>CM042240.1:71523412-72078966 GCA_023566225.1 Romanogobio albipinnatus
CAGGTTTAAATATGGAAGTGGAAGTACCGCATATCGTTTTCAACTGAGGAGCCGAGGTAAGTGGCTCGGGCCTTCAGCTGAACAGCACCTGGCGACGGGACGTACGTCTCTGTTCCCTCCTTCCCTCCTAACCCGAACGAGGGTTACATACGTAACCGAGAAGTTCCCTTTCAGTCGGTCACGTTCGACGTACGTCGGAACTGACCGACGAATTGGGATCCCTACTAACACGCCAGGGATGCTGGCCCTTCCAGCGCCCTGCCTGAGCTCGCTGGACCACTCCTATGTTGGAGTGGGAGTCAGGGCTCCCGGCAGGGAAGGACAGTCACTTGCTGTTCCTGCAAGACCCACTCAGCGTGACTATTGGATAACGCTGGGAAAGCGTGCCCGTCTCGGGAGTCACATCCACATGGTACGCTGTGGAGCCACATCCTTCAATGGAAGGAGAGGTGGAAATACACATAAGGACTAACCTATCAGGGTAGTGCAACATATGGAAATCTCTGGGGTGGATCCAACCTGGTACCAGGGGGGAAAGAACACACCCAGAGACGACAGAGCGGGCTCTGTCCAGGGAAAGACACGGGGCCAGCCAGTAGGGTAGCAGGTACCGTGGAAGAATACACATATGGGGTAGCCGTTAGGGGACCGCAACATATGGAACCCAGCCTACACACACATTCCACAAGCATACGGGTGCAGGCCTAGCGTCAGATGGTCCGCAACGTCTGACACCACAGGGGTGACGGAGGAACTCACAGGGTTAGCCGTTTCCGGGGAACTCAACTGGAGCAAATAGACGCACGTATCCGGCCTAGAGGGCAGGAGTGGCGTTGCAAGCTGACACTAGAACGGGAACTTAGAGCTACTGGCCCCGGGGGACAACGATGCAGGAAGATACCGGCTCTACACGGAGGCTATAAAATCTAGCGAACATGTTAGGAGTCGCCCAGCCCACAGCTCTACATATATGTCTATCAGCGAGGCGCCTTGAGACAGCGCCCAGGATCAAGCTACGCTCCTAGTGGAGTGTGCTCACACCCCGAACGGGCAAGGTACGACTTGGGACTGGTAAGGCAAGACGATGGCATCCATTATCCAGTGGGCCAACCTCTGCTTGGAGACAGACTTTCCCTTCTGCTGACCTCCGTAACAGACGAAGAGCTGCTGTGAGGATCTGAAGCTCTGAGTCCGGTCAACGTAAGCGCGAAGAGCACGGACGGGACATAACAAAGCTAGGGCTGGGTCTGCCTCCTCCGAAGGCAGCGCTTGCAGGTTCACCACCTGGTCCCAAAAGGCAGCGGTAGGAACCTTGGGCACATATCCAGGCCGGGGTCTCAGGACAACGTGAGAGTTGGCCGGCCCGAATTCTAGGCACGATTCGTCGACTGAAAGTGCATGCAGGTCCCCTACCCTCTTGATTGAGGCCAATGCCGTCAGGAGGACTGTCTTCATGGACAGGATTTTCAGCTCAACTGACTGCAAAGGCTCAAATGGTGGACCCTGGAGTGCTCTAAGCACCAGGGCTAAATCCCAAGAGGGTACCGAGGTTGGACGAGGAGGATTTAGTTTCCTCGCACCTCTGAGGAACCTGACGGTTAAGTCGTGTTTACCTAAGGATCTACCGTCTACTGCATCGTGATACGCCGCTATTGCTGCGACGTACACTTTGAGGGTGGAGGAAGACAGCCTCGCTCCAACCCATCCTGCAGAAAAGAAAGCACAACGTTAATCAAACACTTCTGGGGGTCTTCCCGGCGGGAAGAGCAACATGCGACGAACAGGTTCACCTCAGGGAATAGAGGCGCCTTGTAGAGGGAGCTCTAGCTGAAGCGATGGTGTCTACCACTGCTTGTGGCACCTAGATCCTCCGCGTCCCGTCCAGGGACCAGACATGGAGATTCCAGAGGTCTGGACGCGGGTGCCATAGAGTACCCTGCCCCTGAGAAAGAAGGTCCTTCCTCAGGGGGATCGGCCAGGGAGGGGCTGTCACGAGGAGTGTAAGTTGCAGGGCCTTGTGCAGGGCCCGGTTCAGAATGCGCTGGTACAAGATTGGTCTTAACCCACCCCCTTTCTTGGGTACAATGAAGTAGGGGCTGTAGACCCCCGACCTCATATCGGCAGGAGGAACCGGCTCGATCGCGCCCTTCGCCAGCAGGACATCGATCTCGGACCGCAAGACATGGGCATCGCTGCTCCGCACAGAGGTGAAGAGGATGCCCTTGTAATTGGGAGGCCGGCGTGCGAATTTAATCGTATAGCCGAGTCTGATGGTACGGATGAGCCAGCATGACGTCTGGGGAGACCTAGCCAGGCCCCCAGAGACCGAACAAGTGGGACCAACAGCACCACAGACGTACCCGGGGTGAGGCAGTGAGGTGGAGCACTCAGACCCGACTCGGGAGGCCCGGGGGCGGCCCGGAGTGTTGTCTGAGTACTCCAGGTGGGGCAGAGTGTGGGTGAGAAGGCCCGGCGGCGTCCTCTTGCCCACACTGCTGCCCCCTGGCGAGGGGTGAGAGGGGAGGAAAGGAGTGGCAAGGCCCAGGGGCGTCGCACACTGCCAACCTGTCCCTCTCGGAGCTCAGGGAGTGAGAAAACTGCTCTTTTATTGAGAATGCGGCAGGATTTCCGTACCAGCATTGTTGTTGAAGACATTCTCCCCCCGGTCCTTCTCCGGAGGGAGGAGGGGTGCGGACACCACCTCCCCTGGAGCAGCTCCTCTTCTCCCTGGGCTCCCCGTGTCAGGGCCGCTTGCCCTTGCTTCTTGCCTGCAGACTTCGCGGGCCCCGACACGGGTTGGGAACCCCCCCTTGCGACCGGCTCCCTGCTTCCCCAATTGAGGCTGCAGCTTGGATTTAGCAGGGGGCGGAGGCGGCCGCAGGAGGACGCCCTCGGCGACGAGCAGACAGAGGTGCTGCGGCCGGCGACTGGGTGGAGGCAGGAAAACAGGATGTTCTTGATGGCCTCCGTCTGCTTCTGGGCCACCGAGAACTGCTGGGCGAAGTTCTCGATGGCGTCGCCGAAGAGGCCGGCCTGGCAGACAGGGGCGTTGAGGAACCGCACTTTGTCGGCCTCACGCATATCTGCCAGGTTCAGCCATAGGTGGCGTTCCTGGACCACAAGTGTGGACATCGCCCAACCCAGTGCGGTGACTTTTGTCGCCCGGAGGGCGAGGTCCGTCGCGGTACACAGTTCCTGCATAACCCCTGGGTCGGAACTACCCTCGTGCAGTTCCTTGAGCGCCTTGGCCTGGTAGAACTGCAGGAGCGCCATGGCATGCAAAGATTACGCAGCTTCCCCGCAGGCTGTGTAGGCTCTGCCCGTTAGACCGGACGAGAACCTACACGCCCGGGAGGGGAGACGTGGATGACCCCCCCCAGTCGGTAGCGGTCTTTGGACACAGTTGCATCGCTACCGACCGCTCCACTGGGGGGAACCTCCACGTAACCCTTAGATGCGCCACCATTGAGGGTAGTGAGGATGGTAACACAGCCGGATCCTCAGCTCCAGAGTCCATTAGCTCGTCCCCCGATGCAGCTATCGATATCATGTCCTCAGTCGAAGCCCCGAAAGAAACGTCTGGCCCCCCGATGCGCAATGGGACTCCACCCCTTTTGAGGTATTGGAGCCTAGACCGTAATACTGCGATGGTCATCCACGAAAGCCGCCTCAGCGTGCTGAACGCCCAAACACATGACACAGCGATCGTTCCCGTCAACTGGAGATAGATACCGACGGCATCCAGAAACACACGGTTTGAATGACATCTTGAAAAAGACGCAGGGTCAAACCGTGTTGCTCTTTTAGAAGAAGAAAAACCGCTCTGAAAAGTGCCGAGGCACACAGGGGAAATGGCCGCGGCTCACAGCAGTTCAAAGGTGCAAGCCTGCTGTGAGCACTCAAAGGAAAACGCCCAGCAAGCTGTGAGAACAGCTGTTTGTTTTCTTCTGCTCGCGACCACCACTTTAAGGCACCGTAACACCGACACTGGAAGCAGGTAGGCAGTTTTCCTCTCTTGACTCGTAGTTTCTTAGAAAACACTCTTCATAGGAACATAAACAATGCTTGGCTCCGAAGTTGAAAGCTATATGCGGTACTTCCACTTCCGTATTTATACCCGCAACGCGGGGCGGTGCGTGAAATGCGCGAACCGCATGCCAATGTTTATTGGCTCGTTTCTATACACTCAAAGTAGATTGGTCTCTGACAAAAGATCCCAATTCGTAATTCCAATTCGTCGGTCAGTTCCGACATACGTCGAACGTGACCGACTAAAAGGGAACCATTGTTGGAGTTGAATATAAATGGAAGGCTTAGCACTGATAGCACCGAAATTGCTAATGAATTTAATAGATATTTTATCCAGTCTGTAGCAGAACTTGCTATATGTTTTGAACCAGTACAATTGCCTCAATATGCAGTAAAAGACACACCCTCATCCTTTCATATCTCTGAGGTTGATGAAGATAAAATACTCCAAATTATTAATCAATTGAATAACTCAAGAGCTAAGGACATATTTGGAATGGATACAGAATTTGTTAAAAAATATAGTGCTTGTTTGCTAAAGCCATTGGTAAACTTGATAAATTCATCTACTAGAGAAAGTAAATACCCCTCAGATTGGAAAACTTCAATTATAACCCCAATTTTCAAGGCAGGATCGGTTGATGAGGTTCAGAATTATAGACAAATTTCTATACTAGAAAAGTTGGTAGCTGAACAACTAAATAAATGGTCTACTTCACTCTAATCAGTTTGGTTTTAGGCCTAGGTATTCAACAGAAATGGCAAACTGCAATCTTACGGAGTTTATTAAGGGAGCTTAGATAACGGCAATGTGGTAGGCGCAGTATTTTTAGACCTTAAAAAGGCATTTGATAATGTGAATCATGAAATACTCCTGCATAAATTAAATATGTTTAGTTTCTCTCAGCAGGCATTCAATTGTTTCAGATCATATTTAGAATCTCGAGATCAAATCAAATCAAATCAAATCAAATCACTTTATTTGTCACTCTACCATATGCACAAGTGCAACAGCAGGTGAAATTCTTAGGTGCAGTTCCGAGCAACATAGTAGTCATGACATGACATGTACAACATTTAAAGCAGCATCAGATTACACATCTGATGCGCCCACAATTACTCACAGCACAGTGTACACTACAATAAACAATAAATAATTTACACAATGTGAGTGTAAGATCAGTGTGTTAAGATAAATAATTCAAGATCATCTTTACAAAACAATGAGACGGGTCTCCCTCAAGGGTCAGTCTTAGGTCCACTGTTGTTTTCCTTGTATGTCAATGATTTACCAAATTGTTGTACAGAAACTAAATGTCAGTTATATGCAGATGATACAGTCATTTATGTATCAGCACAGACCCTTAGCTGCAGATTAATTAACACATGAAATGACTGGTGTGTCACAGTGGCTGCAAAACAACAGTTTGACCTTGAATTGTTCAAAAACTGTCTCAACGTGTTTTTCAATTAGAAGGAAGGAAATTAATGGTTTTATAATTAACATCAATCAAAAGGCAATAGAGACAGTAAATTATTTTAAATATTTAGGTGTTAATCTAGATTCTCAATTAGAATTTGATCTGCATGTAAACAGGTTGTGTAGGACCATCAGAACAAACTTGAATTGTTTTTATTTGATTAGGCCGCATATACCCCTAAAGGCAGCTAAGTTATACATGCATGCAATGATCTTCTCTCATTTATCTTATTGTGTGATCTGTCTGGAATCAGGTTTCTCAAACCACTATCAAACCGCTTACATCTCTATAAAACAATAAAAATCTATATAAATGCTAAAAATCTTGGACAAGAAACCAGGTAGTTGGCATCATTGTAATATTTTACAAAAGTAGTATCTGCTTAGCTTTGAAAATTTTATAAATTTGTCTCTTATTAAAATGTTTTTTAAATGTACAAACAATCTTGCTCCAGATATCATAAGCCAATTAGTAACAAAACAACATAGTAAGGGGATGACCACAAGAGGTGAGAGAGAGTATAGAGGGCATCTTTCATCAACTGATCGTGACAGGTTTATTGCAATTTAAGCCCCGCCCCTTTCCCCCACACTAGCCCCGCCCCTTATGGGATTGTACGTACACCATGGGAATTTTCCCACGCTATCTCATCGCTTATGCACTGGTGTATGTGTACCGTGGGAATTTTCCCATGTTATCTCCTCACTTATGGGTTGGTGTATGTACAGTGTGGGAAAATTGGAGATCTTCAGCCATAAGATCTTCAAGTCTTAGACCGTGAAGTAGTTAAAGTACTCAAGGTCAAGATGTTACAACGAAGGCGGTCTTCTATTCGGCTAGCCTTGTAACCGCACGTATATGAAATGTATGGATGGATTACTGGCTCCATTGGGATTCCGGGGCATTCACATTTTGAATCACATAGGCGATTGCTAATATTAGCACAATCGCATGAGATGGTGCTTCAACACAGAGACAGTGTTAGCTCACCTAGTTTCTCTAGGGTTGAGACTCAACACCAAGAAAAGTGTACTTTCTCCTGCCCAGAGAACGACTTATCTAGGGTTTGTTTGGTTTTTGGTCACGAGGTGGGCACAACGGTTTCCCGCTCGAATCAAGACCATTCACTATACCCTGAGCAAAGTCAGGCTAGACCAAGATCTTACTGATCATCAGCACCAGAGTGTTAGGTAGTGTTAATTTTGTCACCTATTTTTAATTTAGTCTTAGTCTTGTTCCAAATGTCCTTGTTAGTTTTAGTCATATTTAGTCATTCACATATCTTTTTTTGTTAGTCAAGTTTTAGCCAACTAAAAGTCTCGTCATTTTAGTCTAGTTTTAGTCAAAAGACAACTCAAGGTATCTTAGTCAAGTTTTAGTCGACCAAAAGTCTAGTCATTTTAGTCTAGTTTTAGTCAAAGGAAAACTCAATATATTTTGTGGCAAAATAAGTTACATAATATATATATATAACCTGGATAATGTTTGTGCCACAACACCACAGCTAACTGGTTGATTTACAGCGTATATGCCTAAAATCAGCATTAGCTTATGAGACGATGGGCACAAATATTGATTTCGATCTTGATTTAGTATGAATTCATCTTGGGGGTTATATTATATTTGCTTGCATTCTTTACTATTCACTATTATTAACATTTTTTTGAGCAACTAGATGTATATTTGTATATTTATGTATATTTGTATATTTGTATATTTGTATACATGTATATTTATTAAAGAGCCATGCAGGCACCCAGTGGGTAATGGCATTACAAGTGAAATATTTTATTGTTCCAGACACAAAATGGCTCTAATTTGCCTCTTTGCAGTGGAATTCTCTATTTTAACCTTAATTAATACACTAATTGTAATATAAATAATACAAATATTAGAAGAAAAATATTTTAAGTGGTCATTAATGGACCATAAGTATTGCACAAATAGTATTTAGTACCAAAAGATCTCCTCAAAATATTCAATACATATTATTGAATTAAAATATAGGCTATTTATTTTAAAAATAGTTAAGGTGTGTGGTCACATTTGACCATCAATGAGTATAAGTGTGACTTAATTAGTAAGGAATACCTGAGGGCTAAATACAAGAAAAACATTAATATTAATGTTAACAATGTTGCATCTCCACCACTCTCCATAATAAAATGATACTGTAAATGTGGCTGACGTAATAATCAATGCACATTATGCTGTAGGCAACTGTTTACCAAAAATTGCTGTAAACACCTGTATAGTGAAGCTGTTGTGTAACTTATGCAGCTTAAGCCATTCAAATGTACTGACACAGCGCTAGAAGTATTGAGCGCTCTGGGAACCTCGTGACCACACGCGCCGCCGCAAGATGACAGGCTTGCACAGCAACAGGAGGACAGGCGGAGTATGAGAGAGACCTGTAGCCTACTCGAGCAACAGCACCAACTCTTCCGGAATATTTTGAACAGCTGAATATTCTATCTCATTAAGAAAAAGTAGAGACGATTGTAGACGAAATTGAAGAGAGATTTTATCTTAGTTTTTATTTTATGCAAAACATTTTAGTCTCGTCCTTTTTCGTCAACAATAATGCATGTTAATTTAGTCTTAGTCAGCGTTTTTGGACATTGGTGCAGTCTCGTCATCGTCTCGTCTTCGTCAAGGAAAAAAAGGTCGTTGACGAACATATTTAGTCTCGTCTCGTCTGACGAAATTAACACTAGTGTTAGGTCTCATGGCATTAGCATTCACAGGTTTCCCTCTGGGGTTGTTGCACATAAGACCGTTTCAGTTGTGGCTGAAAGCCAGAGGACTTAGGGCCAATCCTCAGGCAAATAAAGTGGCACGCCATGTGGCTTCGTACACTAATTATGTGGTTCAGACCCCGGTTCTTGTCTTGGGTCCCACTCTAGGTGTACCTTGTCGTCACGTCACGGCGGACGCTTCCCTGACGGGCCTTAAGTGGTCGTCCAGTCCAAGGGGAATGGGAGGGTCATCAACCCAGTTGGCACATCAACTGCCTCGAATTGATGGCTGTATTTCTGGCCCTGAAATACTTTCTCCGCAATTGAGGGACTGTCATGTTCCAGTGCGGGTGGACAGTACAGCTAAAGTCTCATATATAATCACCGGAAGGTCTGCTCACACTATCAGAATACGCTGGGTCTGGATGTGATGGTTCATACATGGCCCAAAATGCATCTGTATGCCCTCCTTCCAATTTGGCGTAAACAGAATGAGAACATGGATCCATCATGCCTTGTTACCACTGTGCAGGCTGCTGGTGGTGGTGTAATGGTGTGGGGGATGTTTTCTTGGCACACTTTAGGCCTCTTAGTGCCAATTGGGCATGGTTTAAATGCCACGGGCTATCTGAGCATTGTTTCTGACCATGTCCATCCCTTTATGACCACCAGGTGCCCATCCTCTGATGGCTACTTCCAGCAGGATAATGCCCCATGTCACAAAGCTCCAATCATTTCAAATTGGTTTCTTGAACATGACAATGAGTTCACTGTACTAAAATGGACCCCACAGTCCCCAGATCTCAACCCAGAGTACCAATTGAGGGACATTGGGGCTTTTGCCAGCAGTTATTGAGACCATCCTAAGTGCTAGGGTGTCCTCCACTCTGAGAGTTTATGCAATAAATGGGGTGTCTTTGAAAGATGTATGTATGACACATAATGCAGACCCAGTCAACTGCTAGGTTGCTTCAGTTCTGGATTTTCTGCAAGAGAAATTGTCATCAGGCATTTGCCCCTCCACTCTCAGGGTTTATGTGGCCGCTATATCCGCTACATCCACGCCCTGGTGGATGGGGTGCCACTTGGGAGGCATCCTCTGCTTGCTCGCTTCATTGTGCCAGGCAGTTGTGGCCTCCAGTAAGAAACAAGATCCCTTCAAGGGACTTAGTTTTAGTCCTCGAGGGTCTGGTTGAGACCCCCTTTGAACCTCTAGAATCAGCGTCTGACAAACTTCTGACTCTAAAGATGGATTTTCTTATGGCTATAACTTCTCTGAAAAGAATTGGGGACATGCAGGCTCTGTCAATATTGCCATCCTGCTTAGACTTTGCCCCAGGCTTGGTGAAAGTGATTTTGCATCCTCATCCTGACTACCTGCCTAAGGTTCCGTTTTCGACTGTACATCCTGTCACTCGTGAATCCTTCAGCCCTCCACCGTTCACAACACCGGATCAGGAGAGACTTCATAGACTTCATGTCCAGTCCGTGCTCTAGGCCTAGGCCTAGGCCCACCGCACTAGCCAGTGGTGTAGGTCAGAGCAATTGTTTATTTGCCATGGGGGCCGTAACAGAGGTTCTGCCGGCACCAAACAAACAATGTCACAATGGGTCAGGGATGCTATTGCTCTTGCCTATGAGGTGCGCGGTCAAGCTTCGTCTATAGGATTAATGGCTCACTCAACCAGGGGAGTCGCCTCTTCTACTGCGTTAGCAAAGGGTGCTCCCTTACAAAGTGTTTGTGATGCGGCAGGTTGGTCCTCACCGCACACATTCATAAGATTTTATAGCTTGGATGCTCATGCCACTCCGGGCTCTCATGTCCTTGAGTCGACATCCCAAGCTAATGTCTGAGGCTTCTTGCATTCTTGTGCACACCTACACAACCATAAGGGGTCCAGACACCATCAAGCATGGTGGCGTGGGTATTCTCGTTCCCATATGCATAAGCTTATGCTGCATTGAGTGTAGCTTTTGAAAGGGAACATTTGGGGTTTCTTGACTGTAACCCTTTTCCCTGATAAAGCGGAACAAGATGCTGCATTGCTAGGCCGTGCTGATGATGCTTCAGGACTGGTCTTAAAACAAAAGAGATCTGAAGGGTCCAGGTGAAGCTCATCTAATTACAGCCTCATGTAGCAGGTGCGCCTATGACGTCACCGGCCGAGGCTATAAATACCTCCAGGTCAATTTCATTGACGTGTTTTCACACTATTTTCAACAGCTGGTCATGTCAAAGACATTCCCATATGCATAAGCTTATGCAGCATCTCGTTCCGCTTTATCAGGGAACAGGGTTACAGTTAAGTACCCCAAGTGTTCTCCCCACTGTGTGTGTGTGTATATATATATATATATATATATATATATATATATATATATATATATATATATATATATATGTTTTTAGAGGGTAAATGTTTGAAAATTATTAACAGGTGAAAACATTTGTGAGAAATGTAGTCATCAATTTAGAATCAAGTAATCAAATGTAATCACTAACATCAAAGTAATTGACTTAGTTACACTATGTATAACATTTTAAATAGGGTAACTTGTAATCAGTAATATATTACATTTCAAAAGTAACCTTCCCAACACTGCGTAAATTAAGGGTGTCGCAATATACCGGTATTGGTGATAACCGTGATATTCAAAGCATGAAATATCGAAATTGTGTTAATTTAGGGTATAGCAATATACCAGCATTGGCGATAACCACAATATTTAAAATGAATAGGACTCTTATGATAACATGACACGTAAATACTCCAGTGTCCTGAGTCCGACTGGAGCCTGTGTTTTTTTTCCCCTCCCTACTACACATCGTTGCAGCCATAAAAATTGTTCAGCTTGGTTTTTAATGTCAAGATAGTTATATTTCGTTCCATTTCTTCATTAAGTTAATTTAGAAAAAATGTATGGAGCAATTTTTGTTTGTTAAATTAAAGTTTTTGTTTTTTAAAGTAGGCTAACGACCAAGCGGCCAGCGGCTGACAGTGTTGGCTTGAGTGATGGCTTAATGCTTCAGTGATAGGATAATCATTTACTGTGATGCCATGTATGTCAAATATATAGCCTATAACACACTCACATGTTTATTTTTAACAATTAAAATGTTTATATGTGGTTTAAACAACCAGATGCATTCACACTTGTCCAGTTTCGTCGGAAATGCGTCCAAGACCACCTTCTGAATTGGTTTAATTGAGTGATAGGATTTAAATCCGCCTCGAAAGAATTTCGGAAGACATTTACTTGATCTCTTCACAATATTATAGATATCTGATCAGAGAAAATGAATGACGTGAACAGGTGTAAAAAGGCCATAACTCTTGCTACTGCGCTGAACGAATGCTCGCTGCTGCTGCTGGCGTGGACTCTCAACACCAGTCAGAGCCAGTCGACAGTCAAGGTAGCATGGGCTCGTGTTGTTTCCATCAGTGCAGCACATCTCACAGTTTATTTTAATTAATCAATGTCTATTTACATTGGCTAATGTATATTTTTGTATTTGTATTTGCAATCTAGTCATGGCCAATCCTGTTTGTAACATTTATGTTAATATTTATTCATCATACTGTTGAACTTGACAGTATTTTCTCTCTTGTTATTTCATAGGGAGCTTCAAAGAAGATTTATCAGTAACAGAGTATTACCCTGTGTTTATCAGTATCCAATTATGTTCATTGGGTAAAAAAGAAAAACTAAATAAACAAAGTAAAAATTAATTTGATAACTTTCCCCCAAGGTTTCTATAGATAATGCGATATATATTTTATACTTTTTACCTAATCTAATATCAAAATTGTGAATTCTTTTGGCCACAATAACCGTGTCGTGAAAAATCGACTAAAATATGAAAGTACAAAGTTGGGTAACACTTTATTTTGACGGTCACCCAACAGACATTCTTCTGACTATAATTAACTTTGCAAGTTCGTCAACTTTTACTAACCCTAATCCTAAAGTAACTCTAAACCTAAGTCTACTAAAGGGAACCATCAAAATACAGTGTCAATTATGCAATTCACAATGACCATAAAATAGGAGAACTCCAGCCCATAGAAAAGCAAGGTCTGACCACAGGCTGAAAGCTTTGTGGCAGGTCAGAGTGATGGTCATTCGGAGCGTGCCACGGTGCCCTGCCCATCTCAGGACTCAGTGGCTGCTGTCCTGTCTTTGAACAAATTTAAGCAGTTCAGCACTGACTGAGCACACTTGTTTATGAGACGAGCCGTCAGGCTGACCAAGTCCAACTCCATACCAAGAAAAGCTATCCTGAAGCTCCAGATGGCTGAGGTGTCTGAGCACCAGGTCCCTGTGTTTGCACAACTGTTCTCGGGAGTGGGCCAGGATGGGCGCCGCTCACTGTCAACCATGTCCTCTCGGGACCCATAAAATTAGTAAATTGATTATTTTATAGAATATAAAACAAACAAGGATTCTCTGCTCGGTCCTCCACCACCGACGGAAGCCTTCCTCGTCTCTCGAATCCGTCCATATCTCTGGGTTGCCCATCTCAGGAACACAGCTTTGACCCTGCTTGAGGGTTCAGTGGGTGCATGATTCATCCACAAATGCTACCTCAGGGAGCTCACGGCCCAGAAAGTGATCGTGACTGTAAGTGACACTATATGAATGGCCATTCTAGCTGCATCAGATGACTGTCAGCTGGGGCATCTTTCAGAGGAAATGCTCTTTGTGCTGAAGTTCCCAGGGGAAGATCGCTTCCTATATACCCGCAGCACGGGACATTCTAGCTGCATCAGATTACTATTATATTATTATTCACATAACATGATTTTTTTATATCCTGATCATATAAATAATGAAATAAAAATTACATTATATTACAATTTAGGACCCTTTGATTACTTTTAAGAGCTCAAAAGTTCTTTGCACTTTCATTGTAATATGTCTATTATAACTAAGAATAAGCTCATTGTCATTGTAATTGCATATATTTATATGACTGAATGAGACAAAATTATATATGATCACGTTCGAGGTTGTGGTAGCTGAAAAATCATCAGGGAAAAATAGAAACTAAAAGGTTCGGCTGAACTGGACTCAAGATTTTCATCCAATGTTCTACTTGAATTTATGGTAGAGTAAAAATAAAGTAATTTGATTTTAATCAATTTTCTTTTTTAAAATCAAAATTGTTTTGATTTTTTAGTCATTTTACTGTCGTTATTTTTTCCTTACATGCTCAGTAAAAGGTCAAACTAGCAAAAGTCATTGTTCAACTTTAACCCTCTGAGCCCTGAGGTGTTTTCTGAGCCCTGGAGGGGTTTTAACATGCCCTGATATTTGAGCTTATTTCTGTTACTTGTAACATTTTCATGGCTGAGTCTGAGTACTCTGTATTCAGCACAAACTCTGCTACAATAATATGTGAGCAGCATGTGTGTAAAAGTTTGCAGTTTTGAGAGAATGGCGTTTATGCGTGATTTGAGAAAAAAAAATACGTCACTGAGATAAGGCCATAAAACTCATACTGAATATTTGTTCACAAGACCTTTGATAACTGGATCAGGTAGGCTAGAATTTTTATTTCAAGGCTGTACAAATCCCACTTCTTACAAATAAAAAGGAATATTTGTTTTTTCAATTTGACTTCCATTATATAAGACCAGATATTTCAACGTTTCTTTAGATAAATCATGTCTTCTTTCTGTGTCGCAAGTATTCACTGAGTTACATTTCATTTCCAGTCGCATTTCAGAATAGACTTCACTGACAGAGGTGCATCATGTTTGTTTTCTTTATTTTACGAAAAGCACCAGGTTTTTTGTTTTTAACCCCCTCGAGTCTAGTCACTTTTTTTTCTCTTCAGTGCCAAAGAGAGTCAAATAACTGTCGTTTTTTTTATCACTCAGGCAAGTGTTATACATCATTATAATCTGTTAAGTTTATTTTTGTTTTGTGTACAGTCACAATAAAAACAAATTGTTGTGCTTTTTGCAAAATAAAGAAAACAAACATGATGCGCGATCTTCAGCCTCTCTGTAAATGATGTCTAATCTGATTCTCTTCAGAAATGACCTGTAGCTTAGTGAACACTTATCACACAAACATGTTTGTGTGGTCTGATGAGTCTGGATTTCTGTTGAGACATTCAGATGGTAGAGTCAGAATTTGGCGTAAACAGAATGAGAACATGGATCCATCATGCCTTTTTACCACTGTGCAGGCTGGTGGTGGTGGTGTAATGGTGTGGGGGATGTTTTCTTGGCACACTTTAGGCCTCTTAGCCCTTTAGCTGTTCCTAATAATCCTTTAGGTGAGTGTGTATATATTAGGTTTAGCGACTATGAGTCAGATAAAATAATAACTCAACGGGGAATTTGAATTAAAATGAAAGAGACTCGAATTACACTAATTTATAAATAATTCAGAATTAATGTTTACACCTTAACTTATTCGTCCACCGATATGTAAGAACTTAAAGGGAAACAGGTCTATGTAGCTCAAATGAATGAATTAATGAATTCATAAGGAATTTTGAGAGTCTAATTTACAGCCAAGCAAATGACTCTTCCAGCGTTCATTTCAACGGCCGTAAATATCAACTCTGCAGCGGATATTAATATCCGTACAATAGTGAAACACTATTTAACAGCCAGGTAACTTAGATCGGCAGTTCAAGACATTAAATTCATAAGCACATAACACAAGAACAGTTATCTTTGAATACAAACGAAACTTTATTGATTACTCTAACACATCAAACTAGATCTAACATAACACACGCACTCGCACATTCACACACGTTGCAGAAAGGAAGAAAGTGAGGAAAGAATAAGTTTTAAGAGAGAGAAAGGATGAAATCCCAAGCAATATGCATTTATGACACATGACCTGAAGAAACCATTGATCAGTAATTTATCCTCCTATCGTTTCTTAGGCGGGTTATTAAATTTGATCTAATGCACCAGTTCAGCTTGAAATCTAGAGATGTACTTGCGTTTGTGTCTCGCGTCATCTCTGACAAGGGGGTTCCCTTTTCCTGGCTGGAGAGGGGTTCTCTCGGGTCTTTGATTCGCTGAAGGTCTGGTCGTGTCTTTGATCGACGTCTTGGGAAGCCAATCACGTGGCGTGTTGGCGGCTGGATGGAAGTCTCGTGGGCGTTGTTTGAAGTTGAAGCGCGCTGTTAGAGACTCATTGAGTAACTTTGCGGCGAAACTTAACAGAACCCGAGACTTAACGGAAAGAAAATAAACTTCAAGTAAAAGAAAGGAAAGTGAGAGAAGAGCAGATGGCCTGAATGAAATCTGTTAACCCAATTTCTTTTGATGGTCTGCCACGATCGTCCGATCGGCGGCTTGGCGGATTCGGGAACCGCACTGCGAACAGCTCTTGACTGAACGATGAACAGAACGTGAACACCACAGTGAACCGAATAGTGAACCGACGTCTTAGTCTGTGTTCTGAGGTTAAATTCAAATATTTGCCCATCCCCTGGATGTGTTCTGGCCAATTAGGGTTCAGGGGTGACTGTGTCTCCACCCTTCCCATAAAATTGGGTTATCTATAGTAATTTAGTTTCCTGCTCTTAAGCAGAGAGTAAATTTAAACCTGATTTCTTACTATAAGGACATGATCAATTGTACAAAGGTTTCATTCAGCTCATCCATTAGATTATACCCGTACGAGCATAAAGGTATCAAACACGGTGCCTTTTCATCCACTCCTTCAATAGTTACATAATTGCAGGAATTGGGAATGATATACATGCATAATAGTCACGTGTATCAGTTGTAAACACACTAACAAGCTATGTTGAAGGCTATTTGAATGAAAGTCCAATAATCAGTTGCTGATGCATTCCAATATGTAACATTTTCTGGGAGTTTGCTTGGCGTTTTAGCTGTCACGTGGAGTTCATTTAATGGTCATTGAAAAGACAAAGACCTGGTTGTTTCTTTGTCTTGCGATCAAAACAAGTCCTTTGTCTAAGTTTTGGTCAAAAGTCCATAGGATTTCAATTAATTATAATATAGAAGCAGTAGCCCTGGGCAGAATGGAGCCTGTGATAGATGATCGAGGGTCTGGAGCTGAATTGGGGCTTTGTGGAAGGGATGTTCACTTGATCGAATCATTTGGAAGATTAATTCATCTATAGCCATAATCGCTACATAGGGCTGTCATGATATTAGATTTTTCACACCACGGTTATTGTGGCCAAAGAAACTCACAATATCGATATATCGCGATATCTATAGAAACCTTGGGGGAAAAGTTATCAATTTTTTTTTAACTTTGTTTATTTAGTTTTTCTTTTTTACCCAACAAAACATAATTGGATACTGATAAACACAGGGTAATACTCTGTTACTGATAAATCTTTTTTGAAACTCCCTATGAAATAACAAGAGAGAAAATACTGTTCTTAGTATCTTACTGAAGTTCAACAGTATGATGAATATTTAAAGTATACTTTCAAACTTATAAATAAGAATAAATGTGGCTATAATTATGAGCTTCATAGAAATTGTTACCAAACATGTTACAAGCAATAAACAGAGTGCTTTCAGTATTTAAGAATATCTTAACGTTTCCCATTCAAGAGCAGTGAGTGATTTTATAACTCTGGTGTAATGGCCAAATTCCCTCCATTGGCCCTTACAAATTTCCAAAATTTTCCAAATTTACACATCAAACGCGTCTCTTTTAATCTGGATTAATTTCTCACAGAGTAGAGAAGCAGCAGGTCAATGAGGACAGAGATATGTATTTGCATATATTACCTAACAATATGTTATATCGTTTCTGGTTTGTTTGTGTCACAAATCAAGCCTCTGTGGCTCCCTCCGATCGCCACCAGAGGGTACCATCACCTGAGTATTAATCCTCATTCCGGACTCCATTTGCCATGATCCTGTACCTGGTGCTGATTACGCTCACACCTGAACTCTATCTTACGACTATTTTACGACTATTTGATGACTATGTTACCGCTGGCACTCTCTGGAAGACTAACTTACCTATCATTGCTTGAAAACTACAGTAACTTAAATAGCTCAAAAATACACTACAAAGTAATAGTTTTTATAGTGAATAATTTAATTAATGATTTAAGTAACACTGTGTGCTATATTTACATTTTTGAAGTAGAAATCAGTTTTGATATTTCAAAACATTGTTAATTACAATAACTAACAGAAAGAACCAGTCGTTTTTTAATCAACCATGGCAATTTTTTTAGCATCTGTTTTGCTGAAACTTGGCTAAGACCCTGATATATTTATTTCATTCTGACCAATCTCACGGCTTAATTCGGATTATAAAATTCTCACTAAAATGATTATGTTACATTTAGAGCAGGTTTTGCCTAGTCTAATTCATATGGATCAAACTCCTTTGATTACATGACATGAATATTATTTATTCTGAAAAGCAAATAGATTATCCGCCGTTTGCTCTTTCTTTAGATTCAGAAAAAGCTTTCAACCGCATAGAATGTCCTTATTTGATAGCTATTTAGCGACAACAACAAAAAATCGGCCCTAAATGTAATAATGTTGTATGGAAATCTGTCTGCAATCGTCCATACTAACTCTGATTTATCTTTGCACTTTACTTTGTCAAGAGAAACCAGACAGGGATGTCCTCTGTCTCCACTTCTTTATGCATTAGTGCTGGAACCCCAGGTCATTGCAATACAGACACACAGCCTCCTATCTCTAGCCCAGTGATTGATTGATTTATGTTCATAAAATATCATTGTATGTGGATGATGTTATGCATTCTGATACTCGTCATAAAATGAACTGTAACTTAGTGAATACTTGTCACACAATCATGAGACAATTTTCTAAAGAAACGTTAAAATATGAATCAAATAAAATATTCTTTTTATGTAATCTGTTTGAAAAGAGAGAGATGTCAGTCATTTGCGAGCTGCCTCATTCGTTTATTCTTAAATTCTATATTATAATCGCTATATAGAGTTGTGTCTGTAAATATTAAACCGACAGTTTAAATTTGAATCCTGCATGTTCTGCATGTCTCGGTGTGAATGAATGGAGATGGCGCGAGGTTAGTTTACTACACATACTTACAGTAGTAAACATTAATGTAAGAGTGGACTCCTGTAGATGGTTCAATCTGCAGGGTTGCCAGAAGACTCAAGAAACGTTATCAGTAAGATGGAAGAAAACTGTACATTTCTCGTCTGTTTCCACCCACTGCAACTTATACCAACGACGGAAATAAGTGCAGTTACAATAGCAAAATATGTGGGAGAGCGTTGCTATAATGTGACTATATTGTATTGCAATAGGGAGCACTTCAAAGTCAATACCAAATCAAAACTAGTTAGCACAATTCGTAATATAAAGGATTTAATGACAAAATCTGGTTATGGTTACACTTAAAATAGTTTCAAAATGGATGTATGAGATGATAAACTTATACCATTAATCGTACACAGCATGAATACAATGTTACCTGAGAGAGAGAGAGAGAGAGAGAGAGAGAGAGAGAGAGAGAGAAAGAGAGAGAGAGAGAGAGAGAGAGAAGAAGAGAGCAAAGAATAGAAGCCCCAATGACTTCAAGAGCCAGAGAGTAAGAACCCCAGAGGAAAAAGACCAAGAGCAATAGTTCCATCTGCTTTTATCTATTCCTTGACCATGTGACTGAAACCAAATGTATTCTTTTCAAACTGACCAATGAGACCAAACTAAAACATGACATTCAAACCAAACTTCCCCCGCAAGGTGTGACCCACATGTGGCCTAAAGGCCTCTCTATTGTCTTCCAGGTTGCCCTTCTGATAAGCAAATGGTGGGGGGGGAAAGTAAAGCAAATGGATTTCAAATATCAAATATCTTTGATTATTTTCAATTCCTTCAGTCCCCCCTTGGCACGTTTGGCCACGTTCATAAAGTGTCCAGAGGTGACACAGTCAACAAAGACATGCTTTCAGTTGTGTGTAGATGTCATCTTCAGACTTGTCATCCAGGCATGTTGCAAAAGCAGTTTGTCAGTCTTCAGTCTTCGTTCTCCTTGCAGCCCTGCTTGAGAACTTCATCAAATGGTGTGGTGCAATACATCATTGATGTGCAAATCGTTCATTGAATACTTCACACCTCAAGAACAGTCACTGACGATGAGAACAAACGCTGGTCTCTCTTTCTGAGGCAGAACACAGGAGGTGAACTCGAGCAGCAGGAATCCTGTAACATATTGCCCAACAAACAGCTAAATAGCATACATGGCATTTGTCATTGGTCAGAAGTTTGATATGGTCAGATTAAACTAATCTCTGGTAATAAGCCTTTAATCGATGTATTTAATAAAGTGGTCCAGGTTTAGAATAAAAGAAGATCTCACAAGCTCTTACATTATTTTTTAGAAACATTGAAATAAATTGCATTATAACTGTTACGTACTGCTCCGAGACAGCGGTTGAGAATCCAAATGCAGCTTTATTTGTAAGGGTAATCCACACTCGTAGTCAACAAACAGGCAAGGGGTCATAACATGTTATCAGTCCAATAAGGCAAACAAGGCAAGAGAGACAGGCAAACGGGTAATCCGGGAGACAGGCAAGAAATCCAGAAACCGACAGACATGAAACCAGGGAAACGCTCAGAATTGCAGTAATACAACAAACAAGACTTGGCAATGACTGACAGAATGAACAGGCTTATATAGGGTGAGCTAACTAGGAAATGAGGTGCAGGTGGATGAAATCAATGGGTGTTGAAGAGTCCGGGCAAAGGATTATGGGTGATGTAGTCCTTGATGGAGTGACAGTCTGGAGTGGAGTGCCCTCAGGTGGTTCTCATGGGAACTCACACAGGACGAATTGTGACATAGCCCCCCTCCTAAGGAGTGGCTTCCAGACACTCCTATAATAATCCCGGAGGGAGGTGGAGCGGAGGCGGACACGGGGGTGGGATGGAGGGCCAGGCCCATGGAGCGGAAGAGGGCCTGGAGACCGAGCAGAAGACCAGGAAGGAGCAGGCTGAACAGATGACCAGGGTGGTGCAGGCCAGACAGATGACCAGGGTGGCGTAGGCGGGACAGATGACCAGGCTGGCGTAGGCAGAGCAGGCAGCCAGGGTGGAGCAGACGACCGACACAGCAGCACAGACGGTCTTGAAGACCCCCACGGCGGAGCAGACGACCTCCACAGCAGTGCAGACGGTCTTGGAGACCCCCACGGTGGAGCGGAAGACCACCACAGCAGTGCAGACGGTCTTGGAGACCCCCACGGCGGAGCGGAAGACCACCACAGCAGTGCAGACGGTCTTGGAGACCCCCACGGCGGAGCGGAAGACCACCACAGCAGTGCAGACGAGGTTGAAGACCCCCACGGCGGAGCAGACGACCACCACAGCAGCGGAAACGGGTTTGAAGACCCCCACGGCGGAGCGGACGACCACCACAGCAGCGGAAACGGGTTTGAATACCCCCACGGCGGAGCGGACGACCACCACAGCAGCGGAAACGGGTTTGAATACCCCCACGGCGGAGCGGACGACCACCACAGCAGCGGAAACGGGTTTGAAGACCTCCACGGCGGAGCAGTAGGTGGCACGGTCGGAGTCCTCTCTGGACTCGTGACTGGAGGCGGAGCCCTCTCTGGACTCGTGACTGGAGGCGGAGCCCTCTCTGGACTCGTGACTGGAGGCGGAGCCCTCTCTGGACTCGTGACTGGAGGCGGAGCCCTCTCTGGACTCGTGACTGGAGGCGGAGCCCTCTCTGGACTCGTGACTGGAGGCGGAGCCCTCACTGGACTCGGGACACGGGCCGGAGCCCTCACTGGACTCGGGACACGGGCCGGAGCCCTCACTGGACTCGGGACACGGGCCGGAGCCCTCACTGGACTCGGGACACGGGCCGGAGCCCTCACTGGACTCGGGACACGGGCCGGAGCCCTCACTGGACTCGGGACACGGGCCGGAGCCCTCACTGGACTCGGGACACGGGCCGGAGCCCTCACTGGACTCGGGACACGGGCCGGAGCCCTCACTGGACTCGGGACACGGGCCGGAGCCCTCACTGGACTCGGGACACGGGCCGGAGCCCTCACTGGACTCGGGACACGGGCCGGAGCCCTCAATGGACTCGGGACACGGGCCGAGCCCTCAATGGACTCGGGACACGGGCCGGAGCCCTCTCTGGACTCGGGACACGGGCCGGAGCCCTCTCTGGACTCGGGACACGGGCCGGAGCCCTCTCTGGACGTTGGTCAGTGGCCGGAGCCCTCTCTGGACGCTGGTCAGTGGCCGGAGCCCTCTCTGGACGCTGGTCAGTGGCCGGAGCCATCTCTGGACGCTGGTCAGTGGCCGGAGCCATCTCTGGACGCTGGTCAGTGGCCGGAGCCATCTCTGGACGCTGGTCAGTGGCCGTAGCCATCTCTGGACGCTGGTCAGTGGCCGGAGCCATCTCTGGACGCTGGTCAGTGGCTGGAGCCGTCTTTGGACGCAGGTCAGTGGCTGGAGCCGTCTCTGGACGCAGGTCTGTGGCTGGAGCCGTCTTTGGACGCAGGTCAGTGGCCGGAGCCGTCTCTGGGCGCTGGTCAGTGGCCGGAGCCGTCTCTGGACGCTGGTCAGTGGCCGGAGCCATCTCTGGACGCTGGTCAGTGGCCGGAGCCATCTCTGGACGCTGGTCAGTGGCTGGAGCTGTCTTTGGACGCAGGTCAGTGGCTGGAGCCGTCTCTGGACGCAGGTCTGTGGCTGGAGCCGTCTTTGGACGCAGGTCAGTGGCTGGAGCCGTCTCTGGACGCAGGTCTGTGGAGGGAGCCATCTCTGGCGTGGCGGCGGCCATCTTGGCAGAGGGTTCTGGCATGGCGGCGGCCATCTTGGCAGAGGGTTCTGGCATGGAGGCGGCCATCTTGGCAGAGGGTTCTGGCATGGAGGCGGCCATCTTGGCTGAGGGTTTTGCTATGGTGAATACAGGACAAGGAGGCACAGAAAACCTAGGACTAGCGATCCTCAGCACCGGACATGGCGAACACGGTGTTGGGTTTTGTTCACAGCGCCTCGCTGGAGCTTGATACATGGTACCACCTCCCAAAAACTGTTTAGGGGAAATGTCCTCCTCTATTTCTCCAACAGTTTAGGAGGAACCACTTAACGACAGTGCATAGTCCAGAAACTGACTGAGTGATCCACGAGGACCATCACGGATCAACTTAGATTGATATTGTTCATTAAGATCATAACAAAATAAATCAATGAGTGCACAGTCCGGGAGATCAGAGAAATTAGCAATAGCTAAAAAGTCCTGAATGTGTTTCTCGAGTGACTGGTTACCTTGACGTAGACGGATTATTTGAAGTGCTGGATCCATGATGGCCAAGTCTTCTGTTACGTACTGCTCCGAGACAGAGGTTGAGAATCCAAATGCAGCTTTATTTGTAAGGGTAATCCACACTCGTAGTCAACAAACAGGCAAGGGGTCATAACATGTTATCAGTCCAATAAGGCAAACAAGGCAAGAGAGACAGGCAAACGGGTAATCCGGGAGACAGGCAAGAAATCCAGAAACCGACAGACATGAAACCAGGGAAACGCTCAGAATTGCAGTAATACAACAAACAAGACTTGGCAATGACTGACAGAATGAACAGGCTTATATAGGGTGAGCTAACTAGGAAATGAGGCGCAGGTGGATGAAATCAATGGGTGTTGAAGAGTCCGGGCAAAGGATTATGGGTGATGTAGTCCTTGATGGAGTGACAGTCTGGAGTGGAGTGCCCTCAGGTGGTTCTCATGGGCACTCACACAGGACGAATTGTGACAATAACAAAACAACAATCATTGTTGGTTTTAAACTCCTCTTTCATGAGAAGTATCCGCAAAATATTGTGTAACCAAATACAGAAATTCAATTGAATTCATGTTCAAAACCATTGTTACATTGTAAAATGGAAAAATACAAAGACTCAGAAATCAAAATTCCAAATCAAATGCATTCTTACAATACAATGATAAAATAATATTTTTCACTAGGTAAGGATGAGAAGTACCCTTTTGATATTTAACTTGGTGAGATAAATAATACCTGATTTAGTAAATCAAAAGGAAAAACAAAACAAACAATAACTGGAAGAAATTCACAGTTATAACACAGTCTAGATGTAAAGACATTTTGTGAGGCAGATGGAGATTTGACTTTGTGTGAAGATCAAATCTATGTGACTGAATTTAGCTGTGACTATGTAAATTATCATCTCTACACTGGTTACCTATTAAGTTCCGTATCAATTACAAATTATTGCTACTGACCTATAAAGCCCTAAATGGTTTAGCTCCAGTGTATCTAACGGATCTTCTATCGCCCTACAACCCATCGCGCTCTTTAAGGTCACTAAACTCTAGGCTTCTGGTCATTCCTAGGATATCCAAGTCCACTAAAGGAGGGAGGGCTTTTTCACATTTGGCTCCTAAACTCTGGAATAGTCTTCCTGATATTGTCCGAGGTTCAGACTCGCTGTCCCAGTTTAAAACTAGATTAAAGACACATCTCTTTAGCCAAGCATTCACATTATAATTACCTTTTATACTACAGTTAAATCGGAACAACAGCATTAATATAATATTCTGAACAGCAGCTACGCTAATTATTTCCCATCTGCTTTTCTGTTGTTATCTCGGGACACTAGTCCCGAGGTAAATAGTTCGTCAGCTCCGGTTGGTATCCAGCCTCTCATGAAGACTTCGGATGCCCCAACACCTGTGATGAGACGACTCCACGCCTGTGAAGAGACGACTCAACGCCAGCGTTGTTATGGCCTAAATTAATACACGACTGATTATCTTTTTCGAACATTGTTCTTTAACATTGTGTTTTTTAACATTTTTTATACTGTTCATCTATGAAATGCACTTTCTGTAAAGCTGCTTTGAAACAATGTGTATTGTGAAAAGCGCTATACAAATAAATTTGAATTGAATTGAATTGAACTATGTGTAAATCATGCCCAAACATGGTGAGGAAGTCTGCAATTGTGATGCAAATTTAGCCCTGTTGTAACAGGCGGCTGCCTGTTACAACAGGGCTAAATTTGCATCACAATTGCAGACTTCCTCACCATGTGTAATACAATATCAGTATGAGGTGTGGTCTGGCTCAAAATCTTCTCACACCAATGTTTTTGTTAAAGAGCATGATAAAATGCAAAGTTTGGAGTTCTCGAATCCTGCTGTGATGAAAACATTCTCATGGTAAATGCAATTGTAATTCACACTGTAGCCACATGGCAATTCTGTGCTCCTGTACAGGGTTTAACTACAGCTATATAGGAAATAGCAGAGCTTCCACTATAGGAGACTAACAAATTCAACATAGACACACATGCAATCTTGAAATTGCTATACAATTCCAGTATTAAAGTTATTCCAATTTACACAAGATATGGGAATGCATAGCATTAACAACCTTTATCCTAAGTGTTTCATCACTTACAGTAAAGCAATCATGTGTTTTAAAGAATAAACTTAATTAGTTTATGTGTATCTCGTATCACAAACAACTAAAATGTGTAATCAATGCGCACAATGTGTTTAGTCCAATTACAAATATGAAAATACAAACAGGATCATTGCAATCTGGATGTTTTACTATTAAACTCATTGCTATTAGGCTGCTAGCCCGCTCGCAAGTGAAGTTAATAGCTGAAGGCCTTGCATGAACAATGCAGTCAACTCACTGAGAGTTTTACCTGCAAATGAGCGCTGATCTTTGCCCTTAGAAAGTAATTTCCTATTTTTCTGAAAATAAGGTGGAGCTCGACCCCTTCCCAGTGACCAGCATTTCCCCTCTGAATGGCCTATTTTCTGACAGGAACTGCAAAACCTGTTCTCTTTGCCATTGGGTTGTCTGCTATGTTCTCCTGGAGTTTGAGGGTATTCATGTCTCTCTAATGCTTGCACACCATGCGTACTGGTACGCTATTCCGGTGCTGCATCACCTTAAGAACTGAAATAGGCACACTTTCTTGTGCATTTTCTGAACTAAACGCTTCAGATTCATTAGAGCAAGTCCCCTCATCTAATAAGTGAACATGCTTTTTAATCCCATCGCTGTTAAGCCTTGTGGCATGCACTTTTTAGCCTTTAGCTTAGCCATGAGATCTAAAATGGTTTCCTTTTGTTTGCTACACTTTGCATTCAGGGCTAACTGCTCAACTAGTAATTTATCTAGCTGTGTTTGAAGATATTGAATCTTTGCCTCAGCCTTTTCTACTTCTTCATTTTTAGATTCCACTTCTTTACATTTCGCATCTATACTTGAAAATAGATGTGTCGTCACATCACGTAGCCTTTTACAACTTATGAAGTTTAAAGCCTCAATTATTTCACCATGTTTTGATTTCTTTTGGTGTCTGCCATTTAATTCCCAATATCTGACCATTTCATCATCTGAACTTTTAATTCCAATATACTCTTTCTTGAGTTTGGACAAGGTAGGCTCAACTTTTTCACTCCATAAAGCAAACAATATGTCACTACAAAATTTCCCTTCCATCCCGAGGAGATTATCTGAATATTTACGGATTGTACAGTAATGGGACTATGGAAGCTATTTAAAACCTTCTAAGTTCTGTTTCATGCAATTCCTTCAACCATTAAACAATGAAAACAGACTTACCCATTCCTTGGTCTGAAGGTCAGCTTTAATCCATTCACAAGATCAACTGTGAAAAAATGTCCTCATTCTTACACAGATCAAAGTAAATTTCAGAAAATTCACTGCAAGGGATTCCCGGGTTTCGGCACCATCTGTAAGAGTGGACTCCTGTAGATGGTTCAATCTGCAGGGTTGCCAGAAGACTCAAGAAACGTTATCAGTAAGATGGAAGAAAACTGTACATTTCTTGTCTATTTCCACACACTGCAACTTATACCAACGACGGAAATAAGTGCAGTTACAATAGCAAAATATGTGGGAGAGCGTTGCTATAATGTGACTATATTGTACTGCAATAGGGAGCACTTCAAAGTCAATACCAAATCAAAACTAGTTAGCACAATTCGTAATATAAAGGATTTAATGACAAAATCTGGTTATGGTTACACTTAAAATAGTTTCAAAATGGATGTATGAGATGATAAACTTATACCATTAATCGTACACAGCATGAATACAATGTTACCTGAGAGAGAGAGAGAGAGAGAGAGAGAGAGAGAGAGAGAGAGAGAGAGAGAGAGAGAGAGAGAAAGAGAGAGAGAAGAAGAGAGCAAAGAATAGAAGCCCCAATGACCTCAAGAGCCAGAGAGTAAGAACCCCAGAGGAAAAAGACCAAGAGCAATAGTTCCATCTGCTTTTATCTATTCCTTGACCATGTGACTGAAACCAAATGTATTCTTTTCAAACTGACCAATGAGACCAAACTCAAACATGACATTCAAACCAAACTTCCCCCGCAAGGTGTGACCCACATGTGGCCTAAAGGCCTCTCTATTGTCTTCCAGGTCGCCCTTCTGATAAGCAAATGGTGGGGGGGAAAAGTAAAGCAAATGGATTTCAAATATCAAATATCTTTGATTATCTTCAATTCCTTCATTAATATAGTCTGGGAAAAGCCAATATAGCATATTCACACTGCCCGATTTTAGCCCTATAGAATCTAGCGAACGTGTTAGGTGTTGCCCAGCCCGCAGCTCTACATATATCTGTCAGCGAGGTGCCTTGAGCCAGCGCCCAGGAGGAAGCAACACTCTGTTTGATAGCTGTGAAGCAACACAGAGAGCAGCTATCAAACAGCAGGGTAGACAACAACCGTGTGAGTACTGTATCATTTCTAATTTGTTTTTGTAGCTCATTTGCTGGTAGAAAGTTTGTTAATTGACGTGCGGTTATAGTCTTGCGCGGTCTGGGAAGTTCTCGTTAGACATGCCAGTAAACGAAGTTTCGGCTCAGTACATTCTAGACGCCGTAATCCTAATAATCTGCGTAGTGTACCTATTTCCTCTGCTACATTAATGTCCATTCCAATTGGTCTCTGGAATTGCCAGTCTGCTGTAAACAAAGCAGACTTTATTTCATCTATTTCCACTCATTCACATCTCAGTCTCATGGCTCTAACTGAAACCTGGATCAAACCAGAAGACACTGCCACTCCTGCAGCTCTCTCAGATAATTTCACTTTTTCACACACCCCTCACCCATTTGGGAGGGGTGGAGGTACTGGTTTGCTCATATTAAATGATTGGAAATTTGAGCCTCTATCTGGCAACTGCTCATTTGAATTGCACTCAATCACTATCACTCACCCTGGTAAAATCCATATTGTAGTTGTTTATCGCCCTCCAGGTCAACTGGGTAACTTCTTGGAGGAATTGGATATGTTACTCTCTCACTTCCCCGAGGATGGCACTCCTCTGGTACTGCTCGGTGACTTCAACATCCACCTTGATAAACCACAGGCTGCTGACTTCACCACTCTTCTGACCTTATTTGACCTTAAGCGAGTATCTACTACAGCTACTCACAAATCAGGTAACCATCTGGACCTTATCTACACATGCTACTGCTCCACAGACAACACTTTAGTTACTCCATTGCACACCTC
Organism: Romanogobio albipinnatus; assembly: GCA_023566225.1. Classification (NCBI taxonomy): domain Eukaryota; kingdom Metazoa; phylum Chordata; class Actinopteri; order Cypriniformes; family Gobionidae; genus Romanogobio; species Romanogobio albipinnatus. Next base: position 71,551,201 of record CM042240.1, read on the forward strand.
AGATCACTTTCTCATCACTCTTAACCCCCTACTGACTCCTGACACAACACGCACTCCTCCCCAGGTCACCTTTCGGCGTAATCTACGCTCGCTCTCTCCCTCCCGTCTATCCACTATGGTTTCATCCTCACTCCCTCCACCTGCTCAGTTCTCAGCATTGGACACTAACAGTGCTACTGACACTGCTCCACTCTAACATCTTGCTTCGACAACCTCTGTCCCGTTTCATCCAGGCCAGCCCACACCACCCCCTCTGCCCCCTGGCTGCCTGATGTTCTCTGTGAACATCGCTCTGGACTCTGGGCGGCAGAGAGGAAGTGGCGCAAAACTAAAAACGCTACTGACCTAACCCTGTATCAGTCTCTTCTTGCTTCATTCTCTGCTATTGTCTCCACTGCTTAAACTACATACTATGAGCTTCGTCATGCCAAAGAGGATGCTTACAGAAGTGGGGATAAAATCTTGTATAACCAGGCCAGAAACAGACTGAAAAAGGAGATCAGAATTGCTAAAAGAAGCTACTCTGAAAAGTTGAGAAACCAGTTTTCTTCCAACGACCCAGCTTCAGTTTGGACAGGCTTGAAGAATATCACCAATTACAAGTCACCATCCCCCCGATCTGCTGAGAATCAACAACTGGACGATGAGCTGAATGCTTTTTACTGCAGATTTGAAAAGCCCAGTCTCACACCACACACCCGCTCTGATCTGCAATTCACATGTCCCCCATCACCTCCTGCACCCCCTCTCCCCCCCCTCCTGTCATCCAACCCGAGCTTAAGGTCTGTGTGGAGGACGTGAGCCGAGTCTTCAAAAAACAGAAGACTAGGAAAGCTTCAGGCCCAGACAGCATCTCATCTGCCTGTTTGAAAGCCTGCGCTGACCAACTGGCCCCAGTCTTCACGCAGATCTTCAATAGATCATTGGAGCAGTGTGAAGTTCCCTGCTGCTTCAAACGCTCCACTATCATTCCCGTCCCCAAAAAACCCAAAATCACTGGACTTAATGACTACAGACCTGTCGCTCTCACGTCTGTGGTCATGAAGTTGTTTGAAAGACTTCTGGCTCACCTGAAGGACATCACTGGACCCTTGCTGGATCCTCTTCAATTTGCCTACAGAGCAAACAGGTCTGTGGATGATGCAGTCAACATGGGACTGCATTATATCCTGCAACATCTCCACAGACCTGGGACTTACTGTATGCAAGGATCTTATTCGTGGACTTCAGTTCGGCCTTCAATACCATCATGCCTGATCTTCTCTCAGCTAAACTGACCCAGCTCTCCATGCCATCCTCAATCTGTAGTGGATCTCCAGCTTCCTGACAGATCGGCAACAGCTCGTGAGACTGGGGAAACTCACATCCAGGACTCTCACTACCAGCACTGGCGCCCCCCAGGGGTGTGCTCTCTCCCCGCTGCTCTTCTCCCTGTACAACAATGACTGCACTTCTAAAGACACCTCTCTGAAGCTCCTGAAATTAGCAGACGACACCACTGTCATCTGCCTCATCCAAAACGGTGACGAGTCTGCTTACAGACTGGAGGTTGAACAGCTGGCTGTCTGGTGCAGTTATAACAACCTTGAGCTCAACACACTTAAAACGGTGGAGATGATAGTGGACTTCAGGAGGAACAGCCCATCATGAACAGCACTGTGGAAGCAGTGGAGTCATTCAGGTTCCTGGGCACTACCATCTCTCAGGACCTGAAGTGGGACAATCACAAAAACTCCATTGTGAAAAAGGCCCAGCAGAGACTGTACTTCCTTCGTCAGCTGAGGAAGCTCAACCTCCCACAGGAGCTGCTGATTCAATTCTACTCAGCTGTCATTGAGTCTGTCTTATGCACTTCCATCACTGTCTGGTTTGGTTCAGCTACCAAATCTGACAACAAGAGACTACAACGCACAATTTGGACTGCAGAGAGGATTATTGGTGCTCCCCTGACAACCCTCCAGGACCTGTACTCTTCCAGAGTAAGGAAGAGAGCAGGGAAAATCATCACAGACTCCACTCACCCTGGACACCTCCTGTTTGAACTGTTACCATCAGGACGGCGACTCTGATCACTGGCCACTAGAACATCTAGGCACAGGAACAGTTTCTTCCCACAGGCCATTTCCCTCTTGAACAGTTAAATACCCCCCCAAAGTGCAATACTCTGTTTAGTGCCATCTTTTAAACTCAGGAGATTATTTATGTTTATATATTCATACTACTCAAATACTGTAAATATGTTCATAATCTGTAAATGTTGACACGCACATCTCAACAACCATCACACACACGCTCCACTCCTTCTCTCTGCTCTCCGAAGTAGATGTCTCCAAACTCATCCTTTCCAACCACCCCACTACCTGTCCGCTTGATCCAATCCCCACCCACCTCCTTCAGGCCAATTCTTCTTCAGTTTCTCCTGCACTCACTCACATTGTCAACACCTCTCTTCAACCAGCCAGGGCAAGACCTACCGCCAGAAGCTCTTGGCAATTGATATGCCAACGCAATTGGGGCCCCGTCCACAGACCGAGACTGCATGCCCGTTGTATGTGGCCCCCCAACCCGTGGATAAGGCATTCGTGAAGACCACAGCATGCCTGGACACCTGTTCTTAGGACACTCTGGCCCAGAGAAACAAGGGGTCTGACCACGGGTTGAAGGTTTGGTGACAGTACGGAGTAACTGGGACCCGGTACTTGCCACTCTGCCACGCCCATCTCAGGACTCGGTCGTGTAGCCAGCGTTGAAGCGGTCTCATATGAAGCAACCCGAGCGGCGTTACCGCGGCTGCAGATGCCATATGCCCCAGGAGCCTCTGAAAGAATTTCAGTAGGACCGCTGTCCTGCCTTTGAACGTATTCAAGCAGTTCAACACTGACCGGACTCACTCCTCAGTGAGGCGCACAGTCCGGCTGACTGAGTCCAGCTCTATACCGAGATAAGAGATCCTCTGCGCGGGGCAGAGTTTGCTCTTCTCTCGGTTGACCTGAAGGCCCAACAGGCTGAGGTGACAGAGCACGAGGTCCCTGTGTTCGCACAACTGCTCCCGCGACTGGACCATTATGAGCCAGTCGTCGAGATAGTTGAGTATCCAAACACCGCATTCTCTGAGCGGAACAATGGCTGCCTCTGTGACTTTCGTGAAGACGCAGGGAGACAGGGACAGCCCGAAGGGCAGGACTTTGTACTGATTTGCCTTCCCCTCGAAAGCAAAGAGTAGATAGAGATATAGATAGAGATATGAAAGTACGCGTCCTTCAGGTCGATCACTGTGAACCAATCTCAGGGACGGATGCATTCGAAAATGCGTTTTTGCGTTAACATTTTGAATGGGAGCTTGTGCAAGGGGCCGATTCAGAATGCGCAGGTACAGGATCGGTCTTAACCCACCACCTTTCTTGGGCACAATTAAGTAGGGGCTGTAGAACCCTGACCTCACATCGGCTGGAGGAACCAGCTCTATCGCGTCCTTCGCCAGCAGGACATCGATCTCGGACCGCAAGACATGGGCATCGCTGCTCCGCACGGTGGTGAAGAGGATGCCCTTGTACTTGGGAGGCCGGGGTGCGAACTGAATCGCATAGCCGAGTCTGATGGTACGGATGAGCCAGCGAGACGGCCTGGGGAGCTGTAGCCAAGCCCCCAGAGACCAAACTAGCGGGACCAACGGCACCACAGACATGCCCGTGGTGGGGCAGCGAGGTGGAGTACTCGGGTCCAACTCGGGAGGCCCGGAGTGTTGCCTGAGTACTCCAGTTGGGGCAGAGAGTAGGTGAGAAGGCCCGGGGGCGTCCTCGGTGCCCACTCTGCTGACCCCTAGCGAGGGGTGAGAGGGGAGGAAAGGAGTGGCAAGGCACGGGGGCCCATGGAAGGAGGAAACTGCTCTTTTAATGAGAATGTGGGTACCGCAGGATTTTTGTACCAACCTGTTTTCTTGGTTAAACATTCTCCCCCCAGTCCTCCCCCGGGGGGAGGAGGGGTGCGGACACCACCTCCTCTAGAGCAGCTCCTTTCTTCCCTGGGCTGCCCGTTTCAGTGCCGCTTGCCCTTGCGCTTGCCAGCGGACTTTGCGGGACCCTGAGCGGGTTACCTCACCGAAGAGCGAGTCCAGTCAGTGTTGAACTGCTTGATTACGTTTAAAGGCAGGACAACGGTCCTACTGAAATTCTTTTGGAGGCTCCTGGGGCATATGTCATCTGCAGCCGCGGTAACGGAGCTCGGATTGCTTCATATGAGACCGCTTCAACCCACGGTGCGTGCGGTGACTTTTGTCGCCCGGGGGGCGAGGTCCGTCGTGGTACACAGTTCCTGCATAACCCTGGGTCGAAACTACCCTCGTGCAGTTCCTTGAGAGCTTTGGCCTGATAGACCTGCAGGAGCGCCATGGCATGCAAAGATGACGCGGCCTCTCCACAGGCTGTGTAGGCTTTGCCCATTAGACCGGACGAAAACCTACACGCCCGGGAAGGGAGACACAGATTACCCCGCCAGTCGGCAGTGGTCTTTGGACACAGCTACATCGATACCGACCGCTCCACTGGGGGGACCTCCCTTGGCCGTGCCACCATCGAGGGTAGTGAGGATGGAGGAGTCAGACGATCGGGCATCGAGTGCTGTAGGGCGCCGTCCACGACTTTGCAAACTCCTGATGCACCTCCGGAAAGAAAGGCACTGGGGCGGAATGCTGAGAACCAGCGCGAGATGTCCCAAGAGACCAATCATCCAGCTGCGAGGGTTCGGGACATCTCCAGAGTCCATTGGCTCATCCTCCGATGCAGCAATCGGAAACATGTCCGCAGTCATAGGAAGGACCAGGACGCTCTTCCGGAAGCTCTACCGGCGCAGCAGAGGTTGGAGGGGCCAGTAACCCTCAGGTCACCACCAAAGGTATCAGCCAAAGTAGCAGCCGCCTGCTTTGCAGCAGGAGGACCACTAGATCGGGGGATACGCAATGGGACTCCACCCTGTTTAAGGTAATGGAGCCTGGAACGTAGTACTGCGATGGTCATGTTCGCGCAGTGCAGACATGAATCATCCACGAAAGCCGCCTCAGCGTGCTGAATGCCCAAACACGTGAGACAGCGATCGTGCCCGTCAACTGGAGACAGATAATGACGGCATCTAGAAACACACAGTTTGAATGACATCTTGAAAAAGATGCAGGGTCAAACCGTGTAGTTCTTTTAGAAAGGAAAACTGCTCTCTTAAACGCTGAAGCGCACAGGGAAGGTGACCGCGGCTTGCAGCGGTGCAAAAGTGCAAGCCCGCTGTGAGCACTCAAAGGAACGCCCAGCGAGCTTTGAAGACCGCTTTTGTGTTTCTTCAGCGGTCCGTCACTGTAGCGCGCCATCACACCTGCACTGAAAAAGCAGTTGAAAGGATCCTTTCCTGAGCAGGCTCGTATTTAATACACTCTTAGCAGAAAACACAAACAAAGGCTGGAAACAGCAGTGTTCGGCTCTTAAGATGAAAGTGATATGCAGCATCTCCACTTCCGTATTTATGACCGCAACTCACCAGGTCGTGGAATGTAGCCATTGGCTCGTTTCTATACACTCGAAGTAGATTGGTCTCTGAACATAGATCTCAATTCGTCGGTCAGTTCCGACGTACGTCGAATGTGACCAACTGAAAGGGAACATGCTTTTTTTATATGTGATAGTACTGCATTGTTACAGATCGTTTGATATCTACTGATTATGTCTATGTGTCTAACTAAACATAATTAGCGATAATAACTTACCATGCGGTAGGGTTGGGTATCGTTTGGGTTTTTTCCGATACCGGTGCCAAACCGATACTTTTAAAACGGTACCGGTGCCTAAACGGTGCCTGAACCGATACTTTAAAAAAAGAGCCACAAAACGAGGTGGATGAGATTAAAGAATGGCTTTTTATTGATTTATTTTATTTTTTATTATTTAAGTGTAAAGTATACTTAAATATGTAAATATAAATAAATACAAAACACAATTTACATAACAAATTCACAGTAAAACTAAAGCCACCTAACCCAACTACAATAGGCCTAATTTAACTCTAAATACAATAATAACAGCAGTAGTCTATATTCTTGGTATGCTACAAACCAGCTTCAAGCTTTAGCTTTATTTTGCAGAAATATGACCACATTCTCTGGCTAAACATTTTAGAACGTATCACCTTATTGTTTCCATGGAGACGCGTCATGCTTCTCACATGACACACAGCTCCTCCAATAGCGCTGTATGACAGCTCACTCAGCTGTATCGGGTTTATTTCGCTTTTTCTTTTTTATTCAAAATATTCACAAACTTTCTAACTATGTCATGAACTATCTGATATTCTGATTTTCAAATATGTGTGAGAGTAAATGTGTGTTAGTTGATCTATACTGCGCGATGGGCAGCGCCACGTTAGTTTGCGCCTCAAAGAATCGGATCTGTCGGATTTACATCACATACATGCATCTTCATCTCACGAAATACATGAAAGTAAGTGACGTGCTGAACTGGGAGAAGAATAGAGTAAACTGTATAGTCACTATATAATGTGTATCTGATGTGAATAAAACACTTAGTCAAGTTATCTTAACTGTCTGAAAGGATTGTTTTTGCCGCTTCGATAGACATCATTGTGTATTTTGCTAGTACTTATGAGCATTTAAATGTCTGAAACCTAAAATAAACATGATGTGGATGAAAACACTGAATAGTTGTGATATGTGACGAGCGCTGAGCGTGTCTGTCTCTGGCTCAGCGCCGGCCAAAGCGCGAAAGCACGTTTGAATTTAAGTGGCACCGAAATGAGGCACCAAAATCTGCGTTCTGATTCGGTCTGGTACATACCAGTTATAAAGGGTTTCGGTACCCAACCCTACCATGCGGTCACATGCTGGGCTGATGATGCTCATCATTTGTATTCGAGGTGGTCTTGGTTCATTGTCCTGCGATTCGGGATAAAACCAGGGTAGAAAATAGCCTATTACTTATTCATTATAATATTTTTGAATGTTACACACACAAATTTCATAAGTTGACTTCAGAGAATAGTATGATACAATTTAAATAGCCAGTTCATGACCCCTTTAATGTGAAAAGTGCAGTCAGTGGCATTAACTAACTGATAAAATAACAGATAAAATAACAAAATAAATGACTGGCATTATTAATAATAATTGCCTAAAAAAAATAGCCTAATAATAATAAAACAACATTTGATCATTCTTCACATTGACCGATGGATCATAGACAGGAGGATTCTCACTGACCGGTGGATTAGTCTCACCCAGACTGAGAATGTGTTAAAAAAAGAGATATTGTGTCAAATCTGACATACATGGACCCACTTTATATTAGGTGGCCTTAACTACTATGTACTAACATTTTAATTAATCATTTGATACAATGCACTTATTGTGTACATACATGTTTTTACATTGTACTTACCTGCATGTAATTACATCTGTAATTAATTTCTGTAGTTACATTTGTAATAACACTGTTGACCACACCCATACCACCACACCTGTCCCTAACACTACCCTTAAACTTACCCACACCACCACACCTGTCCCTAACTTTACCCGTAAACTGACCCATACCACCACACCTGTCCCTAACCCTACCCTTAAACTTACCCATACCACCACACCTGTCCCTGACTTTACCTTTAAACTTACCCATACCACCACACCTGTCCCTAACTCTACCCTTAAACTTACCCACACCACCACACCTGTCCCTAACTCTACCCTTAAACTTACCCATACCACCACACCTGTCCCTAACTCTACCCTTAAACTTACCCACACCACCACACCTGTCCCTAACTCTACCCTTAAACTTACCCATACCACCACACCTGTCCCTAACTCTACCCTTAAACTTACCCACACCACCACACCTGTCCCTAACTCTACCCTTAAACTTACCCACACCACCACACCTGTCCCTAACTCTACCCTTAAACTTACCCACACCACCACACCTGTCCCTAACTCTACCTTTAAACTTACCCATACCACCACACCTGTCCCTAACTCTACCCTTAAACTTACCCATACCACCACACCTGTCCCTAACTTTATCCTTAAACTGACCCATACCACCACACCTGTCCCTAACTCTACCCTTAAACTTACCCACATCACCACACCTGTCCCTAACTCTACCCTTAAACTTACCCACACCACCACACCTGTCCCTAACTCTACCCTTAAACTTACCCATACCACCACACCTGTCCCTAACTCTACCCTTAAACTTACCCACACCACCACACCTGTCCCTAACTCTACCCTTAAACTTACCCACACCACCACACCTGTCCCTAACTCTACCCTTAAACTTACCCATACCACCACACCTGTCCCTAACTTTATCCTTAAACTGACCCATACCACCACACCTGTCCCTAACTCTACCCTTAAACTTACCCACACCACCACACCTGTCCCTAACTCTACCCTTAAACTTACCCATACCACCACACCTGTCCCTAACTTTACCCTTAAACTTACCCACACCACCACACCTGTCCCTAACTTTACCCTTAAACTTACCCACACCACCACACCTGTCCCTAACTCTACCGTTAAACTTACCCACACTACCACACCTGTCCCTAACTCTACTCTTAAACTTACCCACACCACCACACCTGTCCCTAACTCTACCCTTAAACTTACCCATACCACCACACCTGTCCCTAACTCTACCCTTAAACTTACCCACACCACCACACCTGTCCCTGACTCTACCCTTAAACTTACCCATACCACCACACCTGATTTAACCTGACGACCAGGTCGTGCTTACCAACCGTCTTACCATCTACGTGGTCATGATAGGCGGATATCGCAGCAACATAGACTTTGAGGGTGGAGGGGGATAGCCTACGCTCCAACCCCTGCTGCAGGATGGAAAGCACAGATGCGATCGAGCATCTTTGGGGGTCTTCTCGGCGAGAAGAACACCACTCGACGAACAGGTTCCACTTTAGGGCGTAGGCCTGTCTTGTAGACGGTGCTCGCGCCGAAGTGATGGTGTTAACTACGGCTTGCGGTAAGTCACCTTGAACCTCCGCGTCCAGTCCAGGGGCCAAACATGGAGCTTCCACAGGTCTGGACGCGGGTGCCACAGGGTGCCCCGTCTCTGAGTTAGAAGATCCTTCCTCAGAGGAATCGGCCAAGGAGGGGCTGTCGCGAGGAGCATAAGTTCTAGGAACCAGGTCCGGGTGGGCCAGTACGGCGCCACTAGCAGGACCTGCTCCTCGTCCTCCCTGACCTTGCACAGTGTCTGTGCGAGTAGGCTCACTGGGGGGAACGCATATTTGCGCAGTCCCTGGGGCCAGCTGTGCGCCAGAGCTCCGTGCCGAGTGTGCCCTCGGTCAGCGAATAGAACCACTGGCAATGGGACGTTTCTGGAGAGGCAAACAGGTCGACCTGTGCCATCCCGAACTGTCTCCAAATCAGCTGGACCACCTGGGGGTGGAGTCGCCACTCCCCTGGGAGCACAGCTCGTGAAAGCTCGTCGGCCACACGGTTGCGCACACCAGGGGCATGAATGGCCCGAAGCGACCTCAGACACTTCTGACTCCAGAGGAGGAGATGGCGGGCGAGTTGCGACATGCGACGGGAGTGCAGACCACCTTGTCGGTTGATATACGCAACGGTCGCAGTGTTGTCCGTGCAGACCAGTACATCTTTGCCCCGTAACCATCCTTTGAGGCGGCTCAGAGCAAGATGCACCGCTAGCAACTCGAGGCAGTTGATGTGCCAATGCAGGTGCGGGCCCGTCCAAACCCCTGACACTGCATGCCCATTGTACGTGGTTCCCCAGCCCATGGCAGAGGCATCCGTGAAAACCACAGCATGCCTGGACACCTGTTCCAGGGGCACTCCGGCCCGAAGGAACGAGGGGTCTGACCATGGGCTGAAGGATTGGCGGCAGGCCGGTGTGATGCTCACCCGGTGAGTGCCGCGTTGCCATGCCCATCTCGGGACTCGGCTGTGTAGCCAATGCTGAAGCGGTCTCATATGAAGCAGTCCGAGCGGAGTTACTGCCGCAGTGGCTGCCATATGCCCCAGGAGCCTCTGAAAATGTTGCAGTGGAACCGCCATCCTGCCCTGAAACGTGTTCAGGCAGTTCAGCATCGACTGGACGCGCTCCTCTGTGAGGCGCGCAGTCCGTTCGGCCGAATCCAACTCCATACAGAGAAAAGAGATCCTCTGCACAGGGGTGAGTTTGCTCTTCTCCCAGTTGACCTGAAGACCCAACTGGCTGAGGTGTCTGAGCACCAGGTCCCTGTGTTCGCACAACTGATCCCTGGACTGTGCTAGAATGAGCCAGTCGTCGAGATAGTTGAGGATGCGAACGCCCTGTTCTCTCATGGGCACAAGGGCCCCCTCCGTGACTTTCGTGAAGACACGGGGGGACAGGGCCAGCCCGAAGGGCAGGACTCTGTACTGATATGCTCGACCCTCGAACGCAAAGAGCAGGAACGGCCTGTGTCGAGGAAGAATCGAGACATGAAAGTATGCGTCCTTCAGGACGATCGATGCAAACCAATCTTGGGGACGGATGCACTCGAAAATGCGTTTCTGCGTGAGCATCTTGAACGGTAGCTTGTGGAGGCTCCGATTCAGGACTCGCAGGTCCAAGATAGGTCGTAACCCACCGGTTTTCTTGGGTACTATGAAGTACGGGTTGTAGAAGCTGGTCTTCATATCGGCTGGAGGGACCGGCTCTATCTCATCCTTCACCAGTAGGACTGATATCTCCGCACGCAGGACATGGGCATCTGCAGCTTTCACCAAAGTGAAGCGGACGCCGTTGAACCTGGGGGGGCGCCGGGCGAACTGAATCGCATAGCCGAGCCTGATGGTCCGAATGAGCCAACGAGACGGACTGCGGAGCTCTAGCCAGGCTCGCAGAGACCGTGCAAGCGGGACCAGCGGCAGAACAGAAACAAAACGGAACACAAGATTCTCAACCCGGCCCTCCTCCTGGGGACGGAGCGGTGCGGTCACCGTCTCCTGAAGAGCAATCCTCCCCATCTCCGGGTCGCCCGTCTCAGGGCCGCTTGCCCTTACTCTTGCCACCCCTCTTCTTGGCAGGGGCCTGGACGGGCGGGGCGGCCTGCTTGCGTCTGGCTTCACGACGTCACTTGGGTGGAGGCTGCTGCTGCGGCGTGGGAGCAGAGGTAGACGTAGGCGGCCGCCCTCGGCGACGAGCAGTCTGAGGCGCTGCCGGTGGCGGGGTGGAGACAGCAGCTGACCGCCGAGGCAGGATGTGACTGATCGCCTCAGTCTGCTTCTGTGCGGCCGAGAACTGTTGGGCGAAGTTCTGGACCGCATCGCCGAAGAGGCCCGTCTGGGACACGGGGGAATTAAGGAACCTGATCTTGTCGGTTTCCCGCATGTCAGCCAGACATAGCCAGAGATGGCGCTCCTGGACCACCATAGTGGACATCGCACGACCCACTGCCCGCGCCGTAACCTTCGTCGCACGAAGTGCGAGGTCCGTTGCGGTTCTCAGTTCCTGAAGAACTGCGGGATCGTGACCACCCTCGTGCAAGGTCTTCAGTGCCTGGGCCTGATGGACCTGCAACAACGCCATAGCGTGTAAGGCGGAGCCTGCCTCTCCACAAGCCTGGTAGGCTTTCCCGATCAGATCGGAAGAGTACCTACAGGCCCGGGAGGGAAGACACAGGTTCCCCCTGGAAGTGGAGTTAGGGCACAGTTGCATAGCAACGGCCCGTTCCACGGGAGGAACCTGCGTGTATCCCTTTGCAGGTCCGCCATCGAGGGTGGTGAGGGAGGAGGATCCACTAGGCCGGTTTCGGGCAGTAAAAGGTGCCGTCCACGACCTAGTGAGCTCCTCGTGCACCTCCGGGAAGAAAGGAACCGGGGTGGGGCCCTGAGAACCAGCACAGGCCACCCCGAGATACCAATCATCCAACCTTGAGGGTTCGGGACACGGTGGAGGGTTCCACACGAGCCCGACTCTCTCGGCGGCCCGGGAAAGCATGGCCATCATTTCCGGATCGGTATCGGGCACAGCGAATCTTCCCGAAGGAGACCCCTGCGCCGACATGTCATCTCCGGAGAATTCTGACCCTCCCTCCGATGCAGCGATGGCCATCTGATCATCGGGGGGAGCCCCGAAGGATACGGTTGGTGCACATCTCGTGGATGGCCCAGCCCGTTCCAACGGAAGCTCAACTGGCTGCAAAGTGCGTGAGGAGTGAGGGTTCCCCGGGGGTTGGTTCCCTGGGGGAAGCGCGCTCACCGTAACCCTCAAATCACCCGTGCTACTGCCTGAAGTAACCCTTTGTGGGGGGTTAGATCGAGGCAGAGGCACGGGGACTCCGCCCCTTGCGAGACGGAGTCTAGACCGCATCTCTGAGATGGTCATGTTCCTGCAGTGAGAACATGAATCATCCACCAGCGCTGCCCAAACACGAGATACAGTGCTGGTGACCATCCCTCGGTGACAGGTAACCACCGCATCCAGAAACGCACAGAAAGAATGTCATCTTGAAAAAGACGTGTTGAGACGCTCTTTCTGTGTTGCTCTTTTAGAGGATCGCTCTCCTTGGTGCTGGGGGAGGGGTCGCGGCGACACAGTCAGGGAATAGTGCAGCTTGACATGCGCGCTCTCTCTCACCGGACGCTCTCTACCAGCTGTAAGAATGGCTTTTTAGCGCTCTCCACCAGGCGCACCGAACCAGCTGTGAGAACAGCCCTTGTGTTTGCTCTCACGAGCAAAAAAGAGAGATGATCGTAAAACCACACGACCCGCTGCTGTGCCGTCACACCAACACCGACTGAAGAGCGCTTCCAAAAGGGCAGGCTTCCAGTCAGGACTGCGAAGTAGGTGAGTGATGTCTAGCATAACCAGATACCACTCGGCTCCGAAGCAAAAGGTTGATTTGATGCAAGCACTTGTGTCTCATTTATACCCGCGCTGCGTGGCATGGACACCTGGTGCAATCATTGCATGCCAATGTGCATTGGCTCGTTTAGTTTCACTCGAAGTAGATTGGCTCTCGCGAGTGAGATTCCTATTCGTCGGTACGCCGACGTGGCGTCGAGAGTGACCGACTGAATGGGAACAATATTTATGTGCTGTGCATGCCTAACCCGCTCTCAGAGAAGCATTTTCGTTGACATGCGATGCGGAGAAGAACAGAAGGTTGCTTTTTCACAGGGACACGCCTAAAGTAAGTGTTTTATCTCATTTACAGTATGTATGTTATAACATATTGATTTATAGCGATATTTAAATGCTTTGCGCACTTAAACGAGCCAACTTTTCTCACATGCGGCATCTTTCTTTGACTCGCCATATGGAGCTGATGAGGAGGGTATAAGGGAAACAACGACATTAAGTGTACGTGTAAATTTGCAACATGTATGACATTATATTGTTTTATAACAATATATATAACAGAGTTATAATGCGCCTAAACCTTTCTCACATACTACGCCCTACATCTTCTTAGACTCGTGATGCGGTGCAGACACAGAGCTAGCTTTTAACAGAAAACACAGGACTGTACTACGCCTATATTAATCTGTATTATGACTGTATAATTATGTAATTATGTATTGAAAAACAAATTCAGTAGCTATTGCTCCTTAATTGTTAACAGACGAGCGATGCTTCAGAGAAGCAGCATCAGACGGGGGTAATGTTAGTTCAAGGGCTTTCTCTTCCAGTCTTTAATTCATTGTTCATTCACCAAACTGTAATCATATTGCGTACTTCATTTTTGTGTCTTATTTTAATGGGTATAATTCCAGATTCAAAGACGCAGATGAAGTAACTAACAAAAGTAACTAAAGTTTTTTACTGCAAAATCAGTGATGTAAAATTTAGGCAGGATTGTTTCTTTAACTTTTTTCATTTGTTTTGCACATAAATTTAGGCCTGTCTGATGTCTGTCTTCACAAGCATCATGTTCATCCGCTGCATCCAATTTTTGTATTATTATTTTTGACAATCCCCCTAGAATGAAACCATGGCAGACAGATGACAGTTCTGATAAACAAGTAGCAAAAAAGTATGTATATGGTATAGAAAAATGTGCTGGAATGTTATTGGTCAATATCTGTGCTTTATTTACAATAAAGCACAACTATGACATCTGTACATGCCACTTCAAACCACTTATTGACAGGTTTTACTGTCAGGGACTTGTATGGAGGACAAAACCTGTAGAAATAAAAAATGTTAACACTTTTTTTTAAGGGTCCAGAATAATGCATTAGTTAGGCATCAATTAATGATTCTGCTTCCTGCTTAGCTACTTAGCTACTGTTCGGATGTTCCTGCGTACTGCTCCGCGCTTTGATCTGTCGCTTTTTAAATCTCCTAATTTTATCTACAGCAAATCAGCACAGTGTTCAAACGATAAAGCTTGACATCAACGCTAAAACTAGAAACTCTTGGTGGCTGGAAAACTACAAAAAAGGGGAATTTTTATCCAGCCAACCTCCCGTGACAGCAGCCATCATCTTACATTCTGGAGAAGGGAAAACACAGCTGCCTACATTCAAAAGGATAAGAAAGAAAAGATCTGTCTGAAGAAACTATATGCTGCACAAACTGCCACAGACTTCTACAAAGGATTGCAGTTCTTGAAACAAAGTTACTTGCGGGACTACCAAACCAGACTGAACACACAACAGAGCATCGTCATGGCATACAGCCTCAGCATACAGCCGGTGAGTCCCATGAATCTAGTGATCCTAAGCAGGCCAAAATGAGTGTAGAGAAACATGCCGTAACTGATCGACACACTAATCAATGGCACAGACAGGGAGCGAGACCCAAAGGCCCTTGAGACAACAGATTGTCACGAGTATCAACAATTGACGCAGTAGCATCCTCTACCCCCCTACAACCGCCTATACATCTTGATAACAGATTTGAAGTATTAATCCCTAGGAATCTGAGCTGTTTTGGGGCCCTTTAGAAGTTTTGACATGCTCTGACATTTGTGTTTTTTTCAGTTGCTTATAAACACATTAATGGCAAAAGAGTAATTACACTGTATTCAGCACAAACTGGGCTACCATAATATGTGAGCAACATGTGTGTACATGCTTGTATTTTTGAGAGAATAATGTTTATGCATGGTTTTTGAATTAAAAAAATAAAATAAAAAATTAAGGCCTCAAAACACAATAGATATGTGTCCACCCTTTGACTAATGGGTGTTGTTGCCTAGAGTTTTTGCTTCAAACTGATGTGAGAATCATTGAGCCTACACATTCACATAAAACAATATATTCATTTACATTTTGTAAGACACTTTTTCTTTACAAAGGTAGTATGCGAGGAGGTATGAAAGATAATGAATAATGACCTGTATCACACCTGAGAGACAAACTATCGCATAATGAGCTGCATAATGAATGAACTTCAGGTATGTGACTGAGAGAGCAACAGGACAAAGGAAATATATTTTGTTGTAGTTTTTTTAGAATGTAGTCAACAAAGGCCTATTATATTTTAAATGATCAAAAGATTTGACTACACTGAAAAAAATGCTCTTCTTATTTAGTTGAAATTGTACTTATCTAGTTAATGTACCTTGATTTAAGAATGTTTAAATATTTAGTATAGAAACAAGACAAAAATTACTAAGAAGAGCATTTTTTTTGCAGTGTACTATTTTCTGTTTCTGAAAGTAGTCTCATGCAAAAAAAAATGAATAATTAAAATTAAGATACAATTTATACAAAACGAAATTCACTTTAAAGAAAGCAATTCACTTTCTACAAAACAAAACTCCAGAATCCTTTCTGACAAACTTTGATATTAAATAAAAAAAATAATATTAGTCTATAATATCCCAACCAATTTAATAGCCAAACTTAGAGACCTGGGCATCAACACTTCAATGTGTAACTGGATTTGGGACTTCCTAACTGACAGACCACAGAATGTTCGATCAGGATTCACCTGCTCCACGTCCATCACACTCAACACTGGTGTACCACAGGGCTGTGTGCGAAGTCCGTTTCTCTACTCCCTCTTCACCTCCGACTGCAAGCCTGTGTATGGAACTAAATCCATCGTCAAGTTTGCGGACGGCACTACGGTGATTGGTCTCATCAGCAACAACGATGAGACTGCCTACAGGGAGGAGATCCAGCACCTGGCCACATGGTGCACTGAAAATAACCTGCTCCTCAACACCACCAAAACGAAGGAGCTCATCGTGGACTTCAGGAAGGAGTCAAGAGGCACACACGACACCATCCACATCAATGCAATGGCTGTTGAGCGTGTCTCCAGTTTCAAGTTCCTGGGGATCCACATCTCGGCGGACATGTCGTGGACGACCAACACCTCCAGCCTGGTCAAGAAGGCTCACCAGCGCCTCTTCTTCCTGAGGACACTGAGGAAGAATCAGCTCTCCTCGGCTATCCTGGTGAACTTCTACCGCTGCGTAATAGAAAGCATCCTGACCAACTGTGTGGCAGTATGGTATGGGAGCTGCTCTGTTGCGGAGTGCAAGGCACTGCAGCGGGTGGTGAAAACTGCCCAGCGCATCACAGGGACTCCACTACCTGCCATCGAGCACATCCAGAGGAAACGCTGTCTGCACCGAGCTCACAGCATCCTCAAGGACTCCTCTCACCCAGCCCACAGACTGTTTTCTCTCCTGCCCTCCGGCAGGCGTTTCAGGATCCTCCGGACCAGGACCAGCAGACTAAAGAACAGTTTTTTCCCCAGAGCTGTCTCTTTGCTGAACTCAAACCCTCGCTGATCCACTTCCCTCATAAACTGCTAACTCTCCTACCTCACATCTGCCTTCACTTTGTTATTTGCACTACCGACTGTTTATTACAGTAACAACTGTTTACTTATGCATTTTACACCACCATATCTTAACTGGATTATGCTCATTTGCACTGCCGACTGTATTTATAGGACCTACTATTTACATTTGCATTTTGCACCGTACTTCTAACTGTAATATGCAACCACTTTCCACTGCACTTTACACTTTTTTTCGGATAGCTCTGTCCATAATTTATTGCACTACCTTAATCCACTGCTAGTCCTCATATTAGCCTAACATATTATTGTATACCTCTATCTGTAAAATTCTGTTTATTGTAATAGCCATCTGTATATTATATTCATAGTACATATTCACCTGTAAATTCTGTTTATAGTAATAGCCATCTGTATATTATATTCATAGTACATATTCACCTGTAAATTCTGTTTATAGTAATAGCCATCTGTATATTATATTCATAGTACATATTCACCTGTAAATTCTGTTTATAGTAATAGCCATCTGTATATTTACTCACTGTACATATTCACCTGTAAATTCTGTTTATAGTAATAGCCATCTGTATATTATATTCATAGTACATACTCACCTGTAAATTCTGTTTATAGTAACTGCCATCTGTATATTTATTCACTGTACATATTCACCTGTAAATTCAGTTCTGTTTATAGTAATAACCATCTCTCTATTTATACATATTTATATATATTCAGTACATTTCCATGTCCTGCACTTACGCAACCACTGTATATCCTGCACTTGCTGCTATTGCACTTCTGGTTAGACCTAAACTGCATTTCGTTGCCTTGTACTTGTACTTGTGTAATGACAATAAAGTTGAATCTAATCTAATCTAATCTAATCTAATCTAATCTAATCTAATAATATTTAAACATCAATATGAAGCAAAATGCGTTTGACTGGTACTATATTTATAGCATCTGAGCAGACATTTGTGAATAAAAGCTTTATTGATGTGAAACTAGACTCTTATACAATAAACACGTTATAATCCGTCCAAAATAAATCTGTCTAAACAGTCTTGCGTGTATGACATTTTATGGTGCAGCAAACTGTCTTTTTGCATTTAATATTTGCTTTGAAAAGTGGTGGGGACACGCACAACTCGTTTTGCTATGTGTTTATTTAATACGGTAACGCATTGCTGCCACATACATATTATTTTTCCACTCAATTATGTAGTAATAACGAGGTCTTATGTCTTTTTAACAACATCTTTTCTCGTAATAACGAAATCTTGTGTCATAAAAACGACATCATTTTCTCGTAATAATGAGATCGTATGTTGTTAAAACAACATATTTTTCTCGTTAAAATGACAAATATTTTCTCCTAATAAGGGCATGTGTTGTATAGTGATGTGTGTATGATATGTCTGTATCCATATTAGAGAATGTATTTAGCCCATGCCTTTGTCACACTTGTTTGAAAAGCAGAAGCAAGCTCAGCGTAAAATAGGCTCTTCCGCTGCCTGTATCAGTGGCAGTGCCCATAGCACAAAATTGTTATAGCCTAATTTATTGATGTAGCTGATAGTTCTTAACAGCCATGGGTAGCAGGTGCCATGGGCCGCTCATGATTAGCCTGAGTGCCGTAACTTTAACCTAGTAATGAAGGACCCCGGTGCAGCCACAAATATAATAACTATCTATAAGGCCTACTGTAATTAAGACATTCTAGAAATTTATTAAAAAGAGAGACACTTTCAGCCTTACTCAACGGCCGCAGAAACCGTGGGTTCAATCCATTCCCGGCGTTCTTATATGTAGGCATCATCCACTGATAGTCAGGAATCCAAGATGGCGGCGCCAGTGTTTTATCGACTGTCTATGTAGTTTATCTGTGTCTGTATCTGTGTTTTATAAGCTCAACGGGTTACCTGATTTGGAATAAACTTTCATCCTGTGTCTCAGAACTGTACAAGCAACTTGGTAAACAGTAAATAACAACCCGATAACAACAAAACGAGCTGGTCTGGCTGCATTGATAACATGAGGCTACCGGTTTACCTGCTGCTCGCTTATGTGCTGAGCTCACCGACTGTGGACGCTCTCGGATCTGGATCATTTGCATCTTCCCGGATTATTCTCCCAAATTCTGTGACTATGCTGTTTTCTGATGCCGGTGGCTTTACATTAATCCGCATGGCTTCATCTGACTTTTCTGACTGTTCTACTAAGACCTTGGTCAAGTACGGACTTCTCAGTTGGACAGAAATTCGGCAGTTCCAGTCCATCTCCTGCAAGCGTGACTATGGAATCATCAACGCACGCCCGACAAGATCAACAGGTTTTTGGATTATTCTACTTCTGTTCCTATCAGGTAACATCCATCCTAACCCAGGCCCAGAATTGATTGAGCTTTTGAGCCCTAACGATTTGAAAGATAGCAGTGGCTTACGTTTTATTCATGTCAACGTGCGCAGCCTGATTAATAAAATTGATGCTATTCATCTTTGGGCTAAACTGACAGAAAGTGACATAATCGTCTTGTCAGAGACGTGGCTCAAACCATCAATCACAAGCAATATGATTCACATCGAAGGGTATAATCTCTTTAGGACGGATCGTGTGGGTAAAGGAGGGGGAGTAGCCATATATGCTAAGGTGTCGTTGGAATGTTGTTCCATTGAAACAATAACAAAGCCAAAATTCTTCGAACTATGTGCCATCAAATTAAATCTCCCCAATGGCGCTTTTCTGACTGTGGTAGGATGCTACCGCCCACCTTCGGCTGCAGCTGGAGCAACTGCCCTGCTTTCTGACTTTTTACATAAACTGCCTAACGAGTACATTGTCCTAGGAGACCTGAATTGGGACTGGCTATCGACTTCATCAGCGTTAAGAGACCTTTGTGATGAGTTACATTTGACCCAATTAGTACAGTCACCTACACGCTTAAATCAAAAACGAATGGACAAATCTACATTAATTGACGTCAATGATCCACATAAGTACTCAGCTACTGGAGTTTTTTGTAATGATGTCAGTGATCATTGTATGGTTGTCTGTGTTAGAAATTGCAAACTGACTAAAACCAAGCCATGTTTTATTTTTAAACAAAATTTAAACAAGCTTTCCTTCATGAAATCTATCAGAGTGATTTAAACTTAGTATGTGATATGGATGATGTTGAGCTGGCCTGGAATTATTTTAAAAATACCTTTTTAGCCATAGTTGACAAACATGCCCCTATTAGAAGATACAGAGTGAGTGTCAAATGTCTGTCCTGTCTTGTGAAGCACATGTGGTGTGTTGTTGTTTTGGGCTGTGCTCGTGTCTTTGTCTGATCCCTCCCCCTTGTTATCTGATTAGTGTTTGATTTCTTCCACCTGCTCCCTCCTGATTTCTTCCCCTTTATATAGTTCCCATGTGCTCATAGTCTTTGTCGTTACGTTGTATATGTTATGT
Organism: Romanogobio albipinnatus; assembly: GCA_023566225.1. Lineage (NCBI taxonomy): Eukaryota > Metazoa > Chordata > Actinopteri > Cypriniformes > Gobionidae > Romanogobio > Romanogobio albipinnatus. The sequence goes on from CM042240.1 coordinate 71,571,441, forward strand.
CTACGTCTCCCTTCGCGGTGTTCCGCTCCCTGACTTTTTGGTTTGTTGTTCGTTTCATTATGTTATGTTTAGTATTATGTTATGGTTTCCCCTTGTGGGTTTTTGTTTTGTGTTTCTGTTTTTGTTAATTAAAACCTTTTCCCTGCATTTGAGTCCTCACCTCAGTTTCCTTCAGCGTAACAAAACAGAACGTAACCACCAATAGAGGACTCAGCAGGAGGATTTTGTTTTTTTGGTTTCCCATCTTTTGCCATGGAGTTTAGCAGGCGGCTTCATGTGAAGGAAGCAATTCATAACTTACAGTCTGCCTTTAGTCAAGTACAAAAATCTGGTAGGATTAAAGTTGGTATTAAATGCTAAAAAAACAAAATTAATGGTTTTTACACGTTCACATTCACTTATCAATTTCACTATTTTAACACAAAGTGGTACTCAAATAGAGAGAGTGACTTCCTACCTAGGTATTTGGTTGGATGATAAATTGTCTTTTGGGGTCCATATTGAGAGCCTTTAAAAAAAAAAACTCAGACCCAAGTTAGGTTTTTACTTTAGATTAAAGAAATGCTTTCCTTATTCAGCAAGGAAAAGGTTGGTGCAGAGCACATTCTTATCAGTTTTGGATTATGGTGACCTAATTTATTTGCACTCGTCTTTTTTTTTATTAAAAAAACTGAATGTACTATATCACTCAGCTTTACGTTTCATTACAGGTGCAGCAGCTCGGACTCACCACTGCACTCTGTATGAAACTGTACAATGGTCCTCCCTCTCCCTCAGAAGGAAATTCCATTTATTGATTTTTATTGCAAAAGCACTAATGGGCAAATTACCCATCTATATTTCAAATTTGCTTATTTATCAAAATAGTGTTTATAGGACAAGGTCGTCAAAGAAAATACTACTAATTATTCCATCAACAAGAACAGCCCTGGGTAAAAACGCGTTCTCATCATATGCACCAAATGTCTGGAATGAACTCCAAAACACCTTAAATCTAGTATCACTTCCATCTATTAATACTTTTAAAAACCTTTTAAAGTGAACTCTGACTGAACTGTGCAGTTGTTTTTAACTAGGTGCCTTTGACAATTGTATGTTTGTATCTGCTAACGTCAAGTATAATGATTTGTTTGTGTTCTAGTATGTATAGTGTATGTATAGAGATTTGTGGTGTATTATGTAATTTATGTTCTGTCATTTATGTATTGAAACTTTTGGCCTCCAGTCTTGGCCAGGACTCCCTGGGAGAAGAGTTACTGTAACTCAATGGGACTTTTCCTGGTTAAATAAAGGTTAAATAAAAAATAAAATAAAAAATATATGTATTACAGTGTAGCATACAATATATTACAGTAGGCCTATTATAGAGTTATGATATTTGTGCACCGGGGTCCGTGATTTCTAGGTTAAAGGTATGCCACCGATGCTAACATGAGCGGTCCATGGCACCTGTTACCCGTAACGAAGTGGTAAAACTTTGAGTTACCACCATGCCAATTCAAACATTTCGCTCGTCTCTGTATGTGGCAGGCTGGTAGCAATGCGTCACAATAACCTGCGTATGTAAAAGTCGATCATTCAATTACTTTCAAAAAGGGGTGAGGACAATATCGAGCCTGGCAAAAAGTGGTGGGGACATGTCCCACCCGTAAATTACGCCTATGTATTCACAGATGCTAACAGAATAAACTTAGCCTACCACAATCAGCTGCTGAAACCGTTGTACTGAACAGAATATGAACAGCTTTCCATGAGGAGAATGATTCCAGGATTATTCCTCAACGCATCTCTAAACGATGTAGCTGAAGTCTGAAGTGTAGCGCTTCACTAGATGTGTTTGTATGAGTTGATGTGGGCGTCGACTCTGGATCGTCAGTATTTGAATCTGAAAGAGTGCGCTCCGTGGGCGTGGTCGCATTAGCGGATAATGAAGAGGCTCTCGAATTACTGACATCTCTCTCTTTTCAACCAGATTACATAAACACAGAATATTTGTTTTTGATTTGGTTTACAGTGTTTCAAACCTGACATTTCAGCATTTCTTTAGACATATGTTTCATGTTTGTGAGGCAAGTATTCACTAAGCTAGAGGTCCTTTTCTGAAGACTATCTGAATGAACGTCTTTGACAGAGAGGCTGCAGATGTTTGTGTCATGTTTGTTTTCTTTGTTTTGCAAAAAGCAAAACATTTTGTTTTTATTGTGACTGTACACAAAAAAAAATAGAAACTTAACAGATTATAATGATTGCTGAATGATAAAAAACAACAGAGTTATTTGAGTCTCTTTGGCACTGATAATAAAAAAAGCGAGTCGATCGCACCGGTGCGACCGCCGACTCGAGGGGGTTAATTATGTTTAGTTAGACACATAGACATAATCAGTAGATATCAAACGATCTGTAACAATGCAGTACTATCACATATAAAAAAAAAAACATATTTTACTCACATAAGTGTGTCACACCATTCCTGTTGGATCCAATAAAGAAGGTACAGCATTGGTTTTTACAATAACAGATCATACCTACATTGTTTACCTAATGTGTCCGAAAAGGTGACAGTGCACCCAAGTCAATTTTAGATGTATCAACGGACTTGGAGGGCCAAATAAAATCAATTCTGTTTTTGCTTCATTTAGACATAGAAAATCAGCAGACATCCACATCTTAATCTCCTCAAAACATTCTACTAGTCTCTCTACAAATCAAATCAATCAATCAAATCACTTTATTGTCACTCTACCATATACACAAGTGCAACAGCAGGTGAAATTCTTAGGTGCAGTTCCGAGCAACATAGCAGTCATGACATGACATGTACAACATTTAAAGCAACAACAGATTACACATCTGATGCGCACACAATTACTCACAGCACAGTATACACTACAATAAACAATAAATAATTTACACAATGTGAGTGTAGTTCTCACAGCTTTAGACAATATACACATACTTACAATATACATATACTTTAAACAATATACATTAAACATACAATAAACAATAAACAATATACGTTAAGCTATAGTAATAATATACAATGTACAGTATACAATATGTTCACAAATAGACATCCGATGTACAATATATACACTATATGATAAATAAATGTGTATATAATGTGTGTGTATCTACAGTGGGTTGTGCTGAGTGATATTCTGTCCAGTGTGTGTTATGATCCTGATGGATCAGGAGTTAAGTAGTCTGATTGCTTGTGGGAAGAAGCTGTTCTGGAGTCGGCTGGTGCGTGTTCTAATGCTGCGGTACCGTCTGCCTGATGGCAGCAGTGAGAGCAGCCCATGGTTCGGGTGGCTAGAGTCTCTGATGATCCTCTGAGCTCTCTTCACACACCGCCTGGTGTAAATGTCCTGGAGGGAGTGAAGCTCACCTCCGATGATGTAGCTGGCCGTGCGCACTACCCTTTGCAGGGCTTTGCGGCTGCGGGCGGTACTGTTGCCGTACCAGGTGGTGATGCAGCTAGTCAGCAGGCTCTCGATAGTGCTGGTACAGCAATAGAGACAGTAGGCTTTAAAGCAGGGGTCTCCAACCTTTTTTCATTTGAGAGCTACTTTTTAAAAATGAAAGTCACCTAGAGCTACTCATGTTATATAATACTTAAAACTTTTAAATAATGCATCATAATTCTCATATTAACAACTATCCAAACTGTTAGATAACTGTTACTGTTATATCTGAAAGAGTGTAGTAGAAGTTACAGTAGTCGGTACCAATACCAATTTTTTTTTACGGTACTCTGTACCAATTTTGGTACCACAGCAAAATGTTTTTTATTTTTAATTTATTTAACAATTTTTTTTAATCAATGTTTATTGTTTATGATGATAATCATAACTAAATAATACATAAACATATAAAGGCTGTATGCTGTTTAAAAGTAAACATTGTTTATAAATGAAAGATCAAGTGAAAAATAAGCAACCATTAATAATTATATAATTAGTATTATTTATTTCATAATTATTATTATTAGTAGAGACGTATTATTATTACATAGAGACGTAGCTAAATTTACTGTAGGCTACAATCTGTAGTCAATTTCTTCACGTTTAACCAAACTTTTATTTTGACGGGTTGCCGTGAATACCGTGAATACCTTTTGAGTGTCTGTGTTCATGATATGACAGTGGGTGCGCGTCTCAATCAGCTCCCTAGTTGATGACCCCTGCTATAAAGGAAGGTACAGCTGGAAATGAGAAATGAGTCAATTGTCGTGAAAAGTAATTTTTTAGATTTTTCTTAATATCTGAGAAATATATAGACCTGGCAGTTTTTACAGCCCGCTGGAATTTACCTAAAGAGTCTCTTAACATTACATAAAAAATTTGTCATTTGTCTCTCTTCCATTTGCATTCACATCTTCTACGCTGTCTTCGTAACATTTTCACCTCTTCATTGTACCATGGAGCAGACTTACTTTTTCTACATACCTGTCTCAAAGTCTAATGTTTCTTTGCATACAACATTAAAACTATTAACAGCTTCTTCTACATCAAGATGTGGAGATAAAAGATCCACTTGCATACATTGCAACATCTCCATAAAAGAAGCATAAAAATCTAAATATGTATTGGGCATTAGTGGACGAAGCCATTTAATCTCATTCTGTCTGCAAATTCTTGTTTACAAAAGAATCCACGGTGAACTGAAGCGAACAAACACGTGAGCTGGAACATCATAAAAAATAAAGTTCAACTGCATTCGTAATATAGGAATCTAAAGGAAGCTTATATAACGAATGTGTTCTCCCACAGCCAGGCACTGCACTATATTTTGTAATCTTCAACGGCTATATTTATTGCTTTGTAGTTCGATCCGGATTAGCTACACATAGGCCTATGTTATTGTGTATATGTTATATGTGATTTTCCCCTCTGGCTTCATACATACAGACATGTCATACTTCATCCCTGACTCAAAAAAACGTCATGCTTCTATACAAAATCTTCGAGCAAGAGCGCATTGAGTCAGTGCGAACAAACGCGGAGCTAGTGTGCGAGTGAGACATTGTATCAGAGCAATATTGTCAATGCCAGCAAATATTTGCATTTGATTATTATTTTCTAATGGCATCAATAAAGCTTACCCGCAATGAAGTGTTGGGTCTTCTGTTCACGTACCATAATTCTGAAGGGGAATATCTGCCGTAATCCTGAAAGTGAAAGTATAGTCCTACACCAAGCACAAACGGTGAATGCTTTTCATGTGTTGGCAGGGCAGTGGTGCGGATGGAGAACAGGAGCCGCGCGTGCCCGTTTGTGTGCCATTCACACTGGCAGCGGTTGTCTCATGCAGCTGAACCACGGCTCGTGTATTGCAAATACAGTTAGGGGGCAACGTGGAGGCAGGGTGTGGAGTCACAATGACAATGACAGTAGTCCGAACTGTGCACACTCGGCGGGCGCGCGCGCGCGTCTGTCTCTCGTCTTGTCTCGTCATCTCACTCATGATCTCTGCCTTGCCATGGCGAGTGATCTTTTGAACTAAACAGGTCTTGTCTACTTGTGTTTGTGTGTCATATGAATAATATACATGTGCCCCATACATGGAATCAGAGTGCCTACTGTGTGTAGTAAATGGAAAATCTCTACAGCAAAAGGCCAACCGTTACATGCATTCGGTTTGTTTCTACCATTTATTAGTAATGATTTACACAGTTTGTTTACTATTTACTATTTACCTGAGCATTCAGTATTGTGCAATATAGCTTACAGAAGTGAGGGACATTTTGGGTGAAAGAAGTGCTGCATTTATCATTTAAACATGTGACTTTACATGAAAATTCTATAATCCAAGGCGACCACCCCCATATGATGTCATAATATGCAAATTAGATGAGAAAATGTAATTCCTACATAAAATTTGGGTCATCCTTAATATTTCTCTAATTTACATAAAGTCTCTATCTTTTATCACTTTTAAGATATAGCCTTTTCAAATTAAGATGTCAAAATCGAACGTTTTAGGAAAAAACCTCTGGCGCCTAAAGGGTTAAACTTACCCATACCACCACACCTGTCCCTAACTCTACCCTTAAACTTACCCACACCACCACACCTGTCCCTAACCCTACCCTTAAACTTACCAATACCACCACACCTGTCCCTAACTTTACCCTTAAACTTACCCATACCACCACACCTATCCCTAACTTTACCCTTAAACTTACCCATACCACCACACCTGTCCCTAACCCTACCCTTAAACTTACCCATACCACCACACCTGTCCCTAACCCTACCCTTAAACTTACCCATACCACCACACCTGTCCCTAACTCTACCCTTAAACTTACTCATACCACCACACCTGTCCCTAACTTTACCCTTAAACTTACCCAAACCACCACACCTGTCCCTAACTTTACCCTTAAACTTACCCATACCACCACACCTGTCCCTAACTTTACCCTTAAACTTACCCATACCACCACACCTGTCCCTAACTTAACCCTTAAACTTATTCATACCACCACACCTGTCCCTAACCCTACCCTTAAACTTACCAATACCACCACACCTGTCCCGAATTTTACCCTTAAACTTACCCATACCACAACACCTGTCCCTAACTTTACCCTTAAACTTACCCATACCACCACACCTGTCCCTAACTTTACCCTTAAACTTACCCATACCACCACACCTGTCCCTAACTTTACCCTTAAAACTTACCCATACCACCACACCTGTCCCTAACTATACCCTTAAACTTACCCATAGGGAACCCTTAGGGAACTTACACCGGTCCCTAACCCTACCCTTAAACTTACCCACACCACCACACCTGATCCTAACCCTACCCTTAAACTCACCCATACCACCACACCTGTCCCTAACTCTACCCTTAAACTTACCCATACCACCACACCTATCCCTACCTTTACCCTTAAACTTACCCATACAACCACACCTGTCCCTAACTTTACCCTTAAACTTACCCATACCACGACACCTATCCCTAACTTTACCCTTAAACTTACCCATACAACCACACCTGTCCCTAACTTTACCCTTAAACTTACCCATACCACGACACCTATCCCTAACTTTACCCTTAAACTTACCCATACCACGACACTTATCCCTAACTTTACCCTTAAACTTACCCATACAACCACACCTGTCCCTAACCCTACCCTTAAACTTACCCATACCACCACACCTGTCCCTAACTTTACCCTTAAACTTACCCATACCACCACACCTGTCCCTAACCCTACCCTTAAACTTACCCATACCACCACACCTGTCCCTAACTTTACCCTTAAACTGACCCATACCACCACACCTGTCCCTAACTTTACCCTTAAACTGACCCATACCACCACACCTGTCCCTAACTTTACCCTTAAACTGACCCATACCACCACACCTGTCCCTAACTTTACCCTTAAACTTACCCATACCACCACACCTGTCCCTAACTTTATCCTTAAACTTAGCAATACCACCACACCTGTCCCTAACTTTACCCTTAAACTTATTCATACCCCCACACCTGTCCCTAACCCTACCCTTAAACTTACCAATACCACCACACCTGTCCCTAACCCTACCCTTAAACTTACCAATACCACCACACCTGTCCCTAACTTTACCCTTAAACTTACCCATACCACCACACCTGTCCCTAACTTTACCCTTAAACTGACCCAAACCACCACACCTGTCCCTAACTCTACCCTTAAACTTACCCATACCACCACACCTGTCGCTAACTTTAACCTTAAACTTACCCAAACCACCACACCTGTCCCTAACTTTACCCTTAAACTTACCCATACCACCACACCTGTCCCTAACTTTACCCTTAAACTTACCCATACCACCACACCTGTCCCTAACTTTACCCTTAAACTTACCCATACCACCACACCTGTCCCTAACTTTACCCTTAAACTTATTCATACCACCACACCTGTCCCTAACCCTACCCTTAAACTTACCCATACCACCACACCTGTCCCTAACTTTACCCTTAAAACTTACCCATACCACCACACCGGTCCCTAACCCTACCCTTAAACTTACCCACACCACCACACCTGTCCCTAACTTCACCCTTAAACTTACCCATACCACCACACCTGTCCCTAACTTTACCCTTAAACTTACCAATACCACCACACCTGTCCCTAACTTTACCCTTAAACTTACCAATACCACCACACCTGTCCCTAACCCTACCCTTAAACTTAGCAATACCACCACACCTGTCCCTAACCCTACCCTTAAACTTACCCATACCACCACACCTGTCCCTAACCCAACCCTTAAACTTACCCACACCACCACACCTGTCCCTAACTTTACCCTTAAACTTAGCAATACCACCACACCTGTCCCTAACCCCACCCTAAAACTTACCCATACCACCACACCTGTCCCTAACCCTACCCTTAAACTTAACCACACCACCACACCTGTCCCTAACTTTACCCTTAAACTTAGCAATACCACCACACCTGTCCCTAACCCTACCCTTAAACTTACCAATACCACCACACCTGTCCCGAACTTTACCCTTAAACTTACCCACACCACCACACCTGTCCCTAACCCTACCCTTAAACTTACCAATACCACCACACCTGTCCCTAACCCTACCCTTAAACTTACCAATACCATGACACCTATCCCTAACTTTACCCTTAAACTTACCCATACCACCACACCTGTCCCTAACCCTACCCTTAAACTTACCCATACCACCACACCTGTCCCTAACTTTACCCTTAAACTGACCCATACCACCACACCTGTCCCTAACTTTACCCTTAAACTTACCCATACCACCACACCTGTCCCTAACTTTATCCTTAAACTTAGCAATACCACCACACCTGTCCCTAACTTTACCCTTAAACTTACCCATACAACCACACCTGTCCCTAACTTTACCCTTAAACTTACCCATACCACCACACCGGTCCCTAACCCTACCCTTAAACTTACCCACACCACCACACCTGTCCCTAACTTCACCCTTAAACTTACCCATACAATCACACCTGTCCCTAACTTTACCCTTAAACTTACCCATACCACCACACCGGTCCCTAACCCTACCCTTAAACTTACCCACACCACCACACCTGTCCCTAACTTCACCCTTAAACTTACCCATACCACCACACCTGTCCCTAACTTTACCCTTAAACTTACCAATACCACCACACCTGTCCCTAACTCTACCCTTAAACTTACCCACACCACCACACCTGTCCCTAACTTCACCCTTAAACTTACCCATACCACCACACCTGTCCCTAACTTCACCCTTAAACTTACCCATACCACCACACCTGTCCCTAACTTTACCCTTATACTTACCAATACCACCACACCTGTCACTAACCCTACCCTTAAACTTACCAATACCACCACACCTGTCCCTAACTTTACCCTTAAACTTACTCATACCACCACACATGTCCTTTATTTTACCCTTAAACTTACCCATACCACCACACCTGTCCCTAACTTCACCCTTAAACTTACCCATACCACCACACCTGTCCCTAACTTTACCCTTAAACTTACCAATACCACCACACCTGTCCCTAACCCTACCCTTAAACTTACCAATACCACCACACCTGTCCCGAACTTTACCCTTAAACTTACCCATACCACCACACCTGTCCCTAAACCTACCCTTAAACTTACCCACACCACCACACCTGATCCTAACCCTACCCTTAAACTCACCCATACCACCACACCTGTCCCTAACTCTACCCTTAAACTTACCCATACCACCACACCTATCCCTAACTTTACCCTTAAACTTACCCATACAACCACACCTGTCCCTAACTTTACCCTTAAACTTACCCATACAACCACACCTGTCCCTAACTTTACCCTTAAACTTACCCAACCCACGACACCTATCCCTAACTTTACCCTTAAACTTACCCATACCACGACACCTGTCCCTAACTTTAACCTTAAACTTACCCATACCACGACACCTATCCCTAACTTTACCCTTAAACTTACCCATACAACCACACCTGTCCCTAACCCTACCCTTAAACTTACCCATACCACCACACCTGTCCCTAACTTTACCCTTAAACTTACCCATACCACCACACCTGTCCCTAACTTTACCCTTAAACTGACCCAAACCACCACACCTGTCCCTAACTCTACCCTTAAACTTACTCATACCACCACACCTGTCCCTAACTTTACCCTTAAACTTACCCAAACCACCACACCTGTCCCTAACTTTACCCTTAAACTTACCCATACCACCACACCTGTCCCTAACTTTATCCTTAAACTTAGCAATACCACCACACCTGTCCCTAACTTTACCCTTAAACTTATTCATACCACCACACCTGTCCCTAACTATACCCTTAAACTTACCCATACCACCACACCGGTCCCTAACCCTACCCTTAAACTTACCCACACCACCACACCTGTCCCTAACTTCACCCTTAAACTTACCCATACCACCACACCTGTCCCTAACTTTACCCTTAAACTTACCCATACCACCACACCTGTCCCTAACCCTACCCTTAAACTTACCCATACCACCACACCTGTCCCTAACTTTACCCTTAAACTGACCCATACCACCACACCTGTCCCTAACTTTACCCTTAAACTGACCCATACCACCACACCTGTCCCTAACTTTACCCTTAAACTTACCCATACCACCACACCTGTCCCTAACTTTATCCTTAAACTTAGCAATACCACCACACCTGTCCCTAACTTTACCCTTAAACTTATTCATACCCCCACACCTGTCCCTAACCCTACCCTTAAACTTACCAATACCACCACACCTGTCCCTAACCCTACCCTTAAACTTACCAATACCACCACACCTGTCCCTAACTTTACCCTTAAACTTACCCATACCACCACACCTGTCCCTAACTCTATCCTTAAACTTAGCAATACAACCACACCTGTCCCTAACTTTACCCTTAAACTTACCAATACCACCACACCTGTCCCTAACTTTACCCTTAAACTTACCAATACCACCACACCTGTCCCTAACTTTACACTTAAACTTACCCATACCACCACACCTGTCCCTAACTTTACCCTTAAACTTACCCATACCACCACACCTGTCCCTAACTCTATCCTTAAACTTAGCAATACCACCACACCTGTCCCTAACCCTACCCTTAAACTTACCCACACCACCACACCTGTCCCTAACTTCCCCCTTAAACTTACCCATACCACCACACCTGTTCCTAACTTTACCCTTAAACTTACCCATACCACCACATCTGACCCTAACTTTACCCTTAAACTTACCCATACCACCACACCTGTCCCTAACTCTATCCTTAAACTTAGCAATACCACCACACCTGTCCCTAACCCTACCCTTAAACTTACCCACACCACCACACCTGTCCCTAACTTCCCCCTTAAACTTACCCATACCACCACACCTGTTCCTAACTTTACCCTTAAACTTACCCATACCACCACATCTGACCCTAACTTTACCCTTAAACTTACCCACACCACCACACCTGTCCCTAACTTTACCCTTAAACTTACCCATACCACCACACCTGTCCCTAACTTTACCCTTAAACTTACCCATACCACCACACCTGTCCCTAACTCTATCCTTAAACTGACCCACACCACCACACCTGTCCCTAACTTTACCCTTAAACTTACCCATACCACCACACCTGTCCCTAACTATACCCTTAAACTTACCAATACCACCACACCTGTCCCTAACTCTACCCTTAAACTTACCCACACCACCACACCTGTCCCTAACTTCACCCTTAAACTTACCCATACCACCACACCTGTCCCTAACTTCACCCTTAAACTTACCCATACCACCACACCTGTCCCTAACTTTACCCTTAAACTTACCAATACCACCACACCTGTCCCTAACCCTACCCTTAAACTTACCAATACCACCACACCTGTCCCTAACTTTACCCTTAAACTTACTCATACCACCACACATGTCCTTTATTTTACCCTTAAACTTACCCATACCACCACACCTGTCCCTAACTTCACCCTTAAACTTACCCATACCACCACACCTGTCCCTAACTTTACCCTTAAACTTACCAATACCACCACACCTGTCCCTAACCCTACCCTTAAACTTACCAATACCACCACACCTGTCCCGAACTTTACCCTTAAACTTACCCATACCACCACACCTGTCCCTAACCCTACCCTTAAACTTACCCACACCACCACACCTGATCCTAACCCTACCCTTAAACTCACCCATACCACCACACCTGTCCCTAACTCTACCCTTAAACTTACCCATACCACCACACCTATCCCTAACTTTACCCTTAAACTTACCCATACAACCACACCTGTCCCTAACTTTACCCTTAAACTTACCCATACAACCACACCTGTCCCTAACTTTACCCTTAAACTTACCCATACCACGACACCTATCCCTAACTTTACCCTTAAACTTACCCATACCACGACACCTGTCCCTAACTTTACCCTTAAACTTACCCATACCACGACACCTATCCCTAACTTTACCCTTAAACTTACCCATACAACCACACCTGTCCCTAACCCTACCCTTAAACTTACCCATACCACCACACCTGTCCCTAACTTTACCCTTAAACTTACCCATACCACCACACCTGTCCCTAACTTTACCCTTAAACTGACCCACACCACCACACCTGTCCCTAACTTTACCCTTAAACTTACCCATACCACCACACCTGTCCCTAACTTTATCCTTAAACTTAGCAATACCACCACACCTGTCCCTAACTTTACCCTTAAACATATTCATACCCCCACACCTGTCCCTAACCCTACCCTTAAACTTACCAATACCACCACACCTGTCCCTAACCCTACCCTTAAACTTACCAATACCACCACACCTGTCCCTAACTTTACCCTTAAACTTACCCATACCACCACACCTGTCCCTAACTCTATCCTTAAACTTAGCAATACAACCACACCTGTCCCTAACTTTACCCTTAAACTTACCAATACCACCACACCTGTCCCTAACTTTACCCTTAAACTTACCAATACCACCACACCTGTCCCTAACTTTACACTTAAACTTACCCATACCACCACACCTGTCCCTAACTTTACCCTTAAACTTACCCATACCACCACACCTGTCCCTAACTCTATCCTTAAACTTAGCAATACCACCACACCTGTCCCTAACCCTACCCTTAAACTTACCCACACCACCACACCTGTCCCTAACTTCCCCCTTAAACTTACCCATACCACCACACCTGTTCCTAACGTTACCCTTAAACTTACCCATACCACCACATCTGACCCTAACTTTACCCTTAAACTTACCCACACCACCACACCTGTCCCTAACTTTACCCTTAAACTTACCCATACCACCACACCTGTCCCTAACTTTACCCTTAAACTTACCCATACCACCACACCTGTCCCTAACTTTACCCTTAAACTTACCAATACCACCACACCTGTCCCTAACTTTACCCTTAAACTTACCAATACCACCACACCTGTCCCTAACCCTACCCTTAAACTTAGCAATACCACCACACCTGTCCCTAACCCTACCCTTAAACTTACCCATACCACCACACCTGTCCCTAACCCAACCCTTAAACTTACCCACACCACCACACCTGTCCCTAACTTTACCCTTAAACTTACCAATACCACCACACCTGTCCCTAACCCCACCCTAAAACTTACCCATACCACCACACCTGTCCCTAACCCTACCCTTAAACTTAACCACACCACCACACCTGTCCCTAACTTTACCCTTAAACTTAGCAATACCACCACACCTGTCCCTAACCCTACCCTTAAACTTACCAATACCACCACACCTGTCCCGAACTTTACCCTTAAACTTACCCACACCACCACACCTGTCCCTAACCCTACCCTTAAACTTACCAATACCACCACACCTGTCCCTAACCCTACCCTTAAACTTACCAATACCATGACACCTATCCCTAACTTTACCCTTAAACTTACCCATACCACCACACCTGTCCCTAACCCTACCCTTAAACTTACCCATACCACCACACCTGTCCCTAACTTTACCCTTAAACTGACCCATACCACCACACCTGTCCCTAACTTTACCCTTAAACTTACCCATACCACCACACCTGTCCCTAACTTTATCCTTAAACTTAGCAATACCACCACACCTGTCCCTAACTTTACCCTTAAACTTACCCATACAACCACACCTGTCCCTAACTTTACCCTTAAACTTACCCATACCACCACACCGGTCCCTAACCCTACCCTTAAACTTACCCACACCACCACACCTGTCCCTAACTTCACCCTTAAACTTACCCATACAATCACACCTGTCCCTAACTTTACCCTTAAACTTACCCATACCACCACACCGGTCCCTAACCCTACCCTTAAACTTACCCACACCACCACACCTGTCCCTAACTTCACCCTTAAACTTACCCATACCACCACACCTGTCCCTAACTTTACCCTTAAACTTACCAATACCACCACACCTGTCCCTAACTCTACCCTTAAACTTACCCACACCACCACACCTGTCCCTAACTTCACCCTTAAACTTACCCATACCACCACACCTGTCCCTAACTTCACCCTTAAACTTACCCATACCACCACACCTGTCCCTAACTTTACCCTTATACTTACCAATACCACCACACCTGTCACTAACCCTACCCTTAAACTTACCAATACCACCACACCTGTCCCTAACTTTACCCTTAAACTTACTCATACCACCACACATGTCCTTTATTTTACCCTTAAACTTACCCATACCACCACACCTGTCCCTAACTTCACCCTTAAACTTACCCATACCACCACACCTGTCCCTAACTTTACCCTTAAACTTACCAATACCACCACACCTGTCCCTAACCCTACCCTTAAACTTACCAATACCACCACACCTGTCCCGAACTTTACCCTTAAACTTACCCATACCACCACACCTGTCCCTAAACCTACCCTTAAACTTACCCACACCACCACACCTGATCCTAACCCTACCCTTAAACTCACCCATACCACCACACCTGTCCCTAACTCTACCCTTAAACTTACCCATACCACCACACCTATCCCTAACTTTACCCTTAAACTTACCCATACAACCACACCTGTCCCTAACTTTACCCTTAAACTTACCCATACAACCACACCTGTCCCTAACTTTACCCTTAAACTTACCCAACCCACGACACCTATCCCTAACTTTACCCTTAAACTTACCCATACCACGACACCTGTCCCTAACTTTAACCTTAAACTTACCCATACCACGACACCTATCCCTAACTTTACCCTTAAACTTACCCATACAACCACACCTGTCCCTAACCCTACCCTTAAACTTACCCATACCACCACACCTGTCCCTAACTTTACCCTTAAACTTACCCATACCACCACACCTGTCCCTAACTTTACCCTTAAACTGACCCAAACCACCACACCTGTCCCTAACTCTACCCTTAAACTTACTCATACCACCACACCTGTCCCTAACTTTACCCTTAAACTTACCCAAACCACCACACCTGTCCCTAACTTTACCCTTAAACTTACCCATACCACCACACCTGTCCCTAACTTTATCCTTAAACTTAGCAATACCACCACACCTGTCCCTAACTTTACCCTTAAACTTATTCATACCACCACACCTGTCCCTAACTATACCCTTAAACTTACCCATACCACCACACCGGTCCCTAACCCTACCCTTAAACTTACCCACACCACCACACCTGTCCCTAACTTCACCCTTAAACTTACCCATACCACCACACCTGTCCCTAACTTTACCCTTAAACTTACCCATACCACCACACCTGTCCCTAACCCTACCCTTAAACTTACCCATACCACCACACCTGTCCCTAACTTTACCCTTAAACTGACCCATACCACCACACCTGTCCCTAACTTTACCCTTAAACTGACCCATACCACCACACCTGTCCCTAACTTTACCCTTAAACTTACCCATACCACCACACCTGTCCCTAACTTTATCCTTAAACTTAGCAATACCACCACACCTGTCCCTAACTTTACCCTTAAACTTATTCATACCCCCACACCTGTCCCTAACCCTACCCTTAAACTTACCAATACCACCACACCTGTCCCTAACCCTACCCTTAAACTTACCAATACCACCACACCTGTCCCTAACTTTACCCTTAAACTTACCCATACCACCACACCTGTCCCTAACTCTATCCTTAAACTTAGCAATACAACCACACCTGTCCCTAACTTTACCCTTAAACTTACCAATACCACCACACCTGTCCCTAACTTTACCCTTAAACTTACCAATACCACCACACCTGTCCCTAACTTTACACTTAAACTTACCCATACCACCACACCTGTCCCTAACTTTACCCTTAAACTTACCCATACCACCACACCTGTCCCTAACTCTATCCTTAAACTTAGCAATACCACCACACCTGTCCCTAACCCTACCCTTAAACTTACCCACACCACCACACCTGTCCCTAACTTCCCCCTTAAACTTACCCATACCACCACACCTGTTCCTAACTTTACCCTTAAACTTACCCATACCACCACATCTGACCCTAACTTTACCCTTAAACTTACCCATACCACCACACCTGTCCCTAACTCTATCCTTAAACTTAGCAATACCACCACACCTGTCCCTAACCCTACCCTTAAACTTACCCACACCACCACACCTGTCCCTAACTTCCCCCTTAAACTTACCCATACCACCACACCTGTTCCTAACTTTACCCTTAAACTTACCCATACCACCACATCTGACCCTAACTTTACCCTTAAACTTACCCACACCACCACACCTGTCCCTAACTTTACCCTTAAACTTACCCATACCACCACACCTGTCCCTAACTTTACCCTTAAACTTACCCATACCACCACACCTGTCCCTAACTCTATCCTTAAACTGACCCACACCACCACACCTGTCCCTAACTTTACCCTTAAACTTACCCATACCACCACACCTGTCCCTAACTATACCCTTAAACTTACCAATACCACCACACCTGTCCCTAACTCTACCCTTAAACTTACCCACACCACCACACCTGTCCCTAACTTCACCCTTAAACTTACCCATACCACCACACCTGTCCCTAACTTCACCCTTAAACTTACCCATACCACCACACCTGTCCCTAACTTTACCCTTAAACTTACCAATACCACCACACCTGTCCCTAACCCTACCCTTAAACTTACCAATACCACCACACCTGTCCCTAACTTTACCCTTAAACTTACTCATACCACCACACATGTCCTTTATTTTACCCTTAAACTTACCCATACCACCACACCTGTCCCTAACTTCACCCTTAAACTTACCCATACCACCACACCTGTCCCTAACTTTACCCTTAAACTTACCAATACCACCACACCTGTCCCTAACCCTACCCTTAAACTTACCAATACCACCACACCTGTCCCGAACTTTACCCTTAAACTTACCCATACCACCACACCTGTCCCTAACCCTACCCTTAAACTTACCCACACCACCACACCTGATCCTAACCCTACCCTTAAACTCACCCATACCACCACACCTGTCCCTAACTCTACCCTTAAACTTACCCATACCACCACACCTATCCCTAACTTTACCCTTAAACTTACCCATACAACCACACCTGTCCCTAACTTTACCCTTAAACTTACCCATACAACCACACCTGTCCCTAACTTTACCCTTAAACTTACCCATACCACGACACCTATCCCTAACTTTACCCTTAAACTTACCCATACCACGACACCTGTCCCTAACTTTACCCTTAAACTTACCCATACCACGACACCTATCCCTAACTTTACCCTTAAACTTACCCATACAACCACACCTGTCCCTAACCCTACCCTTAAACTTACCCATACCACCACACCTGTCCCTAACTTTACCCTTAAACTTACCCATACCACCACACCTGTCCCTAACTTTACCCTTAAACTGACCCACACCACCACACCTGTCCCTAACTTTACCCTTAAACTTACCCATACCACCACACCTGTCCCTAACTTTATCCTTAAACTTAGCAATACCACCACACCTGTCCCTAACTTTACCCTTAAACATATTCATACCCCCACACCTGTCCCTAACCCTACCCTTAAACTTACCAATACCACCACACCTGTCCCTAACCCTACCCTTAAACTTACCAATACCACCACACCTGTCCCTAACTTTACCCTTAAACTTACCCATACCACCACACCTGTCCCTAACTCTATCCTTAAACTTAGCAATACAACCACACCTGTCCCTAACTTTACCCTTAAACTTACCAATACCACCACACCTGTCCCTAACTTTACCCTTAAACTTACCAATACCACCACACCTGTCCCTAACTTTACACTTAAACTTACCCATACCACCACACCTGTCCCTAACTTTACCCTTAAACTTACCCATACCACCACACCTGTCCCTAACTCTATCCTTAAACTTAGCAATACCACCACACCTGTCCCTAACCCTACCCTTAAACTTACCCACACCACCACACCTGTCCCTAACTTCCCCCTTAAACTTACCCATACCACCACACCTGTTCCTAACGTTACCCTTAAACTTACCCATACCACCACATCTGACCCTAACTTTACCCTTAAACTTACCCACACCACCACACCTGTCCCTAACTTTACCCTTAAACTTACCCATACCACCACACCTGTCCCTAACTTTACCCTTAAACTTACCCATACCACCACACCTGTCCCTAACTCTATCCTTAAACTGACCCACACCACCACACCTGTCCCTAACTTTACCCTTAAACTTACCCATACCACCACACCTGTCCCTAACTTTACCCTTAAACTTACCCACACCACCACACCTGTCCCTAACCCTACCCTTAAACTTACCCATACCACCACATCTGTCCCTAACTCTACCTTTAAACTTACCCATACCACCACACCTGTCCCTAACCCTACCCTTAAACTTACCCATACCACCACACCTGTCCCTAACCCTGCCCATATCCCACTTCAATATCAGCAAAGGTGTTTTTCAATACAATATAAACACAGTAAGTACATTGTACTTATTTTTTGATGTAAGTACATAGTAGTTAAGGCCACCTAATATAAAGTAGGGCCCAAACATCAATGGTGGTCTAAAATGACATTTTGAGTGAATATGTCATTTTAATCTTTATATTGTTATGTAGCTTAATGCTAACTGTAGCTCTAAAACACCTGTTGGACCAGGAGCTTTGTCTATTTTGTTACAATAATTCACATAAGGTTTTAAGGATGCATTTTATTTATTTTTTAGAAAGGTTTTTCAGATATGTGGATTACTGTGATGTGCTGTTAAATTCTTGCTAGCATAAAGGCAGAGGTGGGTAGAGTAGCCAAAATCTGTACTCAAGTAAAAGTACAAGTACTTACGGAAATATTTACTCAAGTAAAAGTAAAAGTAACAATCATAATATTTACTTGAGTAAGAGTAAAAAAGTATTCGATGAGAAAACTACTCAAGTAGTTAGTTACTAGTTACTTTCGATCTGATTGACAATAAGCGAAAACCCTGAATTTCAGGCTACTTGGAGAGCTTTCACACACCTCTCGGTAACACTTTACAATAAGGTTGTATTAGTTAACATTAGTTAATGTATTAGTTAACATGAACTAACCATGAACAACACCTCTGTTCAGCATTAGTTAATCTTTGTTAACGTTAGTTCATATAAATCCAGCTGTTCATGGTTTATTCATGTTAATTCACAGTGCATTGACTAATGTTAACAATATTTGAATAATGCATTAGTAAATGTTTAAAATAACATAAAGGTAAATACGTGCTTTATAAGTGCAGTTCATTATTAGTTCATGTTAACTAATGTAAGCTAATGAACCATATATATAGTGTGTGTGTGTGTGTGTGTGTGTGTGTGTGTGTGTGTGTGAGATTAATGGTTAAACAGTGTAAATTAATGGTGTGCTGGGCTAACTAGAGCTCTTCTTAAAACATACTTTCTTCTTATATTTTTATAAGTATATAGGCTATTCTTTAGGTAGGAATAAAATACAATACTGTTTTTATTTGTATGTATTTTCTACACTTCAGACAGGTGTCTGTCCGGATTTGTGTATAAATGCAAGACGTCACATTAGACTGTTCAATTTGTTTCGTTTTGTGAAGAAAAGAATATGTAAATGTGAAGATGTGAACGTTTGTTCGTGGACGTGTGTTGTTTGGAGGATTCAAACGATTTGTCATTGCTTGCACAAGAGCGCATATGAGGAAAACACTCGGACAGTGTGTGAAAAAGTATTATAATAAGGGAAAATTTCCCATAGTTACCAAAGGACCGTTAATAGTGTTCAAATATAGGCATCATTGTGACACTTACCGCTACATGTTCTTTTCAGGGTGGAATTATGCTGAGATGTCAGTTCGTTTTGGTGCACACAACATGCATCGCATTATGAAACTATTCTTTTTGACATCTTGGAGTGAAATCATAGACTGAACTTGAGGCCACGGGCAATCTGCCTCCCGTAGCTCACACACATCTTCCTCTGCTTCGGCCATCATCTTCCGACTAAACGCGCGCTAATTATAAGCGGGAGATGCGTAGCAACCTCTAGCGAAGCAGCCTCTCCAACGTTTCGCGAGACTTGCGAAAGTCATATTAACTTATTTTTATATATATAATATAATTATTACCATTTGACAGTAACGGAGGAACGCCACCGAATGTAACTAAGTAAAAGTACAGTTTTTTCACAAGAAATTTACTTGAGTAAGAGTAAAAGTACCCATCTTTAAATCTACTCTAAAAGTACAAGTTACCCAAAAAATTTACTCAAGTAAATGTAACGAAGTAAATGTAATTCGTTACTACCCACCTCTGCATAAAGGCTATAATGGCTTTTAAAGGGTTACTTCAGCGATTTAGCATTAATCTTTGTATCAGTTGAAACCCCGTAGTATATTTGAATTATGGTACTTTCCCCCCTCATGTCCCCCTGAGATGAGAGAATTATACATTTTATTTCTGGGAAAAATCCTCCGATGACGCAAATATCGTCATTTTGTGTCATCGGAGGATTTTTTGGCCAGAGGCTAGAGACTACAGCCAGTAGAAGAGCTAGTTCCGCATGTTATCAACCCGCCCACAGGGGAGAGATCGCACGCACAGAATGTAAATGTGCACGGCCGCTCGGATCGGCATTAATAACAGAGCGGTGTGGAGCAAAGTGAGTGTTTCAACTTTTCAATGAATTCCTATGAAAGTTTAGCTTCCATATGCGATCAGAAAACGCGCCAGACTGGACACACATTGTGAATGACAGCCGCGCTCACCTCCGCTCTGCTCAGCTCTTCTCTCGTGATGAAAATCTCCTGCAGCTGCATTTGTTTTTAACACATTCAGTTTTTAATTGTAGTGTTTATTCTCTAACTGAACTAAATTATTGTATTATTATGAAGATCAAAACGACAGTGGGGGCAGTGTAGGGAGTGGCCTTGTAGAGCAGTGAAGCAAGTGCATTCTGGGAGTTGTTCTTTCATCCACATGAGACAAAAATACATGTCTTTTCTCAGTCTACTTCAAAAAATAGTTTCAGATTTCCACTACATAAATGACACAGTTTAAATAAACTCTCAAGTGCTGGCTTTCTGGAAATATATTTGTTATGTGTCAATTCATAATTACTTGTGAGCAGCAGCCTTTTTACTGTGGATATGTCAAAATACCCCACTTGACAAAATGGGGGGGATTGACAGTCTACATTTATTTAGATATTTATTTCCACATTGATTTATTTTCACATTTATTTATTCCTACATTGCTTTGTCCGTATACTAATGAAGGGGGCGTGTTTTACCTCAGACATAGAAATCGAGCTCAGAGTGGCAGTGCTAAAGATTTGAGGACACAGTCACAAGTTTAAGTCATAATATCACTTTAACTGTATGTATGTAGGGTTACCATAATCCTTATTCCAGACATGGCCGTAAAACAACGTTTGATCGGGATTTCTTAAATTCTTGGCACACATGGACAGAAGCGACATCTTCAACAGATCTGATAACAGATACTTTGACATGGAAGCATGTGAAATTATCCACTAATAATCACATTTAATGCTCACAGCATTATTCATGAGCGTTCACACCTATGAACATGTGGGCTTTGTAAACAAAAAGTGTAAATCAATTTATTGTGTTATGTGAATGACTAGGCAAAATGATTCTCACATCAGTTTGAAGCAAAACATCTCGGTTACGTCAGGAGTTTGTACTCTGCAGAAAGGCTGAAGCGCCCAGGGAGAACGCGCACGCTGTGCGGATCACTGCACAGATCTGACAGGAATGCGGAACTTGCTGGAACGCGCCATAACACTAACACTCTGGAGAGAAGCTCGTCTTGAAGAGATATTAACGCTCAGGCAAGTGACAACCAACCACACGACAGTTTAATGTAATGTTAACCCATAAAGCTAAGTCGTTTCTTAAGTTTGATAATTAATATGCTATGTCATGTTTATGACAGGTTATGTTGTCTTGGTAATGTCAAGTTGTCATAATAAAGACATCTCAAATAATGTCATCTTTGCATAAAACATGACGTAATTGAGCGAATGACACTTAATGACAGTTGTCATAAACATGAAGGTGAAGGTGGATTATGAAGGTGTCATGTCAGTCTTATGCACACCCCTTCAAGTAAAGTGTTACCCAATAGGGTAAAGACACGACTGATCTTAAATTGTAAAATGATTCTTAAAATCCTGCTTGAGGAGAATAATACATTTAACTCTGTACTGGACTGAGTACAGTATTGTCCAAACTCATCATCTGGGGCAAAATAAAATAAGGGTTATTAATAATTATAATTTTGTTTCTTGACCAGAAGGTACAACAATTGAAAAAACGTGAGGTCAATGTTAAAAATCTCAAAACATTCGTCCAAATGGTTCTCTCTCTAAAAATGTAGATCAAACCCTGAGTAACATTATCTAAAGATAACATGAGCCAGATTTTTACTGGAAGACTAGTAAATAGTGGTATTAGTGGTTATATGAAAAACACATTTATGTTACAGTCAATCCGTTTGCATTATAAGAATAAAACATTGTCTCACCTCGTCCTTTCATTTGTGTTATCAGGTTGTTGAGGATCCATGTTGACTGACTAGTATGTTTCAGTCCTCTGAATGTCTCTCTCTCTCTCTCTCTTTCTCTCTCTTATCACTGAATATAGTTTCAGTTTTGCTAATCCACCCACTTCCAAAAAAGGGGCGTAGTTACTACTGGAATATACAAGAGACTCAAAAACTATTTCCATACACAACACTGTATTTACATGAAGAATAATTATGGTTGATAAATGTTCTAATTCAAAATAAAAATGTCCACTGAACACATTAAAATGGTGCTCTTTTATATCATATCTGGCATTCTATACTGCAAATGTAAATGATTCGGTTCAGTAGGTCCACATGGCTTCTGAACTACCTTTAAAACCTCTGAGACCATACCAGGGCATATGTGTCATATTTAGTTTGGGGATATTAAATTTTCCTTGTATGGAATATTCTGTAGTTTTGGAAAAATGTAAAATTCTGTTCATACTGAGCTGATGTGTTATATTGTGTTGTGTTGCAGACCAGCTGGGCTAAAAAGTCCAGGCCCATTTTTTAGTCCCAGTATGCCCCTGGATGAGTTGTTTCACAAATTAAGAATGAATATTTTCATATAAGAATTATAAAAATGCATCTGTTACAGAATGACAGGTGGGTAGTGGAGTAACTGCAATATTTTTAATACCGTTATGGTCAAAGGGAAAAGCAGGCGAGCAGATCCCAGTTATTTCAGTAAAGTGATGATGAATGGATATCTTTGTCTTTGCAGGCGATGAAAGAGATTGTGGATGTGGAGACTGTGGACCGGGGATGCACACACCTCACAACACCGATGGCGAGTAGACTGGTAATCTTCAAACACACTGATAAAACAACACTGGAGACACAAAGAAGATAGAGACACGATAGAGAAACGTATGAGAGGTGAGGGGAGGTGTATGTTTATATGTGTGTCTTGATGAGGTGATAATCAATGGCAGGTGCAGGGTGTGTCCCGAGTGTGAGTGAGGGAGTGTAGTAGTGAAAGAGGACGCCTCGCCCCTCCACCCTTTTGGCTCTCCCGGGCTCTTCCTTCCCTCTGGCTCCAGCATTAGTCAGAAGCAAACAAATGTGGGTGGGTCCTTTCACAGAAACAATGTACTGGAGTAGATGCAATTTACATTAAGTACAAATATATCGGCTTGTTTACTAAATGTTTGGTTGAGGCAGACAAAACTACGGAAAACTTTTGCAGCAACAATAGTGTAGGGGTAAAGTAAGTCTGGACACAAATTGACCAGAAGTTCGAATCCACCTTTTGCCGAACTCGCTCTACTCCTTTTGCCCATCACTTATCGGATCAGAAAGGCATTTATTTTCAATGAAAATGAAGAAAATATTAGAATAGTGAAAAAAAAGCATCTAACGCATTTAAAGGGTTACTTCAGTGATTTAGCGTTAATCTTTGTATCAGTAGAAACCCTGTAGTATATTTGAATTATGGTACTTTCCCCCCTCATATCCCCCTGAGATGAGATCATTATTCATTTTATTTCTGGAAAAAATCCTCAGATGACGCAAATACAATGTTTCTTAATTTTTTCAGCTAAATATCCAAATAAATCTAATAATTAAACTAAATTAACCATATAAACTAAATTACTGATCTAATGACTGATCTAAAGCCCACACTGTCACTGTATGATCATTGAAATGAACTGATGACATCACCGTTTTCTCCAGAGCGGCTGTGCGGCCGAATCAAATTATGCTGCATTATTTTCCTGTTTAACACTGTAAAGCTGCTCTGAGACAATCTGCATTGTTAAAAGCGCTATATAAATAAAGCTTACTTGACTTGACTTGACTTGACTAAAGACAAAGGATGCTGAAGGCCTGTAGGGCAAATGTGTATTACGCAAATGTGTATTACACCTTTACAGTGGGGGAAATTTGGTCTAATTGGTCAGTTTGAATGTGTCATGTTTTGGCTCTCTGGCTCTCTCTTCTTAGGGCCTTCTTTTTGGCTCTTCTCTCTCTCTCTCTCTCTCTCTGGTAACATTTCAGTCATGCTGTGTACGATTAATGGCATAAGTGTTATCATCTCATACATCTATTTTGTAACTATTTTAAGTGTAACCATAACCAGATTTTGTCATTAAATCCTTTCTATTACGAATACTGTGCTAACTAGTTTTGATTTGGTATTGACTTTGAAGTGCTCCCTATTTCAATACAATATAGTCACCTTATAGCAACGCTCTCCCACATATTTTGCGATTGTAACTGCACTTATTTCCGTTGTTGGTATAAGTTGCAGTGAGTGGAAACAGACGAGAAATGTCTGTTTTCTATCATCTTGGCTGACAACGTTTCTTTAGTCATTCAGCAACCCTGCAGCCTGAACCACTGTAGGCGACCCACCCTTACACCAGAGATTCCAAGGAATTCATAAATCGTAATTGCCCATTAGCACCAGTTTTACATTCTGTATGACAAAATATTTTGCAAACATGTGATAATAAATCTATATTTGTACTGTTTCACTAAGAGCCCGAACTGATGCGGTTTAGTGCATGTATGTGACCACAAATAAAATGGAGAAGACGTGACTGGCTTTTGATTCTATTGTTCATTATAGATCAGTTATTTTGCACTCCTGATGTTTTATAATTTAACTTTCCATTATCATTAAACAGAACTGAATCTGAACTGATTTATTATTCATATTTTAAGCATCTTTATACATTTCATAATTAATATACTTTAAACTATTCCTAAAGATAACTTTTGTGTAAAATTGCATTTTACAAAGCACCAAAAAAAAAAGTAAACCGACCTGATGAGGTGTGGTTCTAGCATTGCGTGCATCTTGGTCAGCCTGCATGCACTCAATGTAGAAATGAAGCCTTTAGAAATATTGAAAGCGTTTGAGGTTTCACGGCGATCCCCAATTTAAAGTGTATGTGCGCGAATGCTAGGGCTGGGCAAAAAAATCTATTTTTCGATTAATCTTTTTTTTTTATTATTATTTATTAGGTTTTTTGACAGGGACAATGCAGAAAAGACATTGCTACAATTTCAAGCAGCCGATGCTCCACATATAAGCTTCTAGCCAAAGGCTAATTTGCAGCCCCAGTCCCTGATTAGGCATTTTTAACAACAATAACACAATTGCACAAACAACAAAAAATGTATGTATAAAAAACAATAATAAAATAAATCGAAGACTCTGTCTTCCGTCTAACCATCAATGTTCACAAACCTGCTTTTGTTTGAACCACTTTTTTATATTTGTTTGAAAGATGTTTTTACTCAGTTTGCATTTTTAGTTCAGCTGGCAGGCTGTTCCAAAGCAGTGTACCTTGAACCAAAAATGTGGATTGTGCAAATTTAGTTCCCTTTCGAGGGAACTCTCACTGCGTCGGAAACGACACTTCGGGGATACTCCCTAAGCATTAGCGAATCTGAAGTCCGTATAGAAACTAGCCCAATCTGATTGGCGTGCGTGATGACGTCATCGTGACGGCGTACCCGGAAGTATAAAGGGAGAGCCGGCGCATTGAAACGGCAGTTATTGCTCTTCAGCATTGCGCTCTGTGTTCAATTCTGTCTATTTATTGTTGTCTGTCCCAAGAGTGTGTGCGAAAGTAAAAGAGAAAAATATGAGTGAGAGAGATTATAGGCAGTGTGTGCATCCTTGCCCACGTTATATCTCTGGCTCGGATGCACACCTGCTTTGTGTGCATTGTTTGGGCATGGAGCATGCTCGGGCGGCTCTCGAGGGAGCCGCCTGGCAGTATTGTGAGCTGCTCCCGCTCAGACTGCTCCGCTCTCGGCTGGCTGTATTTGATGAGGGCGGCCAGCCTCGTGAACCTCATGGTTCTGGACCCGCGGTCGCTGAGGCAGCGCGGCGTTGCAGATCATGGGGTTCACAACGGGACTTGTCAGAGGGTTTTGGGACTGCTGCGGCACTTTCCCAATCCTCCTCTGACAGTTCCGATGATCTTCCTCCCCGTGTGGAAGCCCGCGCTGCGGCTTCTTCCCCCGGGGTGGAGGATCCAGTGCTGATCCTCTCTGGTTCCGAGGAGCCGGATGAGGGTGGCATCGCGGCGGGTGGAGAAGCAGGAAGTGTGTTATCGCTTCATCCACCCGCCCAAGAGGAGCTGGTCGAGGTGTTGACCCGTGCGGTGGCCAAATTAAAGATCGATTGGCCACAGGAAGCACCAGAAGTTCAGCCACCCAGTAGGCTGGACGACGGGTTCCTTTCTCGCCGGGTTCAAACGCCTCGCCGGGGCTTACCGTTCTTCCCGGATCTACACACCAAGGTGTGTAGATCTTGGAAGAAACCCTTCTCCTCGCGGGTTTCCAATCCCCTGGTGTTGGATTATTCTAACGTTCTGGGGCTCGCAAGGCAGGGTATGGGATGATGCCTCGGGTGGAGGAGGCTCTCGCGAGTTATCTTTCGCCCGAATCTGCATCGTCCCTCCAAGCCCCGGTATTGCCTACCAAGCCCTGTCGGGATACATCATCCTTGGTGGGCAAGGCCTATATGGTGGCTGGGTGGGCTGGTAGTTCCCTGCATACTCTTTCCATCTTGCAGGCCTACCAGGCCGACCTCCTCAAAGAGCTCAACGAGGGCGAGGGACCCTCTCCGGAGGATGTGTTAGAATTGAGGAAGGCTGCGGATTTGTCTCTCCGTATCACCAAGGAGACGGCCCGTGCTGTCGGCCGTTCTATGGTGTCCTTGGTGACTGTGGAGAGACATTTATGGCTGAACTTGTCGGGGATGAAAGAGAAGGACAAGTCCTTTCTCTTAGACTCCCCGATTTTGCCTTCGGGTCTATTTGGCAACGCGGTTGAGGCCGTTGTCGCCAAATACCAGGAGGCGAAGAGTCAGTCAGCGGCCTTCCGACAATTCGTCCCTCGCCGCTCAGAGCCGGGGAGGGCGGCCCCTAGGGGGCAGCCTCAGCCGTCCACTAGCTCCTCACACCGTCAGCTGCAGAGGGAGAGCATCACCTCTAGAGCCCCTCCTCCGGGAGCTTTGCAACAGAGACGGCGTTCTCTTCAGCAGACTCGCCAGCAGCCATCCGCTCCTAGAGGCGATCTAAGGAACGTACTCCAGGCGCGGAAGGCTGCTGGGAAGAAGCCCTAGCTGCGGCTGGGCTTCTAAGGGCGGTCCCCCCAGCAGAAGGGCAACCGAGGTTGTTTCCTCTGCGGCGCTCCGGGGAAATCGATGTGGAATCCCGCCGTCTATGACGCTTCGGGCCACATCGATTTCCCGTGAACGCATGCTGCTCCAGCCGCCTCTAGAAAGACCTGCGGCTGGGTAGCTCGCGCATCCGCACACAGAGAATCGTTCCCAACCACTTCCTGCCGGTCATCAGCTTCAGGGGGTTGGGGAAGAGGCTCGTGTAACACCCGACGCCAGCCTCGAGAGGCTGGTTCCCTTAGTAGATTATCTCGGCGCATGGAAATGTCTTCCAAATATTTCTACATGGGTCCTGCGTACTGTAGAGAATGGTTACAGACTGCAGTTTGGTCACCCTCCTCCAAGTTTCAGGGGGTTGAACTGTACTGCAGTGGTACCAGAGCGGGTTCGGGTAATGGAACTAGAAGTAAAATCCTTGCTGGCGAAGGAAGCCATAGAGCGTGTTCCTCCGCTGGAGATGGAGTCCGGGTTCTACAGCCGGTACTTTATAGTTCCCAAAAAAGATGGAGGGTTGCGTCCGAT
Source organism: Romanogobio albipinnatus (assembly GCA_023566225.1). Lineage (NCBI taxonomy): Eukaryota > Metazoa > Chordata > Actinopteri > Cypriniformes > Gobionidae > Romanogobio > Romanogobio albipinnatus. Next base: position 71,600,405 of record CM042240.1, read on the forward strand.
TATAGACCTGAGGTATTTGAATCGGTCTCTGAGGAGGTTCAGATTCAAAATGCTCACGGTTCCCATCATCGTGAGTCAGATCCAGTCTGAGGACTGGTTCGTCACGATAGACCTAAAGGACGCATATTTCCATATCTCCATCCTTCCATGTCACAGGAAGTTCTTGAGGTTCGCTTTTGGGGGCGAGGCGTACCAATATCGAGTGCTTCCCTTCGGTCTAGCTCTTTCCCCACGCACGTTCACGAAGTGCATGGATGCAGCTCTGGTTTCATTAAGACTCCAGGGCATCCGTGTACTGAATTATATCGACGATTGGCTCATCTTGGCCCAGTCGTACGATATGGCAGTTCGGCATCGAGATGTCATTCTGGCCCATATAAATTGCTTGGGGCTGAGACTCAACGCAGCAAAGAGTGTGTTGACGCCGTCCCGAAGGACTATGTTCCTAGGGATAGAATGGGATTCGACGACGATGCGGGCACAACTGTCTCCCGCGCGAGTCGAGACCATACTAGCGAAGGTATCAGGAATAAAGCTAGGCCACAGCATCAGTGTGAAGCACTTTCAGAGAGTGCTGGGGCATATGGCAGCAGCGTCCAACGTGATACATTTTGACCTGCTGCACATGAGACCCCTACAGTGGTGGCTGAAAACCAAGGGGTTTTCCCCCAGAGGGAATCCTTTCCGTATGATCAGGGTAACGCGCAGATGCCTTTGTTCCCTAGTCATATGGAAGAAACCTTGCTTTCTGTCCCAGGGGCCAGTGTTGGGAGCGTCCTGTTGCCGGAAATCCGTTTCAACAGACGCCTCCCTCACTGGTTGGGGCGCGGTCATGGATGGCCGCTTTGCGAGGGGCCCGTGGGAGGGCCGTCATTCTTCCTGGCACATAAATTGCCTAGAGATGATTGCGGTCTTCAAAGCTCTCAGGAGCTTTTTCCCGGACCTCCGCGGCCAACATGTCCTGGTACGGACAAACAATATGTCTGTTGTAGTATACCTCAATCATCAGGGGGGTTTGAGGTCGCGCCCTCTGTGCAGACTGGCGCATCAAATTCTCTTGTGGTCCCAAGGGAAACTGTTGTCCATTAGGGCAATGTATGTCCCGGGGGTCCAAAATCAGGGAGCAGACATCCTGTCGAGGCAGGGGCTGAGGCCCGGGGAGTGGCGTCTCCACCCAGAGGTGGTGGAGGCCATGTGCAAGAGGTTTGGCCCAGTGGAAGTGGACTTATTTGCGTCTCAAGAGACGTCCCACTGTCCACTGTGGTGTTCCCTCACGCATCCAGCCCCGCTGGGGTTGGATGCCATGGTTCAGACGTGGCCGAGGCTACGTCTGTATACATTTCCCCCGATTGCTCTGCTCCCGGGAGTCCTGGAGAGGGTCCGCCAACAGGGGGTCAGCCTACTTCTGGTAGCACCCCGTTGGCCAACGCGAGTTTGGTTCTCGGATATCATAGCTCTGTTGGCAGGTCCTCCATGGCAGATTCCTCTGAGGAGGGATCTCCTATCTCAGGCGGGGGGCACAATATTTAACCCCCGGCCGGAGGTTTGGAACCTTTGGGTCTGGCCCTCACACACCTTCTACCTAGTTTTAACTTATATTCTCAGGCTAGGTAAAGCAGGTCAAATCCTTAACTAGATCATAAATATAAATTCATACTCACTCTCTAGAAGAACAGACCCCCTCCGTGTCTGGTTCAGTTCAACTCGTTTTAGAAAGCAGAGACGTGGCAAAAGGTTTTCATAAATCAATTATAAGTAGATTTATTTTTCCATTAACATAAGTTTTACATACAACCAATAGTGGTTACAAAAGAAAAGAAAAGTTCTAAGTTTCAAAAAGTCGGTTCACAAGAGTCACCAGCAGATGTCAGGCTCGGATCATCAAGCAATGGAGAAGCAGCATGTCGCTCTCAGCTTCTGATGTTCATACAGAGATCAATTCCTTATATACCATTTTAATCATCACACCTCTTCATTACATATTCATTCACATAAGCACAGTTTATCCAATCCCAGATTTTGGACCATTGTCAACTCCCTCAGTTCTTTCAACATTTCAGTATATAATGCTTTGTATTCTTTCATTCTTCTTCTTCTGGCTTGGATCCTTGACTTTCTCCTTCGCTTTGTCTGCAAGACATCATCCTGGGGTAACATCTGTTTCTTTGTCTAATACTTTGTTATATGCTTGCATGCTAATACAGTTCACATTTCACTTGCTTGTCTTTTACATTAATAAATGACTTTCATACACTCGGCTCAGCATCTTTCTTTATCTTTTCAATAAAGCATATTACCTAAAACATATCTCAGTGTGTTTGTTTCAATTATCAAATAAAAACATTTTCACAGAAGTCTTTGTTTCCTTGTCTTTACTATAAAACAAAATAAAAACATTTTAACCAAACCATGTGTCTATATTCCTTCTATGAACCAAAGTAAAACATTCTTACAATATCATGTTGTCATGTTCTTCCATGTTTACAAAGTCACTCATGAAAGTTGTATAAGAAAAACCTCCTTCAGGCTTTTCGGCCTTATTAACAGCTTATACATAAAAGTTTGTGAAAAATAAAAACTTCTTATAAAAGTTTCCCGGCCATATAAACAACTCTATATTTCACTTTGCTATTTCTATCTTACTTGTGGCTCTTATAAAGTCAAACATAAAGGTTCTCTATAAAACCTCCTTTACATTTTTCCATAAGACTCTTATAAAGTCGGTTCTCTATAAAACCTCCACTACATTTTTCTATATCATTTCAACATTATAAAACCATGCATAACATATTTGTGTGGTTAACACAGGCCTCTTTATACTTGGCATCATTCTTAGTTACATATTGGGAGTAAGGCCTCCTTATATCAGGCCTTATCCCTGGTTGCACATTGGGAATAAAAGAGTCAATTTCATCATTATTCTAACATGCCCCTCATGCAAATTTCAGTCTTTTATTTCCAAGTTGAGGTAGTTCACATAACGCTTCTTCTCTCTATCGTATTTAGTGAATTGAGCATATATTTGTCCAGTTTCAGTATAGACATTTCTTTGAGATATGTTCATGTAGCCCTTAACCCAGGGTCTCTTGTTTATTGGTCTAATCAGTTCGCTGTATATTATTCTCCCGTTAATTCGGGTTGTGGAAGGCCAATTTTTTGTACTCTGCTTAATTATCGTTAAGTATGCACCAAATCTATTTCGCATCCATTTGCCATTAGTTATCTCATGCGGACATGCCCCAATTAACTGCCCATCAGGAGCCTCACAGATGAATGCGCGGCCCCTTCCTCTACTCATACAGGCTTGACACCATCTGAATGTCGGAATCAAAGCTTCCGGTATCACTACCTTGCTCCGGGCCGTCGTCACTCTCCTGGAGCTCCAATAGGTCAATTGGGGATTGACATTCGGCCTCTCTCTCAATCGGAGGTCCCGCATCTTTTTTAGCTATAAGATAAAATATCCCATTATGTTTAATCACTTTCAAATCACGGCCCCTTCCTTCTGCATACAATGCATGTACAAATAATTGCTCTTCCTTTCTCCACAGTCTATGAGCCAATAGGTCACTATACATTTCCTTCATCACTGGGTGGAGCTCTGTGAACATATCTTTCAGCTTGTCCATCATTTGTACATTAATTGCCTCTAATATCATGAACACATCAACACAGTATTCCACCACATTTTGTTCATTGTACCATATCACATTGTGAAGAAGTGATCTTCACCGCTGCAAGCGGCAGCACTGACACACACACACACACACACACACACTCAACCACCACACGCTCTCCCTCACCTGCCCTCACCTGTTGATGTCGCTATTGGTATAGCGGGTGCACACGCGATCCCGATAGCACTTAGACATTTTTCCACATTCTATACTTCCCTTCTGTTATTCCCTCCAGGCATATCACACACACTCACTATTTGTTTGTTGCATGTTTTATTGTTAAATTGCGTGTTATATGTGGGTGTAACCGGGTTGCTGGGAGCTGGGCCGGCAAACTCGAACTACTGTAGGGCGAGCGGTTATGACTTCATCATACTGCGCCGCACCGACAGTGGACCGGAACCCGGCGAAACCATGTCTTGTCTTTATGTGGGGGGGGGGGGGGGATACTAAAGTTTTAACATGGCAATGAAATGGAATTGTGAGTTAGTGTTGTCAGGTTTATTATGTTATTAGGTTTATTGGACAACATTGGGTTTTGTTTCATTTGGTTGTTGGAGGAAAATTAATGTATTTAAAAGTAGAGGATATTACCTCATGACACTTACCTGTGGATGGTAGTGCCCCAAAAGGGCGGAGTTTGGCCTTTAAAAGCAGTGGCCAGACTCCAGTATGGGACTTGTTTTTTCCAAGTCGAGCAAACGTGCTACTGCGGTGCCGTGAGCTAAAGAAACCCTCCGTATATAGTGGATACTGGTGAGTTTTTGAGTAGATAAATGTATAGTTATCTATCTTTCATTTATTTTGTTGTTTTATTTTTGTTGATTTGGTACTTTGTTCTTGGGACTGTACACTTGTAAATATATTCACTGCTGGACTATTGGATTTTTGGTGCACTTGTTAATAAATACCACCATACTCTGAAGAGTACTTGCGGTGTGAGCCATCATCTTTTATTTAATTTTTTCCCATTTCGAACCGTAAAACGTCCACAGTAGTCAGGAGGAGACCCAGTTTGGGCCTGCCAACGCTCTACTGTTTCACATTTTGTGGCAGCGGTGGGATGGCTACCCGTAAGAAAGCACCGAAAGGGAAGAGGCCTGGTCTGCGCTCACAAGCAAAGCTGGAGGATGAAATGGACGAGACATGGGACAGCATGACATCGGAGGGAGAGGAGGCAGCATCAGTAGAGCTTCCAGGAGAGTCGAGCAAACCCAGTGTTTCGCAGACCAGGAGGCCTTCCACATTGTCCAGCGGAGGCATGGCAAGCCTGATGAGGGACTTCCTCGATGCGCAGCAAGCGAGGGAGGAGAGATATCTGCAGGAGCTACGAGGGCTTCGGGAATCTATACAGCACTCTGGCAGGTCGACTATAGCTACCCCGAGTGACCTCGGAAGCCTGCGGATGGAACTTCCGACTCCTGGCCCTTCTAGAGTATCCACAGCAGCAACCAGGTCACCGACACAGCCAAGGCCGCTGATACATCGAGCGGAGACACCGGTGCCGGTCCTACAGCCGGGGGACGACATCGAGAGCTATCTGCGAAGATTCGAGCGACTGGCCCGAACATGGCAATGGCCAAGAGGGGAGTGGAGCTGTCGGTTGGTGCCATTACTAACAGGACAAGCGTTGGAGGCATATCTTGCCATGGATGAGGACCTTGCAGATGATTACGACCACCTGAAGGATGCCTTGCTGCAAAAATTCAATATCTCTGCTGAGACCTACCGCCAGCGGTTCCGGGCAGCAACAGTACCAGAAGGTGAATCACCCACAGAGACATACCACCGTCTGCGGAATCTCTACCAGCGATGGGTACGTCCTGATCTACATTCCAAGGAGGAGATCGGAGAGCTAGTCATCTTGGAGCAGCTACTTCGAGTACTGCCTTACGACAGCCGTACCTGGGTGAAGGAGCATGAACCAGACTCAGGACTGGCAGCTGCAAAGTTAGCCCAGCAGTACACGAATGCTCATCGCTCTGGCCCGCGCACGCAACCGTTTAAAGGTAAAATACGCCATGCACATACTGATAAACCGCAAGAGGCTCCACATGAATTTAAGACTGTAACACCACAGAAACTGATTTGCTTCTCATGTCAGCAACCGGGGCATAAAGCTGCTGTGTGCCCGGCGCGTAAGGCAAAGCTGACAGGGTTTTGCTATGCTCCTAGGGAAGAGGACAATGAGATGGACTCTGTAGGGGTGGGGCAATGCAACAATATGCTTTTGGACATTACAGTGAATGGACGTTCGATAAAAGCAATGCTGGACACTGGTAGCTCACTTTCACTAATTAAGTCATGTCTTGTTTCTAATGTTGACTATGCTAATACCACTGACATACAATGTGTGCATGGGGATGTAAAACGATATCCCAAAGCAGAAGTGTTAGTGGGGGTGCAAGAGCAAATGTATCTCTTGAATGTAGCGGTAGTCACTTCGTTACCGGCAGACATGATTTTGGGGAGAGATCTCCCAATTTTGAGTGAACTGGTCAATGAGAAGGGAAACCAGGGCATCAATGTTGTGAATGACGGGTCACCAGTTTGTTCATTTCCAGTAATGACAAGAGCCCAAGCCAAGGTTGGTCTGCAGCCTCTGCCAGACTTGGACAGTAGTCTGTTGCAGAGCGGGACCAAAGGCCCAAAAAAAACACGTCGACAGCGACGATTAATGAAATACCTGGGTTCTCCAGTCCCAAAGCTCTCCACGGAGGGTCTTGAGGTTCATGGCTGGCAAGTCCCAGAAAACATTGCTGTGTTACAAAGGGAAGATGAAACATTAAAACCTTTGTTTGCCAAAGCTGAAGGGCAAGAAAATTCTAAACTGTCTGATGAACAATATGTTATTCATGATGGCGTATTGTATGTGCAATCTGCTGATGTTTTACGTGTGATAGTGCCCCTGTCTTGTCGACCTCTTGTTTTACATTTGGCACACACAATTCCATGGGCAGGACATCTAGCACAACAAAAGACATATACACGCATTAGTTCACGGTTTTACTGGCCTACCATGTACACTGACGTTCACACATACTGCACTACATGTTCCACATGTCAAAAGACCAGTGCTGTGCGTCAGCGGGGTAAGGCCCCATTACAACCCTTACCCATCATATCCACCCCTTTCCGTCGCATCGCCATGGATATTGTGGGACCACTAGAAAAAAGCAGTGCAGGACACAGATACATTTTAGTCATCTGCGACTATGCCACCCGCTACCCTGAAGCCTTCCCACTTCGCACCATCACAGCACCAAAGGTTGTTCATGCTCTCATCCAGCTGTTTTCCAGGGTAGGTATCCCAGACGAGATCCTCACAGACCAGGGAACGAACTTCACTTCCCACCTGATGAGATAATTACAACAGCAACTGGGCATCACAGCACTGAGGACCAGTCCATATCACCCGCAGACAGACGGACTAGTGGAGAGGTTCAATCAGACGCTAAAGGGCATGCTGCGGAAGTTTGTCGCAGACACTGGCCGTGACTGGGACAAATGGCTCCCCTTCGTTCTCTTTGCATACAGGGAGGTACCTCAGGCTTCAACTGGGTTCTCACCCTTTGAACTCCTGTATGGCTGGCAAGTCCAAGGACCACTGGACATCTTAAAAAAAACCTGGACGAAGACAGCAGACACAGCAGAGAGAAGCATCGTGAGGTTCATCCTGGAGATGAGAGACAGGCTAGAGAGGTACAGAGAACAAGCAAGGGAGAATCTTCAAGAAGCACAAGTGGGGCAGAAACAACGGTACGACCAACATGCCAGACTGCGTCAGTTCCAACCGGGACAGAAAGTGCTGCTTTTGTTACCCACTTCAACTAACAAGTTACTCGCCAAGTGGCAAGGCCCATATACAATCGTGAGGAAAATGGGACCTGTAACTTATGAGATTCATCACCCTGACAAAAGAAGAGCTCACCAGACCTACCACGTGAACCTGTTAAAGGAGTGGAAGGAGGTCCAGGTTAAGCCTACAGAGACAGAGACATCGCTGATGGTGAGAAATGTAGCAGAGGAGGAAGATGAGCCTGTGCCTGACATGAGACCCCAGAGAGACCTGGGAGCTGTGACTCTAGGCCATCTAGACAGGCCGAAGCAGACGGAATTACGAGATCTACTCGACAAGTTCCCATCGCTGTTTAAGCCAAGGCCTGGGCGAACAGAGCTCGTGCAGCATACCATCCATCTCACTGACTCTACACCGTCAAGACAGCGACCTTACAGAATCCCAGAAAGACTGTTGAACCCTTTGAAGGCAGAGATTGAAATGATGAAGGAGTTGGGCGTCATCGAGGCCTCCACAAGTGAATGGAGTAGCCCACTTGTCATCGTGCCAAAGAAGGATGGATCACTGCGGGTCTGTGTTGACTTCCGTAAGCTAAATGCCCAGTCAAAGTTCGATGCCTACCCTATGCCGAGGATCGATGACCTATTGGAGCGGATTGGACAGGCACACTACATCACGACATTGGACCTGTGTAAGGGGTACTGGCAGGTGCCACTTGACCCAAACTCCAAACCGCTCACTGCCTTCAGGACCCCCGTTGGACTATACCAATTTACTGTCCTACCCTTTGGTCTGCACGGGGCGCCTGCTACCTTCCAGCGGTTAATGGACCACATTCTCCAGGGCTGTGAAGGGTGGGCAGCTGCCTACTTGGACGACGTGGTCATCTACAGCCACAACTGGACAGATCACCTGGACCATCTGAGACAGACACTGGAGAAAATCCAAGCAGCCGGCCTGTCATTAAATGTTGCTAAATGCGAGTGGGCGAGGCAGGAGACCAACTACCTGGGGTACCAACTGGGCAATGGCGAACTGCTACCTCAGGTTGGCAAGGTGGAAGCAATACGGCGTAGTCCTAGGCCTAGTACGAAGAAGGAGGTGCGATCCTTCCTGGGTCTTGTGGGCTGGTACCGCCGATTCATACCCGACTTTGCTACTCTGGCAGTGCCACTGACAGACTTGCTGACAAAAGCAGGGAAGAACCCGGTGGAGTGGACCGAGGCCTGCGAAGGGGCGTTCAGCGCCTTGAAGGACAAAGTATGCTCTGAACCAGTTTTACAAAGCCCCGACTTCAACCGGCGATTCCTGGTACAGGTGGATGCTTCTGACAAGGGGATCGGAGCAGTACTGGCTCAGGGGACTACCGGAGCTGAGAAACCTGTGGTGTTCTTGAGCAGGAAGCTGTTGCCGAGGGAGACCCGGTATTCAACTATCGAAAAGGAGTGTCTCGCAATAAAGTGGGCCCTGGAAGCACTAAGGTACTACCTCCTGGGGCGGGAGTTTGATCTGGAGACCGACCATCGGGCACTTACCTGGATTCACACAATGAAAGACCACAATGCTCGTGTTACTCGATGGTACTTGGCTCTCCAGCCCTACACCTTCCAGATCCGGCATTGCCCCGGGAGGAAGAATCTTGTGGCCGACTACCTGTCCAGGTTCCCAGACAGTGCGCGGCTTGGAGAGGGGGGAGGTGATGTGAAGAAGTGATCTTCACCGCTGCAAGCGGCAGCACTGACACACACACACACACACACACACACACACACACACTCAACCACCACACGCTCTCCCTCACCTGTTGATGTCGCTATTGGTATAGCGGGTGCACACGCGATCCCGATAGCACTTAGACATTTTTCCACATTCTATACTTCCCTTCTGTTATTCCCTCCAGGCATATCACACACACTCACTATTTGTTTGTTGCATGTTTTATTGTTAAATTGCGTGTTATATGTGGGTGTAACCGGGTTGCTGGGAGCTGGGCCGGCAAACTCGAACTACTGTAGGGCGAGCGGTTATGACTTCATCATACTGCGCCGCACCGACAGTGGACCGGAACCCGGCAAAACCATGTCTTGTCTTTATGTGGGGGGGGGGGGGGGGGGGGATACTAAAGTTTTAACATGGCAATGAAATGGAATTGTGAGTTAGTGTTGTCAGGTTTATTATGTTATTAGGTTTATTGGACAACATTGGGTTTTGTTTCATTTGGTTGTTGGAGGAAAATTAATGTATTTAAAAGTAGAGGATATTACCTCATGACACTTACCTGTGGATGGTAGTGCCCCAAAAGGGCGGAGTTTGGCCTTTAAAAGCAGTGGCCAGACTCCAGTATGGGACTTGTTTTTTCCAAGTCGAGCAAACGTGCTACTGCGGTGCCGTGAGCTAAAGAAACCCTCCGTATATAGTGGATACTGGTGAGTTTTTGAGTAGATAAATGTATAGTTATCTATCTTTCATTTATTTTGTTGTTTTATTTTTGTTGATTTGGTACTTTGTTCTTGGGACTGTACACTTGTAAATATATTCACTGCTGGACTATTGGATTTTTGGTGCACTGGTTAATAAATACCACCATACTCTGAAGAGTACTTGCGGTGTGAGCCATCATCTTTTATTTAATTTTTTCCCATTTCGAACCGTAAAACGTCCACAGTAGTCAGGAGGAGACCCAGTTTGGGCCTGCCAACGCTCTACTGTTTCACACACATTATTAGTCTTAGCAAAGCATTTGTTGCACAGGCTACCCATGCACAGAATAACTTCTTTGTCCGGCCACAACAGTTCATGGTATCTCATGCATTCGTCTTCTGCATTTCTCTATACTCTGCTCACACTCCTTATAGGTTTGACTATTCCCAGAGGGGAGTCCCGGGGCTCCTGAGCTAAACTGTTTGATCTTGATCTCTCCTGTTCACAGCACTTTATGTATTTACCCAATCTCCACGCAGCTACCATACATAATCGGAACATCCTTCCTAATCCTGTGCACTCGATTAAGATCAACACAAACACTACTGTTATCATAGTCAAAATTAATTTAAAGTTATTCATTAGCCATTTTATTGAGGCAAAGGTATTCTCTCCGATTCCAGCCATTTTTAGAAATTTCTTTTTCACCTTCTCATTCACGTTTTGAATCCCCTCCTTGAATGTTACTTCTCGGGGCTCTATGTCATGTAGTTGTTTGTTGAAGAATTGTTTTCTGGCTACCATAAAATAGAAAGGAAACGGTGGCAGGCACCTACCATTCTCTTGTGAACTAAAAGTTCCTAGGGTGTCAGCATAAATTGTCTTTTCAGTTACTACTGGTTCTGAAATCATTCTGCATATTCCTTGATTTATCTCATTTCTCCTCCAATTCCCATCTACCTTCTCATTGTTACAAGTCCATCCTGCGTACATCCACCGGTAGATACCTGCACTCCACACTACTGTCCAAAATCTTTTAAAGTCGAACATTTTTTCTTCTTTTGCCAGCTTTCCTCTGTCACCCCATGTCATCATGTATGCTGGTTCAGGGATGTCCTCTTTTCTATGATACTCCTTTATTTCTTTGGGAATTTTCCACAACATAACTTCTTTATCTCTTTTCGCTCTCACTCTTACAATTGGAATTGGATAATACTTTCCTAATAGGTTATTGTCATAACTGACAACTACCCCTTCTCCTTTCTCCGTATCCGTTATTTTAATCGGAATTACTTTTTAATTCTCCCTTGTGGCTACATCTTCCAGTATGTCAAACAATCTAAACTGGAGTATCATCTGATCTGTCACTGTACTGTATCTTCCGTGATCATATCGATCCATTTTTGAGAGTGCTCCAACATGGTTATTAATTTCACACCTTGACTTATAATTCCATTTGCATTACTAAACAGCAACCAATGCTCCCTGTCATCGTCTTTATTTTCTGCTCTATTTTCTTCTGCCTCACATTTCCATTTCTGCATACATGCACATCCGATCCAACTCATCTCGTGTTCCTTACAATCTTTACCATTAGATTGTTCCATTAATTTTTCTATTACTTTTTCTCTCCACATATTGTGCAATTTCCAATTATAGCTTGTTTCAGCGCACTTCTTTAAATCATTATTACTACACTCTTCCCAGGATTTGTTCGTTTTGATGCTTATCTGATAAAGTTTCTCCTCGTTCTCTGCAAATTTATTTCGTTCCAATGCTATTTCAGCTATTCTTGTACTTTCGCTATACCACTTCAACCCAGGAATTGGATTACTTAGTTTCTCTCTTGTTTCATACATGTACATACGTGTACTTTTCGTCTGTGAATTCTTCTTTACATTCGATTATGATGTTTCTGTCCTCTATTCTTTTTATCTTTTTTCCGTTTGTCTCAGGCGATTTCACCTGCTCTAGCTCTCTCCCTTTCTCACTCTGCTCATCGTTTATCAGAAAGGTCGTGTCCATCTCATAATCTGGATCAATGTGTACTGTGTCTATATTTTCCTCCATTCCTGTATTATACAGTTTAGTTCTAGTCCATAATATAATTAAGGCTATCGCAATGGTAATTACCGCTCCCGCCACAGCGGGTTTCTGCAGACACATCTGATTCCACCTTCGTTTTCTCCTGGGATCTCTTGACCTCGAAGGCCTACGCCAGTTCTCTGCCTCCATTCCTGTAATACATCAAGCTTCCCTTGGTGTTTTAATTCTCAAGTGCCTCACAAATTCATACATTCTAGTCTTCCTTACTAGTTATGTATTGAAGAGATTTTTAATACTTCAATTGGGCTCATTTCCCCTTCTTAAAAATCCTTCAATATCTATTCCCCTTCATTGCAAAAATAGTTCCATACTTACATTGCTTGATGTCCGAGCCATACTTTACTGCTCACTCTGCAGCATATTACTAATTTCAGTAATCATATTTTTCCATTTTAGGTTTTTTCCAGCCACAGTCTCTTTTTATAGCTTTCTTTTTCCCTTCGGGTTATATAACTGTCTTTTAACTATATTCCCGCAGATTAGTTTTCAATGAACTTTACATTCCATCCAGAAAATTAGTAGCTCACTCACAGAGATCTTTCGTTTTCATACTTTGAGCAACTTTGAAGTGATATATTGCTTCAAACCACCTACAGATTTATATTCTGTCCCGTGTGGTTAGCCACTATCCGGCCCTGACTTCACACTCCCTTGCTGTCCAAGGAGGTATCTTCTTATTTACAATCATTTAATTAAAATCAGATTGTTTTTACTCCATACGCCATTCTGCTCTAGTCGAACCGTGTGTTTATCTATGATATCCAGAACTCGGTCTCTTTTTGTAATTAGATCTTTGAACGGTTTTGTTGGATGTTTATTCGTCAATTTTATCCACACAAAATCTCCCACCTGACACTTATCTTCAGGCTGTTCGATCTCTTTTTTGGCTTCTCTACTCCCTGTATTCATATTAACGAAGTACAAAGCCTCTTCCATATGTTCATCCCATTCAGTGTTGTTATAATTAGCTCGAAAAAAGCTTTTCAAACTGCCAATTGACCTCTCACTAAGGCCGTTGCTTTCTGGTCTATAGCGGAGAGATTTGATTAATTTTATATGTTTTTCCGCCAGCCAGTTCTCCAGTTGATTTCCGACAAAGTAGGATCCGTTATCCACTCTGATACTTTCAGGCCTATTCCATGCCGACATTAACTCATCAAGTGCCTTGATTATGTTTTTAGCGCTAGGGTCTTTCAATGGCTTGGCCCATATCTTATTTAGATACGCTTCAACCACAATTAAAAAGAATCTGTTGCCCTTTTTTGTGCGAGGATTGAGTGGACCGGCTATGTCTAAGTCCCATTCCACATTTGCTTTATCTGGAAGTATCCTCCCATAATCTTTCCTGATCTTTCTGTGATAACCTTTTCTCATGCAGTCCTCACACTTCAACTTGATATCTCTGTACTTTTTCCTCCAATTAGGAATATTCATGTTGTTATCTGACAGTATTTTTCCCATTAAGTTCACACTGGGGTGCTTCAAACAATCATGCAGCTTTTGAATGGCCTCTGTTCCTTTATCCTCAACTATGATTACTCTTCTTAGCCTCGCTAACTTGTCAACTGCTTCATTCCCTTGGGATAGTTCTGTTCTCTCCTTCGAATGCCCTTTTTGGTGAATTACGACCAAGTCTAAATCTTTCACTAAGGAATCTATGTCCTCCCACATTTGTCTGTGTTCAATTGGTTTTTTGTTGAATTTACAGAAACTGTTCTGCTTCCACACTTCCAAGTTCTCATTTACACTTGTTTCTACATATTTACTGTCCGTAACTATGATAGCTTGATTGGCATGCATCTCTTTCAATCTCTCTAGCGCTTTTAGCACTGCCATTACTTCTGCCGTTTGAGCTGTGCCAGGACAGGATCCCCTGTCCGCCACTTCATCTCCTTTTTTCTTTTTGATTATGTACGCCCAATGGGCCTCGCTGTCTGCCATAGTTTTAGATCCGTCAGTATACACCATCACTCCTTTAAATGATGGCAAGCTTTTCTTTTGACACTTCTTGCGTTCTTTGTTTATTACAGTTATACTGGGATCCAACACAACGTTCTGCCATCTCTGCCATCTGGTATTTTGGGCCTTAGCATCCTTGATTTTGTTTTTGTTCAGATGAGCCATTACCATTTCATCTGTGTTAATCAGTATTTGCCTTCCTCTAGCCAGACCTTTTAGCTCTGCATATCTCTTGCTGATTGCTGCTAATTTCTTTTCAACTGGCAAAAATTTTTTCTCAGGATTTTCCCAGTTTCCTGTCATAATGCGTATTGGTATGCAGCTTTTTTCGTTTCGCATTATCAGTTGGTAGCCTGCCTCATCTATGTCCAGATCAATCTCCAGATTTTTGTCATCTTCTCTGCCTTCCAACTGTCCTGAACATAAGATTGCTTCCTTTAAAGCACTCAGTGCATTTTCTGCCTCCTCAGTCCAGCTCAATCTGTTCCCTTTAATCGTTGCGTAGATTGGTTTTGCCATTTGACTAAATTTAGGAATTACGTCTCTGACATAATTCATTAGCCCCATCATTTGTTGTACGTTTTTGACATTCTCTGGTGTCTTTATCTCAGCTATTCTTTCCTTCATGGTCTGTGTGATGCCTCGATTCCCTGCAGACACCCAGAATCCTAGAAATTCAACTAGGTCTGTCATAACTTCACTTTTCTTTATGTTGATTTTTAGTCCTGCCTCTGCTATTCTTTTCAGCACTTCTTTCACGGTTTTCACGTGTTCTTCCTCGTTTTCATTCGTAATCAAAATGTCATCTATGTACACTTCCACGGGCAGATCTTTTAATATCTCCATCATTACTGCCTGGAACACAACTGATGAGTTCACATACCCTTGTGGCAAACGTTGGTATAGATAATGTTTATTTCCAACAGTAAAGGCAGTTTTCTCTTGACTATTCTCTGATATTGGGACAGCCCAAAATCCATTAATCAGATCCAATTTCGTTAGAAATTTGCCATCCTTCAGTTTCTCAATTGTGTCTCTTGCATTAATCAGGTATCGACGGTCTGGACGGGTCAGTTTGTTAAGGGCCCTGAAATTTGTCACCATACGAAATCCTTGATTTCCAGGCTTCGCCACCAATTGGACGGGACTGTTTGTGATAGCTGAAGTTACTTCCCTAATAACTCCCTGCTCTAATAATTCTTTTATTGTCCGATCCAATTCATCTTTACCCAATTTGTTTATCGGATATTGTCTCTGTGGTTTATGTGTTCCGCCCAAAATCTCATGTGCATATTTTTGGTCAACCAAACCAGTGTCGTTTTTATATTTTCCACATGGAGTTTCTCTCAATGCTTGTAATAATTCTTCCTTTGATTCTTCACTACCAATCATCTTCTTTTTGATGCGAGTTAACTCCTGTTCCGTATCTACCTCCTTCAATCTCAGCACCTTTTTAAGATCTCTTCCTGCAAGTAAATTCTCATTACCTTTTATCATTTTTACACCAAACTTTTCTCCCATCTGCTCTTCCTCTATGTTTCCATTGTATGTCTGAACTAGCACCTTTCCTGTGTAATTTATTGGCTCTGTTGTGGAGGATATCTGAGCTCCTGTATCCAACAGGAATTCTACACCTTTTACATTAACAAACAAATCTTCATCTCTCTCCAAAACTCTCTTATCACAGATATGCTCCTTCAACAGGCCAACTTTGTTTCATTGTTCATTATTTCCTGTGTTATCTCCATCTCGGACATCTTGTCCTTTTTCAGTGGCTTTTTGTACTTCTGTACTTTGAGTCACTTTGTTTCTGCCAAATCTTTTCACACTGGAATCAGTGTTTTTGCGTTTTTGTATCACTTGATCTTTCTGTGCTGGGGTTAACTTCTCCCATTCTCCTGATGGAACATAACTTGTTTTTTGTGTAGTACCATTTCTGCTATCCTTAAAGGGTTTTCTGGCGCTACTATTCTTCTGCCATTCTGGCTTCTTTGTATTCCAGGTCTTGGGCCTATTAGATTGACCTCTCTCACCCTGCCTAGCTTGGAATCTTGTGTTATATGGTTTGGGGTTTTCCACTGAGGCTCTCTGTTTGTTTATCACCTGGTCTTTCCGTTGTTTTTGAACCCTCGCTCCTTGTGGTTCCTTTCTTTTCACAAACTGAGTATTTAAATCATATTCAGCTAGTCTCTCCTCTATTTGTTTTTTAGTCGTGCTATTCAGGATGGTTCCTAATTTTTGACCTCCTGGTATTTTACGTCCTACATCTCGCAGCAGTCTCACTTTATGTGACATTGGGATTTCCTCGTCTATTGATACCCACACACTTAGTAAGGCCATTTGCTCTTTACTTGCATTTATTAGCATATCTTTCCACTGTTTGTATTTGTCTTCAACTCCCGTAAGGTCTCTAACCATTTCTAGGGCCTTTGTCGTGATGGCATGTCCTGTGCACGTGTGCACTAATCTTGTTGTTGCCTCAGAACCTAAGCCCGCTTGCGTTGCCGCTTTGATGATTCTATCCATATAACTGCAGTAATCTTCATTTGATTTCCTTGAACCTATTTGGTTTCTCACAACGTCAGTCAATTTTAACTCTAGTAATTTTGCTTGGATATTTTGCTCCTTACTTCTATCCCCCTCGGTTCTCCGTGGAGTGCTGAACTGCAGCTGCCTCACTGGAGTTTCCCTTTCCCTAGGGGTCACCTGTCTCTCTAACTCTTCTTGATATACGGCTTCTTCGCTCTCTTCCTCCCAGATTTCTTCTGCTGCTCTGTTCAGATTCTCAATTTCCCTAAATCCTCTTGTTGTTTCTAAGTCTCTCTGCAGGTTCTTAATATAATTCTTCTGTATTTTTATTACATTGTCCAATTCCTTCACAATCTTTCTATTATACTCATATCCCTCTTGGAATAAAGTCTATTTGCCTGCCTTTGACCATCCTTCCTGTTCGGCTATCTGTGTTGCGGACGGGGACATGCTGGCAGTTTTCATTTGACCATAAGTTAAATCTCTCTCAGGTATTACTTTCTTATTCCATCTACTCAATAATTCCTAATCTCTTTTCTTCCCACTGGGATTTCTGTATTTAGTTCCCCTAAATTCTACTTCTGGCCAATCATTCTCTATTTGTTTAGTCACTCTTTGTAGTGTTATTTTCACACCTTTCTTGTGTTTCAACCTAGTCTCTTTCCTGAGCACTGGTTCTTCTTCACTAACATCATCCTCTGTGCTAATCCTTGTGGAATTTAATTCCTCATCTTCACTCTCATCTCTTTGACTCTCCTCAGAACTCGAATTGTTTTCTCTCGCAGTTCTTTTTTCTGTCACTCCGATCGGAGTTCTGTTTTCAGAGACTAAGTTTCTTCGTTCACCTCTCTCATTATTTTCCCTAACTTCTTCCATATCTCTATTTACTGCTCCTTGCCTCTCCGGAGTATCACTTCTTTCATCCATTCTTTGTTCTTCGGATATTTTCTTCATCAATTTCCTAATTGATTTCATATACTTTTGCTTAGTTGTTTTCTGGATGGAAGTCAAAGTTAGTGTTGCGATTTACTCTCTATTTTTAATCTGTTAAATCACAAATCACTTACTATCCATATCATTACTTATTGAATTTTCAATTATTCACTCTAATATGGATCTGCTTTTCACTATGATTCCTGTTCAACAATGTGCACGTCGTTGAACAGTTCACACGGTCTACACTGAATCTTTTTCACTCAAGATTTCAGTCAATCTCCTATTATATCGGCGTATTACCTCCTTGTCAGAGCGCGCTTTCTTTTATTGAGCTTAGCGTTTCTTCCGCATTCCTACTCAATATAATAGAGATTCTAGTAGTGTCGTGCATGCACTTAATAACCTTTTCCCAGGTTATAATAATAATTCTTCATTGAATTATTTTTCGTCTACAGGATTCCTTCCTTTCTTTAGACTTTAATCTCACTCTTTGAGATTTCAACACTACTGTGGTTTAACCTTTCATTAGGTTTAATATAATTCGTTTCTGAATTATATTTTCGTTTTGCTACGTAAAGCTTTTTAGGATTTTTCTTCTTAATCCTATTTTAGGCTTTCTGTCTATTGTACGTCCTATACAATAATCACGTTTTTCGTCAGCACTTTGTTTATTGATTTTGGCCAGAAATCAATAAGCAATCGTGCCCCGCTAGTTGGGCGCCATGTTATTCGATGTACAATCTAACTAGATCCCATAATCTATTTAGATCCCACACACCTTCTACCTAGTTTTAACTTATATTCTCAGGCTAGGTAAAGCAGGTCAAATCCTTAACTAGATCATAAATATAAATTCATACTCACTCTCTAGAAGAACAGACCCCCTCCGTGTCTGGTTCAGTTCAACTCGTTTTAGAAAGCAGAGACGTGGCAAACGGTTTTCATAAATCAATTATAAGTAGATTTATTTTTCCATTAACATAAGTTTTACATACAACCAATAGTGGTTAAAAAAGAAAAGAAAAGTTCTAAGTTTCAAAAAGCCGGTTCACAAGAGTCACCAGCAGATGTCAGGCTCGGATCATCAAGCAATGGAGAAGCAGCATGTCGCTCTCAGCTTCTGATGTTCATCCAGAGATCAATTCCTTATATACCATTTTAATCATCACACCTCTTCATTACATATTCAATCACATAAGCACAGTTTATCCAATCCCAGATTTTGGACCATTGTCAACTCCCTCAGTTCTTTCAACATTTCAGTATATAATGCTTTGTATTCTTTCATTCTTCTTCTTCTGGCTTGGATCCTTGACTTTCTCCTTCGCTTTGTCTGCAAGACATCATCCTGGGGTAACATCTGTTTCTTTGTCTAATACTTTGTTATATGCTTGCATGCTAATACAGTTCACATTTCACTTGCTTGTC
Source organism: Romanogobio albipinnatus (assembly GCA_023566225.1). NCBI lineage: Eukaryota > Metazoa > Chordata > Actinopteri > Cypriniformes > Gobionidae > Romanogobio > Romanogobio albipinnatus. Next base: position 71,619,260 of record CM042240.1, read on the forward strand.
TTTTACATTAATAAATGACTTTCATACACTCGGCTCAGCATCTTTCTTTATCTTTTCAATAAAGCATATTACCTAAAACATATCTCAGTGTGTTTGTTTCAATTATCAAATAAAAACATTTTCACAGAAGTCTTTGTTTCCTTGTCTTTACTATAAAACAAAATAAAAACATTTTAACCAAACCATGTGTCTATATTTTTTCTATGAACCAAAGTAAAACAATTTTACAATATCATGTTGTCATGTTCTTCCATGTTTACAAAGTCACTCATGAAAGTTGTATAAGAAAAACCTCCTTCAGGCTTTTCGGCCTTATTAACAGCTTATACATAAAAGTTTGTGAAAAATAAAAACTTCTTATAAAAGTTTCTCGGCCATATAAACGACTCTATATTTCACTTTGCTATTTCTATCTTACTTGTGGCTCTTATAAAATCAAACATAAAGGTTCTCTATAAAACCTCCTTTACATTTTTCCATAAGACTCTTATAAAGTCAAACATAAAGGTTCTCAATAAACCTCCACTACATTTTTCTATATCATTTCAACATTATAAAACCATGCATAACATATTTGTGTGGTTAACACCGGCCTCTTTATACTTGGCATCATTCTTAGTTACATATTGGCAGTAAGGCCTCCTTATATCAGGCCTTATCCCTGGTTGCACATTGGGAATAAAAGAGTCAATTTCATCATTATTCTAACAGTACCTAGAGGCTGGCCGGTCGGCAGAGGTGATAGAGACCTTACTCAGTTCCAGGGCTCCGTCTTCAAGGAGACTGTACAGCCCCAAGTGGTGAGCCACTTGGTGCAGGGAGCGTGAGGTGGACCCAGTTAACTGGCCGGTGGCTTCAGTGCTGGAGTTCCTCCGGGATCGCTTCTCTGCGGGTCTAACCCCGTCCACACTCAGGGTGTCCATGGCTGCCATGGGGCTTTCCACACTCCTTTGGGTGATGGTCTTGGGTAGGCACCAGCTGGTTGTACAGTTCCCCTGTGGGGCTCGTAGGATGCGGCCTGTGGCTTGTTCCAGACTGCCAACCTGGGATCTGGCAGTGGTTCTCGAAGGCTGGCTGAGGCCTCCTTCGAGCCATTGGCGTCGGATGAACCAAAGAACTTGACCCTAGGTGGCTTTTCTCCTGGCGATTACACCGCTGGAAATAGAGTGGGGGACCTCCAGGCCTTGGCGGTAACGCCAATTTGCCTGGGGTTGCCTCCGGAGGGGTTAAAGCCGTCCTACACCCTAGGCCGGGCTACGTGCCCATTGTTCCATCAGGGTTGGCCAGGTCCTTGGTTTGTAGGGTCAAGGGTCAAGCTTAACATCACTTGTCTCTTCATCAGACACATATCCTTCAAGAATGGTTTTTATTAAAATAAGAATCAATGATAATCAAGTTATAACTATTTTCTACGTTTGATAAATCAGTTAATCTATAACCTCTCTATATTTTGGAGATTTTAGTATTATTTGCTGTGTGCTTTTGAATCCACATTTTCTAGGTGCCAGCTCTGATGTCTGTGTCAAGACGAGCTGACAGGCAAATGTCCTTGGTATGTGTGTGTGTGTGTGTGTCAACACCCCTGGAGAACCCCTCTGCAGGTGTTGTGCTATATGTCTTCCTAAAATGACCTTAGGGTCATGGGATGTCAGGTCTACGTGACTTCTTAGGGACCCAGAGAAACTGTACCTCTCTTATGTGCCTTTCTTATTAAAAGAATAATTTCACTTCAGTACTAAAACGTAATATCAGCATGTTTTGAAGACATGGCTTGTTGATAGTTAGTTAAGATGTTCCGACCTTGATGGAAACTGTTATTCTGGGGAACTTTGTGTGTGCGTCTCATGATTCTGTGCAGATCCAGTATTGGAGATGGTCCTTTCGGCAGACGATTCTAGACTTGGAGGCTTCTTTTCTGTGACCTCCGAGGTCACTGGGGACTAATCTGGGCCTGGGCGACATCAAGTCTACGCATTTTTAGTGATCTATGCTCCTATCTGTCTACGTGTGGAAAGTTGCTTACGTTGCATGTTGTTAGAACCAATCAGAATCATTCCACATGGCAGTAATGACGTGTCTAGACCTTGAAAACAGTATAACTGTTCAGAAAATTGTATGTACGTTAGACGGAGGCGGGGAGACTGTTAGAGGGAGCGCGGCCTACGAACTCCTTGAGAGACTTGAAGCTGGCTTCTGCTGATGAAACTGCAAACTATTCTTCAGTAAATTTTTCTTTAAGTAATCTAACTCCTGACTCTTGGTCTTCATTGTTCACTACTGGTCCTGGGGTCCTAAGCTGTTACCCCAACAGGTTCTTCAGGCATTTCATCCCCCGCCTCACGTGACGGCGGAAGAAGAGACCTTCACTGTGAAGCACTTTTAGAGAGTGCTGGGGCACATGGCAGCAGCGTCCAAGGTGATACCTTTTGACCTGCTGCACGTGAGACCCTTACAGTGGTGGTTGGAAACCAAGGGGTTTTCCCCCAGAGGGAATCCTTTCCGTATGATCAGGGTAATGTGCAGATGCCTTCGTTCCCTAGTTATATGGAAGAAACCTTGGTTTCTGTCCCAGGGGCCAGTGTTGGGAGCGTCCTGTTGCCGGGAAACCGTTTCAACAGACGCCTCCCTCACCGGCTGGGGCGCGGAAAAGGAAGGGGTGGAGAAATATCTCCCTACGGCGCTGGCGCTAGGGTACTAAGCAAGTCCTAGTTGTGCCCGGTCTCCGGCTTCACACTAGGGCAGGCGCTACCCTCGGTGTGGGCTAGTGGGTACTCATTCCCCAAAGTGTCGTTTCCGACGCAGTGAGAGTTCCCTCGAAAGGGAACGGCTCGGGTTACGTCTGTAACCCTTGTTCCCTGAGAAGGGAACGAGCACTGCGTCGCGTCACCACACCTCGGCACGCCTGGAGCGCATGCTTCAGAGCAATAGCTGCCGTTTCAATGCGCCGGCTCTCCCTTTATACTTCCGGGTACGCCGTCACAATGACGTCATCACGCACGGCAATCAGATTGGGCTAGTTTCTATACGGACTTCAGATTCGCTAATGCTTAGGGAGTATCCCCAAAGTGTCGTTTCCGACGCAGTGCTCGTTCCCTTCTCAGGGAACAAGGGTTTTAGACGTAACCTGAGCCGTTTCCTCTTCGGTACTTTGCAATTCCGATTGGATGCACCTCTTGTGGTGCTATGTTGTTTTGTTACTAATTGGCATATGATATCTGGAGCAAGATTGTTTGTACATTTAAAAAACATTTTAATAAGAGACAAATTTATAAAAATTTTCAAAGCTAAGCATTTACATTACATTTAGTCATTTAGCAGACGCTTTTATCCAAAGCGACTTACAAATGAGAGCAATAGAAGCAACTGGAACAGTCAAAGGCTACAGTATGCAAGTGCTGTAACAAGTCTCAGTTAATCTAACACAGAACACACAGGACTTTTTTTTTTTTTTTTAAATAAATAAATTAGACAGACAAAAAATGAATAGAATGTTAATTGCTATTCTTGATTGGTCAGGTGCTGCTGGAAAAGACATGTCTTTAGCTGTTTTTTGAAAATGGCTACAGACTCGGCTGCTCGAATTGAGATAGGCAGGTCATTCCACCAGGTGGGGGCAGTCCAGGAAAAGGTCCGTGAAATTGATTTCATGCCTCTTTGGTATGGCACCACAAGGCGTCGTTCACTGGCAGAACGTAAGCTCCTGGAGGGTGTGTAAGTCTGAACAAGCGAGTTTAGGTATATTGGTGCAGAGCCAATGGTTGCTTTGTAGGCGAGCACCAGTGTCTTGAATTTGATGCGAGCGGCTATTGGCAGCCAGTGGAGATTGATGAAGAGAGGCGTGACGTGCGCTCTCTTCGGCTCGTTAAAGATCACCCTCGCCGCTGCATTCTGGATCAGCTGCAAGGGTTTGATAGTGCATGCCGGAAGGCCCGCTAGAAGAGCATTACAGTAGTCCAGTCTGGAGAGAATAAGAGCTTGGACCAAGAGTTGTGTGGCCTGCTCTGATAGGAAGGGTCTAATCTTCCTGATGTTATATAATGCAAATCTGCAGGACCGGGTTGTTGCAGTAATGTGGTCAGTGAATTTTAGCTGATCATCAATCACAACTCCAAGGTTCCTGGCTGTCCTGGACGGAGTTATGGTTGATGATCCTAGCTGAATGGAGAGACTATGATGAAGTGCTGGGTTGGCTGAGACCACCAGCAGCTCTGTCTTTGCAAGGTTGAGTTGCAGGTGATGCTCCCTCATCCAGGCAGAAATGTCTGCTAGGCAGGCAGCGGTACGAACACCAACCGTGGGATCATCTGGTTGAAATGAGAAGTAGAGTTGAGTGTCGTCGGCATAGCAGTGATAGGAAAAGCCATGTTTCTGAATGACAGATCCCAGTGATGACATGTAGATGGAGAAGAGAAGTGGTCCAAGCACTGAGCCCTGTGGAACTCCAGTGGCTAGATGATGTGACTTAGACACTTCACCTCTCCATGACACCCTGAAGGACCTACCTGAGAGGTAGGACTTGAGCCACTGGAGAGCAGTTCCTGAGATGCCCATCTTCATGAGAGTCTGGTGGATCTGGTGGTTAACTGTGTCAAAAGCAGCAGACAAATCCAGTAAGATAAGTACTGTGGATTTGGAAGCCGCTCTCGCCTGTCTCAGTGCCTCCGTAACCGAGAGCAGGGCAGTCTCAGTTGAGTGGCCACTTTTGAAGCCTGATTGGTTGATATCCAGGAGGTTGTTCTGTTCAAGAAACGTAGAGAGCTGGTTAAAAACCACTCACTCGAGTGTCTTTGCAATGAAGGGCAGAAGGGATACCGGTCTGTAGTTTCCTAAAAGTGCTGGGTTCAGAGAGGGTTTCTTAAGCAGTGGGGTTACCCGAGCCTGCTTAAATGCTGTGGGGAAGGTACCGGTGTGAAGAGAGGTGTTGACAATGTGAGTGAGTGCAGGAGTAACAGAAGAAGAAATGGCCTGAAGGAGGTGAGTGGGGATAGGGTCAAGCGGACAGGTAGTGGGGTGGTTGGAAAGGATGAGTTTGGAGACTTCAGCTTCAGAGAGCAGAGAAAAAGAGGGGAGCGCATGTGTGGTGGTTATTGAGATGTGAGTGTCGGTTTGTGGTGTGGAGAATTGGCTGCTGATGGAGGAGGTTTTTTGTGTGAAAAATGATGCAAAGTCATCAGCTGCAAGAGTTGTTGAAGGAGGGGGGGAGGAGGACAGAGGAGCAAAGAGAACGTTCTGAAAAGTGTACGAGAGTTAGAGCAGTTGTGGATTTTGTTGTGGTAGTATGTAGTTTTAGCAGTGGAGACATTAGCAGAGAAGGAAGCGAGGAGAGACTGATACAGGGTCAGGTCAGTAGTGTTTTTTAGTTTTGCGCCACTTCCTCTCTGCCGCCCGGAGCCCAGAGCGATGTTCGCGGAGAACATCAGACAGCCAGGGGGCAGAGGGAGTGGTGCGGGCTGGCCTGGATGAAACGGGACAGAGGTTGTCCAAGCAAGATGTTAGAGTGGAACAAAGTGTGTCAGTAGCACTGTTAGTGTCCAATGCTGAGAACTGAGCCGGTGGAGGGAGTGAGGAGGAAACCATAGTGGATAGACGGGAGGGAGAGAGTGAGCGTAGATTACGCCGAAAGGTGATCAGCGGAGGAGTGTGTGTTGTGTCAGGAGTCAGTAGGAGGTTAAGAGTGATGAGAAAGTGATCTGGGGTGTGCAATGGAGTAACTAAAGTGTTGTCTGTGGAGCAGTAGCGTGTGTAGATAAGGTCTAGATGGTTACCTGATTTGTGAGTAGCTGTAGTAGATACTCGCTTAAGGTCAAATGAGGTCAGAAGAGTGGTGAAGTCTGCAGCCTGGGGTTTATCAAGGTGAATGTTGAAGTCACCGAGCAGTACCAGAGGAGTGCCATCCTCGGGGAAGTGAGAGAGTAACATATCCAATTCCTCCAAGAAGTTACCCAGTTGACCTGGAGGGCGATAAATAACTACAACATGGATTTTAGCAGGGTGGGTGATAGTGATTGAGTGTGATTCAAACGAGCAGTTGCCAGATAGAGAAGGAATGGGCTCAAATTTCCAATCATTTGAGATGAGCAGACCAGTACCTCCGCCCCTCCCAATCGGGCGAGAGGTGTGTGAAAAAGTGTAATTATTTGAGAGAGCTGCAGGAGTGGCAGTGTCCTCTGGTTTGATCCAGGTTTCAGTTAGAGTCATGAGACTGAGATGTGAATGAGCGGAAATAGATGAAATAAAGTCTGCTTTGTTTACAGCAGACTGGCAGTTCCAGAGACCAATTGGAATGGACATTAATGTAGCAGAGGAAATAGGTACAGTACGCAGATTATTAGGATTACGGCGTCTAGAATGTACTGAGCGTTTACGGGTGTGTGTGATAACAGTAGAGATTTGGAAGCACATAGTGAATACGGGTCAGAGAAATAAACAGACAAAAGCAAGCAAAACACAAAAGAGGACGAAGTAGAAGGAAAGCTAGACTTAAGTGCCTTGTCGGTGTCCTTGCTCGGGTGGAGTCGCGCAGAGTAGAGTCGATGTCTTTACACTCTTCGGTCTTCACACAAGGAGGGCTTCACACAAGGGCTGCCGCGGAGTAACACTCAATTTATACGCACATTAAGTGAATACAGCTAGCTACTCCCAGTGAAACGCGTTCGTTAGGTCGCACGTGTTAACAAACGACAATACAAACAAACTGCCAGCTACACCACACAGACAACGTTCTAAATAGCAGCCCAACTACAGATCAAATGAGGAAAATGAAAACAGTACTCACAAATTAGTAGTTTTCCCTGATGTTCGATCACTTATAGCAGATAATACTTTTGTAAAATATTACAATATTACAATGATGCCAACTAACTGGTTTCTTGTCCAAGATTTTTAGCATTTATATAGATTTTTATTGTTTTATAGAGATGTAAGCGGTTTGATAGTCGTTTGAGAAACCTGATTCCAGATCACACAATAAGATAAATGAGAGAAGATCATTGCATGCATGTGTGACCTTTGGTTTTCTTATTCGACCCGGTTTGTCTCACCCCCTCATCAGCACACACACTCAGAATATAGATGAAATCAGGATTCTTTATTTTCTGCACACAGAGCAGTGAAAGAGAGAAGATGGTGAATCATAAAGTTGTATAAAGCTCCACCCACAGCAGTTCTCTTTAGCTCTGCTGCTCTCAATATCACAATAAACATTACTCATTACCATTATAGTGTACTTAACAGTAAACAAAAATAAAACAAATCTGAAGTGTAATAAACTCTCCAGGAAAATTACAGACTTTGTAAACAATTCAATACTGTCTTTTCATTCTTAAACTTTGGTTTGTGATCGTATAAAACTGATTACACAGCTTACATCATCCATTTTGTTACTCTTAGATGTATGAAATTAATGGAAATAACATCTAATATTTTTAGTAAAACCATGAATTAAACACTTTATAAAACACAATTCGTACCAAAAATTTCTTAACAATACAGAAAATACAACTTCATGAACAGAGTTAATTCTTAAACACTATATGATAAAAACATTTACCTGCACACAGAGCAGTGAAAGAGAGAAGATGGTGAATCATAAAGTTGTATAAAGCTCCACCTATTCGAAATACATTTCACCTCGTTAGAAAGCACATGGAAAATGACGCAGTTAGAAAGATCGTTGAGTGCATCCAAACTGATATAAAACGATCAAAATACTCATAAATATACACAGATAACACTCTCTACAAAGCAATCAGTGTCTATTGTGAGTAATCCTTGCATACAGTGTCAAACATCTTATATGAAATATTTTTTACTTTTAGTGTGGAGCAAACACAGAACCGACTCACCCACAGCAGTTCTCTTTAGCTCTGCTACAGATGACTCAAACACAGTGTCCTATAGCGCCACCGATGCAGCCAATAGGAAACGCAATCCCATTATTGCAGGATTTACTTAAAGGGACCTCCATTTACAATATTTATCTCGTTACACATGTATAACTTAGCTGCCTTTAGGGGTATACAGTATGTGGCCTAATCAAATAAAAACAATTCAAGTTTGTTCTGATGGTCCTACACAACCTTTTTACATGCAGATCAAATTCTAATTGAGAATCTAGAATAACACCTAAATATTTAAAATCATGAACAGTCTCTATTGCCTTTTGATTGATGTTAATTATAAAACCATTAATTTCCTTCCTTCTAATTGAAAAACACGTTGAGACAGTTTTTGAACAATTCAAGGTCAAACTGTTGTTTTGCAGCCACTGTGACACACCAGTCATTTCATGTGTTAATTAATCTGCAGCTAAGGGTCTGTGCTGAAACATAAATGACTGTATCATCTGCATATAACTGACATTTAGTTTCTGTACAACAATTTGGTAAATCATTGACTTACAAGGAAAACAACAGTGGACCTAAGACTGACCCTTGAGGGAGACCCGTCTCATTGTTTTGTAAAGATGATCTTGAATTATTTATCTTAACACACTCGAGATTCTAAATATGATCTGAAACAATTGAATGCCTGCTGAGAGAAACTAAACATATTTAATTTATGCAGGAGTATTTCATGATTCACAGTATAAAATGCCTTTTTAAGGTCTAAAAATACTGCGCCTACCACATTACCGTTATCCAAAGCTCCCTTAATAAACTCCGTAAGATAGCAGTTTGCCATTTCTGTTGAATACCTAGGCCTAAAACCAAACTGATTAGAGTGAAGTAGACCATTTTTTTCTAGATAGTTGATAAGTTGTTCAGCTACCAACTTTTCTAGTATAGAAATTGGTCTATAATTCTGAACTTCATCAACCGATCCTGCCTTGAAAATTGGGGTTATAATTGAAGTTTTCCAATCTGAGGGGTATTTACTTTCTCTAATAGATGAATTTATCAAGTTTACCAAGGGCTTTAGCAAACAAGCACTATATTTTTTAACAAATTCTGTATCCATTCCAAATATGTCCTTAGCTCTTGAGTTATTCAATTGATTAATAATTTGGAGTATTTTAGCTTCATCAACCTCAGAGATATGAAAGGATGAGGGTGTGTCTTTTACTGCATATTGAGGCAATTGTACTGGTTCAAAACATATAGCAAGTTCTTCCACAGACTGGATAAAATATCTATTAAATTCATTAGCAATTTCGGTGCTATCAGTGCTAAGCCTTCCATTTATATTCAACTCCAACAATGGTTCCCTTTTAGTCGGTCACGTTCGACGTACGTCGGAATTGACCGACGAATTGGAATTACGAATTGGGATCTTTTGTCAGAGACCAATCTACTTTGAGTGTATAGAAACGAGCCAATAAACATTGGCATGCGGTTCGCGCATTTCACGCACCGCCCGCGTTGCGGGTATAAATATGGAAGTGGAAGTACCGCATATCGCTTTCAGCTTCGGAGCCAAGCATTGTTTATGTTCCTATGAAGAGTGTTTTCTAAGAAACTACGAGTCAAGAAAGGAAAACAGCCTACCTGCTTCCAGTGTCGGTGTTACGGTGCCTTAAAGTGGTGGTCGCGAGCAGAAGAAAACAAACAGCTGTTCTCACAGCTTGCTGGGAGTTTGCCTTTGAGTGCTCACAGCAGGCTTTCACCTTTGAACTGCTGTGAGCCGCGGACATTTCCCCTGTGTGCCTCGGCACTTTTCAGAGCGGTTTTTCTTCTTCTAAAAGAGCAACACGGTTTGACCCTGCGTCTTTTTCAAGATGTCATTCAAACCGTGTGTTTCTGGATGCCGTCGGTATCTACCTCCAGTTGACGGGCACGGTCGCTGTGTCATGTGTTTGGGCGTTCAGCACGCTGAGGCGGCTTTCGTGGATGACCATCGCAGTATTACGGTCTAGGCTCCAATACCTCAAAAGGGGTGGAGTCCCATTGCGCATCCCCCGATCTAGTGGTCCTCCCGCAGCAAAGCTGCTACTTTGGATGATGCCTTTTGTGGAGACCTGAGGGTTACAGTGAGGGCACTCCCGCCAGGTCAACAGGCTCCTCGGGCCCCTCCCCCCTCCACTGGGCCGGTAGAGCTTCCGGAAGAGCGCGCTGGTCCTTCCCACGGGGGGCCAGCTGTTTCTTTCGGGGCTCCGACTGAGTACATGATATCGATAGCTGCATCGGGGGATGAGCTAATGGACTCTGGAGATGAGGATCCGGCTGCGTTACCCCCTTCGGGTGTGGTAGCGTTGTCCGAGTCTGATCCAGAGCTCACGGCTATGCTTTCCTGGGCCGCCGCGAGTGTCGGGCACACCGCCGCCGAGGAGAGCGTCAAAGTGGCCGGAAGTCATTCATTTTCAATGGGAGCCCAACGGCGAGCTCCGGTGAGAGCGGCGCGTCTTGGACGATTTGGGCGTCGAGGAGAGTTGGAATCAGGTCAACTTTTTTTTAATGAGCTATGACGCGGTTCGGCGGCAACTGGTGGCCACCAATGGGAATGTAGTAGTGCTCCACTTAAGAGAATTCCAGAGAATGCAGTGCTGTAAACTTTGGTTCCAACCACATTAGTTCCCAAGCAAAATAGAGGAGGTTGATCACTGCTGGTGCGGCGGGTTTGATAAGAAAACGCAACATTATTTATACACCACACAAATGGCTTTTAATTGGTTTATTTCGTTAGCAAACATGTAACTATAATTGTTAAGTTCTTTCCATCGATCTGCCTTTTTTAAACTTTCACATTTAAATGATCTCATGAGGTTATATTATACAGTTATACCCTACCTGTGGTCAATCTGCACAAACATCGATCAACATGATTGTTTTCTTTGCAGCTCCATTAAATGCCGTTTTAAAAAAGACCAAGCATTCGATCTACGTCAGAGCGGCAGCGCGTCCACGAATCTTTCTACAGCGTCGATGGCAGAGCAGCCAGAGCGAAGTTTGACGCTCTCGCCGGCGGCGGTGTGAACGCACAGTAAGGGTTACGTGGAGATCCCGCCAGTGGAGCGGTCGGTAGTGATGCAACTGTGTCCAAAAACCGCTACCGACTGGGGGGGTCATCCACGTCTCCCCTCCCGGGCGTGTAGGAAGCTGCGTCATCTTTGCATGTCATGGCACTCTTGCAGGTCTACCAGGCCAAGGCGCTCAAGGAACTGCACGAGGGTAGTTCGACCCAGGGGTTATGCAGGAACTGCGTACCGCGACTGACCTCGCCCTCCGGGCGACGAAAGTCACCGCACGCTCCCTGGGTCGGGCAATGTCCACACTTGTGGTCCAGGAACACCACCTATGGCTGAACCTGGCAGATATGCGTGAGACCGACAAAGTGCGGTTCCTCAACGCCCCTGTCTGCCAGGCCGACCTTTTCGGCGATGCCATCGAGAACTTCGCCCAGCAGTTCTCGGTGGCCCAGAAGCAGACGGAGGCCATCAAGAACATCCTGCCCCGGCGACCTGCTATTGCCTCCACCTCCGTGCGGAGCAGCGATGCCCATGTCTTGCGGTCCGAGATCGATGTCCTGCTGGCGAAGGACGCGATAGAGCCGGTTCCTCCAGCCGATATGAGGTCGGGGTTCTACAGACCCTACTTCATTGTACCCAAGAAAGGGGGTGGGTTAAGACCAATCTTGTACTCTATGGCACCCGCGTCTAGACCTCTGGAATCTCCATGTCTGGTCCCTGGACGGGATGCGGAGGTTCTAGGTGGCCTGCCATAAGCAGTGGTAGACACCATCGCTTCAGCTTGAGCTCCCTCTACAAGGCGCCTCTATTCCCTGAAGTGAACCTGTTCGTCGTATGGTGTTCTTCCCGCCGGGCAGACCCCCGGAAGTGTTCGATTAACGTTGTGCTTTCCTTCCTGCAGGATGGGTTGGAGCGAGGCTGTCTCCCTCCACCCTCAAAGTGTACGTCGCAGCAATAGCGGCATCCTCAGACGGTAAATCCTTAGGTAAACACGACTTAATCGTCAGGTTCCTCAGAGGTGCGAGGAGACTAAATCCTCCTTGTCCAACCTCGGTACCCTCTTGGGATTTAGCCCTGGTGCTTAGAGCACTCCAGGGTCCGCCATTTGAGCCTTTGCAGTCAGTTGAGCTGAAAATCCTGTCCATGAAGACAGTCCTCCTGACGGCATTGGCCTCAATCAAGAGGGTAGTGGACCTGTATGCACTTTCAGTCGACGAATCGTGCCTAGAATTCGGACCGGCCAACTCTCACGTTGTCCTGAAACCCTGGCCTGGTTATGTGCCCAAGGTTCCTACCACTGCCTTTTGGGACCAGGTGGTGAACCTGCAAGCGCTGCCTTCGGAGGAGGCAGACCCAGCCCTAGCTTTGTTATGTCCCGTCCGTGCTCTTCACGCTTACGTTGACCGGACTCAGAGCTTCCGATCCTCACAGCAGCTCTTCGTCTGTTACGGAGGCCAGCAGAAGGGAAAGTCTGTCTCCAAGCAGAGGTTGGCCCACTGGATAGTGGATGCCATCGTCTTGCCTTACCAGTCCCAAGACATACCTTGCCCGTTTGGGGTGCGAGCACACTCCACTAGGAGCGTAGCTTGATCATGGGCGCTGGTTCAAGGCGCCTCGCTGACAGACATATATGTAGAGCTGTGGGCTGGGCGACTCCTAACATGTTCGCTAGATTTTATAGCCTCCGTGTAGAGCCGGTATCTTCCCGCATCCTTGTCCCCCGGGGCCAGTAGCTCTAAGTACCACTTACCTCGGCTCCTCAGTTGAAAACGATATGCCGTATTTCCACTTCCGTATTTAAACCTGCAACACGGGGCGGTGCGTGGAATGCGCGAATGCTTGTAGAAATTAATCATTACCTTAGTTCATTGAAGATAATGAGAATTGAAAGCTTATGAGATGATTTTTGCATTAAGAATATAAGGGGGAAGAAAATGATGTACTTTCTGTTGCAGTGTGTGACCAGAGTGATATACATAGGCTGTTGGTATGTATGACAGGTCCATATAAGAAGTTGTTTTGTTGTAAGGCTGAGGTGCTGAAGAGCACCTCTCTGTGTGTCTTAACAAAGGAAGCAGTTTTTGTGTGCAGAGTTAAAATCTTGACGGAGGGGAATGTTGCAAATGCAGCACACGACCAGACATTCATCTGACTTCCACAAGACCAGAAGTCATCTGATTAACATTACCAAGAAGAGATTACCATTATTAATTTTGTGTATAAATATTCGGGTTGAGGGAAAGGCGAGTCAGTCACAGACGAACTGAACATAAGACTCGCTAGGATTGTGTAATCAGAGACAGCTGTGACTCAGAGCTCTGTATGCTTCATTCATCTGACTTAATTAATGATTAAAACTGTTCATCTAAACTTCTCCTCTGCTCTCCTCATTCAACGAACACGCGGGCTTAAAAAATATCCATAATTGTATGCATTTGAAATGTAGAGATGGGTTCTGTTTTAATGTACACAAGTGTACCTAAAATAAAAAGAGTTTAATACACAATTTTGTGGCTCTTAATTTCGTTATAATTACTCACTTGTAAACTTCTTTTTTATAAATATAGTATTTGTATTAAATCTATATTCAATGAGTTGAAGCGAGAATCGAAATTGAATCAAAAATCGAATCGAGAATCGAAATTGAATCGAATTGGAACATCTGAATCCATACCCAGCCCTAACTTTAACCGCTTGCTGCTATAGATGTGATAGCGTAAACGCTGCTTTTAGAAGAACTCTGAAAGTGCACAGCAAACTGTTATAGAGAATGGTAACCTGCCATTTAAATGTGGAGCAGCAAGCTCATTGGCTGCAGAAGCAACATGGACCAATCAGCTGTGCCAAGTAGTTGTAATTATCATCAGCTTGCGTTAAGGACCCTTCAACCTGCGCCATCACAACTTACAGGACTTGAATGATCTGCTGCTAACATCTTGATGCCAGATATCACAGCACACCTTCAGGTCTAGTGGAGTCCACGCCTCGACGAGTCAGGGCTGTTTTGGCAGCTAAAGCGGGACCAACACAATATTATAACATCATAATGTTATGCCTGTTTGGTGTATATTTGCAGAACAAATTCACACCTAGAAACCTTATTATCACGGCTGCAGGTGAGGTGCAGGGCAGCAAGCACAACAAAAGAGATAGATGCAAATAGTGTTTATTAACAATCAAAATGCAAGAATAGGCAGAAGAATAAACGGAAACAAACATCACCTGAACGTTAACGAGAACCAACAAACGTGATCCGAAACTCATGAATACAAACAAAGGTAATTGGATAATCACAGGTGAACCAACTCTAGTAAAAACTGTAGTGAAGAGTAACAAAGGGAACTAATAATGAACACAGGCTAAACTGAAACAGAGCAAACCGAGTGAAAACCAAAACCTAAATAGCACAAAAGAGAACGTTCATGTGATGCTTATCCTTAGACATTGCCCATTGCACTTAAGACATGCCTTGTCTTCTACCCCTAACCCATACACTGTTATAATAGAGCACATAAAGTAAAAAGGCACAATTACACAATGACCATTATTACCACACGTCAAAGATAGGCAAATATCTCATTTCAATAACAAATAAAAATTTATCAGTTTAATCACTAAATAAATGATATCAAACTAAGCCATGTGTACAGTCAATCTTCTTATGAAATGGGAAATTATCATGTTTAGCCAGTTGTGTATGGTTTAGATTTAAACAGAGTTTTCATTCAGACTTATATATTCATTTCTGTATTTTGATTTGTTTTTGTTTATTCTGCAATTGGTGGGAAAGGATTTTTGCTGTCTTTGTTGTTCCAGGCAAGAGTCAAAGGTGGATGATGTAAAGCCATCAAGCAGCCCTGCTTGTAGCACATACACGCCAGACTGCAGATAGGGGTCAGGGATCCTGCAGATAGTTGATCAGGCTCATTCGGGATAATATGCTGAAATAAATGTCAAATTATTAGTTGATCTTGTAGATAGTTGATCAGGCTCATTCGGGATAATATGCTGAAATAAATGTCAAATTATTAGTTGATCTTGTAGATAGTTGATCAGGCTCATTCAGGATGGTAAATATGATGAAATAAATATAAAATTGTTGTTTAAATCGATTTAAAATAGTTCAAATCTAAATCATTTAGAGAGCAAGTTAGGCTTGCTACGATAGTCGGTGTTGCCGGTGTTCAGTGTTCAAATGATTAATTATTCAATAATTTAGTTCAGTTAGAGAACAGACAATCCAAATAAAAACTGAACGTGTCTGCTTAATAAAGCATGATCCGACCGTGAGTCTCGGCAGCGGCAGGAGTCATTCATCAGGTTTCATTCATTAGAGAGTGAGGAGCTGACTGAGATGATTGCGGAAGATTCGGTTTCAAAGTAAAACGTAAAAGCGCCTATTTTCATTCAAAATAATAGGCTAATGAACCCACAATTCAAGCAACCCGCCACCGAATTGAGGCTAATTCAAAACCGAAAGTAAAATGTGCACGGCCACACAGAGCGCGCATTTACGGACAAATTCACTGTGTGTGCGCACCGGCGTGTTTTCAGTTTAGTTTTCTGTTGCATTATGAAAGCCCGAGCGGTCGTGTGCATGTTACTTTCGGTTAGATAGAATTAGTGATTTAAAAGCCGAGTCGGTGATACTAGTATTACAGGTGTTGTCACACGTCGATTAACCGGTGGGAAAATTTCCTCACTGTCACATCCCTAGAGCAAGCGCCAATCCCGGATGTCTGAGAGTCACTTCATGAGCATTTGAGAAAAACTATTGTCATATCCTAAACACAAATAAACCTAAAGGTCTTTAAAGCAACCTGTCAAAATAATAGTTAAGTTTAACTTGACAAATACTTCATGGTGTTGTACTATAGAATTTAGATACATCTGAATGTAATAATAACACTAATGTTATGATAATAATTGATTATTATTACATTAGTGTTAGTAATATTAAGTAATAATCCCCCGCTTGCTGTCTATTCTATTGGATGTTTCATACGCAAATGTTTTAACAGCGGCTATTGTTTAGCTCGACTTGAATTGCCTTCTTTTGACTGAAAGTACTGCCAAACAACACATTTTCTGCTCACGAGTTCCATTTTCACTTTCTCACAGCCTGCATTCGAACTGTCCACCTAGAAAACACGCTCCCATAAACAACGGCGGCGTCATTACGTTCGACCAGCGGAGCGCGTGTAGTGCAAGCCTAGGCTTCAGTTCGGTGGAAGGAAATTCTAAGGTTCGGCAGAAACCGAACCCCGTCAAAAAGCCCAATATTCGGCTGAATCCGAACCTGAATCCTGGATTCGGTGCATCCCTAATTAAAACACTTTATACCCAAATGTCAAAACATATACTCGAATCAATCAACAGCATTAATAAAGCCCCAGTCACTAACATCAAACTAATTGAATTAGTCACACTATGTATTACTTTTTAAATAGGGTAACTTGTAATCTGTAATCAGTGATATATTACATGTCAAAAGTAACCTTCCCAACACTGTGTCAATATGACTAAAATATGAAAGTACAAAGTTGGGTAACACTTTATTTTGATGGTCACTCAACAGACATTCTTCTGACTAGAAGTAGCTTTGCAAGTACATGTCAACTTCTAATTGAACCCTAATCCTAACCTAACAGTCTACTAAAGGGAACCATCAAAATACAGTGTCAATTATACAATTCTCAATGACCACAAAATTCTAAAATTGTTCCCTGAAAAAATCAATTTTGACATGACGCCAATGTATAAATGTAGGTTTGGATTTCAACTTACCTTCACATCAGTGTAAAATGTGCAATTGTCCTCTAAAAGTATCATCATTTGCAGTTTTTGGATGGCCATCTCCATGTAGTAGATTCGCTGCACAATAAGCATGTTATGTTATTTCAGCTAGTTATAGGGCTGTCAATCAATACATATAATGAATCCTCATTCATCTTATAATACGTGCACTAACACATTCAGTTCATTTTTTAAGGAAAGAAAAAAATTATAATTTTAATAAGACTTGTAGTGCAGGATGTGTGTATATATGGATGATTCTATTTCATATTTCCAGATTGCAAGAGACGTAGTCGGAAAAGGGTCATGTGCTCAAGAGAAATACGAGAATCAGTGTGGCGTGGTTTTGCGAGGTCTGCATAGGCAGAGAGAGTGAGGAGACAAGCAGTAAGAAAGTAGGTCAAGTCATGTTGATAAACACCTGTGTCTAATTGCAGTGATTGTCTGGGAGAGAGACGGACTGAGGACCTGAGGGCAGAGTGGGAGAGTGATCCAGGAGGATACCCTGATTGCGAAAAAGAAGTTTAGAGATATAGAGTGTGTCTATGTTAAAAGAGAGCACGTTTATTTGAGTTGTGAATAAAAGTACCCACGAGTCCCAGTTTACAGCCAAACCTGCCTTCTTCCATTCGTCCACAATCGCACTTTGTTACACTAGTGCCGAAACCCAGGAAAGGAAGAAGGGAGCTGCCACCATCATGCGAAACCACGCCTCCCTCGCCACAATCAGGAACTATGAAATAGAATGCTGTTTACTGCTGGTTAATTTATTTGCATGTTGTACCAGGGCTGCCCCTAATATTCAACTAACTGTTAGTCAACTAGAAGAGGCTCTGCCCAGGGAAAGGCACAATGATAAGAGAAGATAAAGAGAAATGCAAAAGCAATTGTCAACCAGTTCAACTGGAAAATACATATTCTCAAATTAAATAATCCGTTTGAAAGGTGCATATACTGTAGGTGCATGCACTACTGCGGAGATGACGAGTCAGCATCATCATCTTAATCTCTGCAGCCAAAAACATAAAACATCAATAAATTATTAAAATGTTTAGACATCTCTTTGCTGTTTTTTCAGTACACATTCATAATCATTACTTGTGTCGCTGCACTGTGGCAAGATTTATGAGTGCGCTTGAGCACTGATTGGGCTTTGTATTATTTATAGGCACTTAAAGGCACATTATTATGGTTATATGGCTTATTAATATAAATGCACAAATAGGCAACTAATCGCTTAACCCCTAGAAGTCTGAACTGTTTTGAATTTGTATTTTTGAATTAAGGCCTCAAAACACACAATAGATATGTGTCCAGAAGACTTTTGACTAATGGGTGTATTTGCCTAGAGTTTTTGCTTCAAACTGATGTGAGAATCATTGAGCCTACACATTCACATAAAACAATATATTCATTTACATTTTGTAAGACACTTTTTCTTTACAAAGACAGTATGCGAGGAGGCGTCAATGATAATGAATAATGATGAGTATCACACTTGAGATAACAAAAGAGCGTATAATGAGCTGCATAATGAATGAGCTTCAGGTATGTGACTGAGAGAGCAAAAGACTGCTCTTCTTATTTAGTTGAAATTGTACTTGATTTAAGAATGTTTAAATATTTAGATTAGAAACAAGACACAAATTACTAAGATCTTTTTTTCTACATTTTTTGTAATATTTTTTTGTTTTTAAAAGTAGTTTCATGCTAAAAAATTCAATAATAAATAATTAAAATTAAGATACAATTTATACAAAACGAAATTCACTTTAAAGAAAGCAATTCACTTTCTACAAAAAAAATAACTTTCTACAAAACAAAACTCCAGAATCATTTCTGACAAATATTAAATAAAAAAAAAACATTAGGCTATAATATTTAAACATCAATATGAAGCAAAATACAATTGACTGGTACTATATTTATAGCATCTGAGCAGACATTTGTGAATAAAAGCTTTATTGATGTGACACTAGGCTCTTTTACAATAAACACCTTATAATCTGTCCAAAACAGCTCAAATAAATCTTGTCTAAACAGTCTTGCGTGTATGACATGCAGCAGGATTCATATTTAAACGCCCTTTGTGCGTTTAATATTCACAGATGCTAACAGAATAAACTTAACAGAATAAAGCCTACCTTACAATCAGCCCTGAATCCGTTGCTTTAAGAAATGAACAGCTTTTCATGAGGTGAATTATAGCTCAACGAGGCATCACTCAAAACGATGTAGCTGAAGTAACGTTACAGCGCTTCACTAGATGTGTTTGTATGAGTTGATGTGTGGGCGTTGATGCAGGGATTGTTAGTATTTGAATCTGAAAGAGCTTGTGCTCCGTGGGCGTGTTCGCATTACCGGATAATGAAGTGGCTCGCGAAAGACTGACATCTATCACTTTTCAAACAGATTACATAAACACAGCATATTTGTTTTCAACAATATTTGTTTTTTGGTGCAAAGCTAAGATGTGTTGAAAGGAAACAAGGATGAACAAAGAAATGAGACCAACCCATTGTCTTATTATTTTATCTCATATTCCTGTTTCCTGCCCTATGCCAGGTTCACACTACACAATACTTTTGTCTGTTTGATAGTCACTGTGTCAGATTATGCTATTTTGACTCCTAAATTCATGTTGTGTCGTGGATGACAAACGGCACACTACAGGTTCTTTGCCGGCGAATTAACGACATGTGATGTCATCAAGAAGGCAGAACTATCGACTGACAGGTGTTGTTATGAGTGTTAAACAATGGCTACTGTGTTTTTTCAC
This sequence comes from Romanogobio albipinnatus, assembly GCA_023566225.1. NCBI lineage: Eukaryota > Metazoa > Chordata > Actinopteri > Cypriniformes > Gobionidae > Romanogobio > Romanogobio albipinnatus. Next base: position 71,638,738 of record CM042240.1, read on the forward strand.
TGGATGTCTTCTTGTCAGAAAAGCCCCAAAAAGAAAGACACCCTGACAGTTGACATGTTCCTAGCTTGCATGTGAGGACAGTGTGGAATCCTCCAAAGAGAACGTGAGGTAAAATATTGTTTTTTATTTTTGGTCAGTAGTAAAAATAAATGTACTCGCCAGGTTGCTGATGCGCAACTTTCACCAGCATTTATCCTTTTTTTCACTCTGTCATGGTAGTCCCTTAAGGAAACATCATAAAAGCAGGAGTACTGCTATAGCTCCACAAAACTTTACACCATTGCACCAATCCTATTGTCTCTCTGTCGGAAGAGCTTCTGTGCTCCTATTGGTAAATGCAAATTCTATTCAGTCGTGGAAGACCTGATAAAATTAAACATGCTAGTCTTCCTGTCGTGACAGGAGCATCACAGGCGGGGCGTCGGTTGTCGAAAACTATGACACTATTCGTGATGAAGCGATCGATTCTTGATGCTGAAATCATGTAGTCTGAACCAGGCATTAGTTGTTTTGATGTGTTCCTAGTTTTGGTATTGGTTCTCCTGAGTAGTCATTATGCTCCCAGTACCTCTGCTGGTGTCCTTGCTTTTAGTGAGTCTAGTGTTTTGTTTCTCCAAAAAGTATGTAACTATCACACTTGACCTCGACAATGATCTGAGTTTTTTACACTCAGCAGAAGCAAGTATCTGCAACATCCCCCTTCTGTTTACTCTCTAATCATATTTCAATTGCATCAAAGCAATACATAAGGTGGAGATTTACAATGTATTGTGTGATTAAAATTTTGGCAGAAAGTCATGTCCATTAAGGCCATTAAATATACTGTATATAAACACATACATGATCTAATAGGCACATGGCTTCTCATACCACTGCTATGCTGATGACATTCAGCTCTACCTTTCATTTCACCCAGACGACCCCACAGTAGCTGCACAAATCTCCAGCTGTCTGGCTGACATCTCTGCATGGATGAGAAAGCATCACCTGCAGCTCAACCTGGCACAGACTGAGTTTCTCATCTTCCCCACCAGTCCCACCATACAACATGACTTCACCATCCAGTTAGGTACTTCGTTGATTTCCCCATCAAAGTCAGTCAGAAATCTTGGAGTAACATTTGATGACCAGCTGTCCTTCAGAGAACACATTTCTAAGACTTGCTCGCTCATGCCGGTTTGCGCTCCACAACATCAGGAAGATTAGACCGTTCCTAACAGAGCACGCAACACAGCTTCTTGTCCAGGCCCTGGTCATTTCTAGACTTGACTACTGCAATGCGCTTCTGGCTGGACTCCCCTCTTGTGCGATCCAAACACTTTGAATGATCCAGAATGCAGCAGCACGTCTTGTCTTCAACGAGCCCAAAAGGACCCACATCACACCTCTCTTCATCTCCCTGCACTGGCTACCACTCGCTGTTCAAGTTCAAGGCGCTTGCGCTCACTTACAGATCCACCAGCTCCTGCATACTTCCACTCGCTCCTACAAGTTTACACCCCCACCAGAAGCCTTCCCTCAGCTAAGGAGCAACGGCTTGTGGTACCATCACAGAGAGGCAGAAAATCCCTCTCCAGAACATTCACATTCAACGTTCCCAGTTGGTGGAACGATCTTCCCATTCCCATGACAACATTCAAAAGACAACTAAAAACTCATCTCATCAGTGAGCACTTAACCTCATAAAAAAATCTTTCTTTTTCCTCTTTCTTCCCCTTTTCCCTCCTTACTCTAGCCTGTGCTACACTGAGCAATGAACACAGACTTTGTGTTCAGACTATTTCAGGCACATACTCCCCAGTTGTAAGTCGCTTTGGATAAAAGCGTCTGCTAAACAACCCTAATTGTTATGCATTTGAAAACATCTAGGTTGCCTATTGTAACCCCGGTTTCCTGAAGTAGAGAATGAAGACGTTATGTCAGTGACTGGTGGATTAGGATGCGTCTGAGACTCCTATTACCTTTGAGTGTTAATAGAACCAGCCAATGGACACTGGCGAGTGAGATTTGCATCGTGAACCACGCCCTGTGCTGTGGTATATAGCAGGAAGTGGCAAACTCCGGTCCTGGAGAGACTCAGTCCTGCCTCGACACCCCAACAGGTGGTGGAGACATTTTTTAAGACAACAACATGCTTGGACACTTGTTCTAGGGGAGCTCCAGCCCATAGAAAAGCAAGGTCTGACCACAGGCTGAAAGCTGTGTGATGGTCACTCGGAGCGTGCCACGGTGCCCTGCCCATCTCGGGACTCAGTTGTGTAGCTAGTGTTGAAGCGGTCTCATATGAAGCAGTCCGAGTGGCATGACTGCGGCTGCGGATGCCATATGTCAAAGGAGCCTCTGAAATGTATTAATTGTAGCCTCTGTCCTGCCTTTGAATGAATTTAAGCAGTTCAGCACTGACTGAGCACGCTTGTTCATGAGCCGTCAGGTTGACCAAGTCCAACTCCATACCGAGAAAAGCGATCCTGAAGCTCCAGATGGCTGAGGTGTCTGAGCACCAGGTCCCTGTGTTTGCACAACTGTTCTTGGGAGTGGGCCAGGATGGGGTAAGGGCGGCCTCCGCGAACTTCATAAAGACTCGGGGTGACAGGAGCAGCCCGAAGGGGAGGACCTTGTACTGGTATGACCGTCCCAAGAACAAACAAAGTATTCTTCTGCTGGGCAGAATACCTAGATTGGGGGATAGCAGAGGGGACCCCACCCCTTGCAAGGTAATTGAGTCTCAAGCTCAGCATTGAGATGGTCATCTTCCTGCAGTGGGTGACTCACATGGCCCAGAAAGTGATCGTGACTGTCAGCTGGGGCATCTTTCAGAGGAAATGCTGTTTGTGCTGAAGTTCCCAGGAGAAGATCGCTTCTTATATACCCGCAGCACAGGACGTTCACAATGCAAATCTCACTTGCCAATGTCCATTGGCTGGTTCTGTTAACACTCAAAGGTGATAGGGCTCTCAGGCGCAATCCCAGTTCGTCAGTCACAAACGTAACTTGTAGTGACTGACTGAATGGGAACATGTATTGTTTCTGTAAACCTTTACCTTCTTCCTCATGTCAGGTTCATCTGTAGGATTAATCTGGAACAAAGATTCAAAACTTTGTCTTGTTTTCTCCATGTTTTCAGTTGCTTTGTCAAAGACTTCCTATGTAAAGAACACATTTTAAATAAGTTATTGTATCATTATATATAATAATTTTATAATTATAATTTTATATAATCACTTTTGTCACGATGATACATTACCTTTATTATTCTTCCTGCCTTTTCCTTTTGATCAGTTTTTTCTTTTTTGTCCTGTATTTTATTCATTTCTTGTACATACTTTGCCCACACATTACGTTTCAATTTGTCATAAGACTTTTTTAGCTCATCCTCTCTGCAGGGATTATTTATATCTTTAAATGCTTCTCCATGGCTTCCAATTTCAGCAGTTGCTTGATTTCCCATCCTTAGAAAATTAAAAGCATTTTATTAATATTTAAGAAACATTCACATAACATATCATTAAAATGTTTAAATTGATTATATTATAAATCTAGAACCCCTTTATTACTTTTAAGAGCTAAATTATTTAATTTGAGGTGGGACAACTATTTTTCAGAGTAATTATCAGTTATTTGCACTTTAATTATAATATGTCTATTAAAACTAAGAATAAGCTCATTGTCATTGTAATTGACTGAATGAGACAAAATTATATATGGTCACGTAATCTGCACACGTTCATATTTTAGAAGTTGTTGTAGCTGAACAATCATAAGGGAAAAATAGAAACTAAAAGGCTCGGCTGAACTTGACTTGTATTTATGGTTGAGTAAAAAAATACATTTGATTTTGAATCGATTTTCTTTTTTAAAATCAAAATGGTCTTGATTTTTGAGTCAGTTACATGCTCAGCAAAAGGTCAAACAAGTCATTGTTCAACTTTAACCCTCTGAACCCTGAGGTGTTTTCTGGGCCCTGGAGGAGTTTTGACATGACCTGACATTTGTGCTTATTTCTGTTACTTGTAACATTTTCATGGCTAAAGTCTGATTACACTCATGATTACACTCAATAATATGTGAGCAGCATGTGTGTAAAAGTTTGTAGTTTTGAAAGAATGGCGTTTATGCGTGGTTTGATAAAAAAAATATAATAAGTCACTGAAATAAAGTCATAAAACTGAATATTTGTTCACAAGACTTTTGAAATCTAGATCACGTAGGCTAGACTTTTTGCTTCAAGACTATGTAAAAATCACTCTGCCCACTCATTAATATCTTACAAATAAAAATGAATATTTGTTTTCGATTTGACTTCCATTATATAAAACCAGACATTTCAATGTTTCTCGAGATAAATCATGTCTGTGTCGCAAGTATTCGCTGAGTTACAGCTCATTTCCAGTCGCATTTCAGAATAGACTTCATTGACAGAGGTGCATCATGTTTGTTTGTTTTCTTTATTTTACGAAAAGCACCACATTTTGTTTTTATTGTGAATATCCACAAATAAAGATATATACTTAACAGTTTTGAATGATGTATATGTACTTGACTGTATGACAAATAGATGGAGTTATTTGAGTCTCTTTGGCACTGATAAGAAAAACAAATTGAGGAGTTTGCAGTGTTTTATATACAGTATATTTTTTAAAGGAGTTGTTCAAAACACCAGATGAAGCCTGCATTTATGTTTATATAACACAAAGACTGCATAGAAAGTGTTTTCAATATTTTTTTTTCTCCAAACCACACACAAAAATTAAAACATTTTTCATACATGCTGCTCACATATTATAGTAGCAGAGTTTGTGCTGAATACAGTGTAATCAGAACTTAACCATTAAAATGTTACAATTAACAGAAATAAGCACAAATATCAGTGCATGTCAAAACACCTCCAGGGCCCAGAAAACAGCTCAGACCCCGAAAGGTTAAAGTTACAGAGCAAAGCCAACATGCTCACGTCAGATACATTAAAAGTGACCGATAACTCATTCAAAACTCCTTCTGGTTCAAACTGAAATATGTTGCCATACTGTACCTTCTTCTGAAGTTTGCAAATGATTCCTCAGATTTTTGGAGTCGTAACCTGTGGTTAAAAAACTTAGTATTAATATTGATCTTTAAACCGTACATAAATGTTTGCCGTCTTGAAGTCCAAATGCATTAAGGATCTCTTGGTCAAAGTTGAAATTAGATGCATTCGTGCATTCGCATTTCAAGACACTTCAGTGGGACTTTAAAGATTTGCTAAAGATTGTGAACAATATCAAAAATGCCCTTATTTAATCACTGGAGGTACATTTGAAATACGTTTTACAATGCCCTTGCATTTGTTTAATATTTAGTAAGTACAAAAAACACAATTAAATAATTAAAACAATACCTTAGCGCTTCATTTTCTTCCCTTAGTTTTTCAGTGTCCTCTTTCCTAAATATAAAGTTGTGAGAAAGAATAAAAACTTAAAACTTAAATAAAAAAGAGAAAATTGGTAAAAACATTTAATTGATGGTCACATTTAATACATTTTGTAAACTTTTACCATCACATTAAGAGATTCTCATCTTGTCTCTATTAACACTTAATGAAATGTATTTAAAGCACATCCAGGAAATGCAAAACTTTGAAAAGGCAATTGTATTCTACAAGGATTGTGAATTATTTTGTATTTAGACAAGCTTTTAGGCCCAGTTCATATTTTTGTAGTTATTTGTTCTCTAATTTTCTATATTGTTTTACATAGTCATGCACAATCTTCAGTTTGCCTTATATTGAAATACAGTGGCACAGGCAAAGAAAAGCATGCACATGCAGTTCCTTCATTAGGTTTTATTAACAAAGTTCGGGAGGAGCACCTTCAGATAATTAAACGAATTAACACGAGAGGAGCACATTCAGTTAATCAAACCAATTACCAAGATAAGAGCCATATATATGTGATCGGATTTAAATCCGCCTCAAAAGAATTTCGGAAGACATTTACTCCTGATCTCTACACAATATGATGGATATCTGATCAGAGAAAACGAATGAAGTGGGCAGGTGTAAAGGCATAACGCTCGCTGCTGCTGCTGGCGTGGACTCTCAACACCAGTCAGAGCCAGCTGACAGTCGCGGTCGCATGGGCTCGTGTTGTTTCCATCAGTGCAGCACATCTCACAGTTTCTTTTAATAAATTAATATCTATTTACATAATGTCTATTTTTGTATTTGTATTTGCAATCTAGTCATAGCCAATAACATTTATGTTAATATTTATTCATCATACTGTTGAACTTGACAGTATTTTCTCTCTTGTTATTTCATAGGGAGTTTCAAACATTTATCAGTAACAGAGTATTACCCTGTGTTTATCAGTATCCAATTATGTTTGTTGGGTAAAAAAGAAAAACAAAATAAACAAAGTAAAAATGTATTTGATAACTTTTTTCCCCTAAGGTTTCTACAGATATCGCGATATATCGATATTGTGGTCGATCCCCAGATCGACTTGAAGCTCCCAATCTCACCTTCAACGTTGGATTGGGAGCTTCAATTCGATCTGGGGAGGCAGCTCAAGTTCTCGGTCCACAACGTGGCAACTGGATTGAGGCCAGATATGGTGCTAACATCGGCCACTTTGAAGCAGGTGCTCTTGATAGAGCTTACAGTTCCCTGGGAGGACCGCATAGAGTAACAAAAAAAAAAAATGCAATTATAATTGAATGCCTGTTTTTCCACTAGTTTTTTGTTAAAATTGTAAAGGGTCGCTAACGACCCGAGGTGTGTAAGATTGTATGCATTTTTTATCTGCACAATAATAAATAAATCTATAATGATGAAATGAGTGCAATTCACCTTTATTCCACAAGGTGGCAATGTCTGATACACAATGATGAAGTGACGTTTCACTCATATTTACCTCAGACAGAAAACGAAACAATAATATATATGAACAGTAATCTGCAAAACTTGAAATAGCTCAGCGATTTACTGCAGAGCAAGAACTAAACGCAATCAAATATTAGTGTCACTGTCACTTGATGATGGATCTGGTGAAGAAGCTGTCAGTGATCAAAATATTAATGTGCTGGGAAATGAGCTCTGACGAGGACAGTGATGATGATGGTATAAAACATCTGCTCAAACTGAACCCTTCCAAGGTATAGATTACAGGTATAGATCTATCCATGTTAGATATAGATCCGGGTCGCTAAAGACCCCAATATGTAAGAATGTTTGGCAAAACAGTCATGCATTTAAGGGTTAATAACTAAAGCTTTGCATTAAATGAAACAATGTTTTTGGTACAAGTTATGGTTGCATTTAGTTTTTCTGTAAAACATATTTAATTTATTTACAGTCTGAAATGACTTACTTTTTATAGTGTTTCATAGTTACTGGCTTATAAGTATCAGTTCATAATTTTTTTTCAAGATTTGAATGATTTTATGTTTTATATTAAGAAAGGGAGACCTGGAAAAGTCAAGCTTTTATAGAGCAATGTAGTCTATATCATTTTGGTCTGTAGCTAGTTTTGGCCATATGTTCAAGTTTAAGTTCAAAGTACTTTATTGTCTTTCCAACCATACAACAAATAGTACACAGCAGAACGAAATTGCATTTATCCAAGGACAATGTGCAAAGTACAACAAAATTTTGTATGAGCAGGACAATAACAGGTGGACGTATTTGTATTATATATATATATATATATGTAACGGAGGCCAGCTAGTAGTTGCTGTGCGAGTAAACCTCACTCCTCTGATCTCAAGAGACGCTCTAGCGACTGACGCTAGAGGTTGCAGCCTTTAGCCTCCTTGTTAGAGTGTCCGACTCTCATGCCGGCGGACCCGGGTTCGAGTCCCGCTTGGAGCGGGGCGGTTCGAACAGGAGGGGTTACATTGGTGCCGTGACCCGGATGGGAGTGAGGTTTAGGGGGGTGAGTGTAACGGAGGCCAGCTAGTAGTTGCTGTGCGAGTAAACCTCACTCCTCTGATCTCAAGAGACGCTCTAGCGACTGACGCTAGAGGTTGCAGCCTTTAGCCACATTGTTAGAGCGTCCGACTCTCATGCCGGCGGACCCGGGTTCGAGTCCCGCTTGGAGCGGGGCGGTTCGAACAGGAGGGGTTACATACACATATATATATACCATGTTTTAATTTAGTACATATCTGTTGTGCAGCACCTTTACCAAAATATAAAAGGATACAAAAGTTGTTTCATTTTTATTTGATTACATTAAAACATTAATTAAATTGTTAAAGTTGTATGCACACTGTAAAAAACCCAACTTACTAAAAGTTCTCCAAATAAACATAAAACAGTAAATTGAACTAAGATTAATTCTGATGATAAAATTCTCACTAAAATGATCGCGTAAATAAATTATCCGTTGTTTGCTCTTTCTTTAGATTCAGAAAAAGCTTGCAACCGCATAGAATGTCCTTCCCAATTAAGAGCGGGCCGCTTCCGTAAAACCTGCGGCGCTGTCGGCTGAGTCGCGCCATCGGCTGAGTTGTGGCAACCGCAATTGGGCCGAGTCATTTTGCCACCTGCAGACAGGCATCATACTCTGTTCGCTTTTGGCTCGTCTACCAATGGTGGGTAACAGAAACAAAATGCTGGCCAAAATATTTTTCTAACGGCCAACTTAATATAAGATGTAAAAATATTTTTCTACCTGCCATTTTTAAGATGTTACTTTAGACAATAATCCTGTGTTTACAGGATTGCTAGTGTAAGATTACAAATTTAAGAAAGTAATGATTCTGGGGTTTCCAGCAGGAGATTTCCTGCTGGGCCTGTTTTACAGTGAGCATTTGAGGTATAAAGGAAGATTGTTGAGTTTCCAGCAGGAGATTCCTGCCGGACCTGTTTTCAGACTCTCACCGTCGTTACTTCTATGCGTTTTGAATAGTTATGCTGATTAAGAGTAGGATTGGTGATACTCTGTTTGGGCGGGTTTCCCAAAACCTGTATATTTAATTAACATGCTTTGTTCAATCACAATGTAAATCCCTCCCCCTTTGGAATGTATATAACCTATATAATCAGGTATGCTGTTTGAGTCAGACTTGATGACCTCAGCCGAAGACTGAGTCTCTACTTCAAGGAACAAAAGAAGTTCACAACAGTTTTGGTGCCGTGACCCGGATAGAGCTCCTCACCTGAACTCCAGAATCCAGGATTGCTAGCCTACATGTACAACTTCTTGTTAGCAATATTGAGTCTGCAATTCATTTTACTGGCCAATTAAACATTTTTCCAGCACCAGTGACAGCTGTTATTAAACTCTGGGCAATCGGCTCAGACCCTTTTTACCAGTATGAAGCCGATTTCAACGTTTTTTTAAATGTATTTTTATTTTATTTTATTTATTATTTGTTGACTAATTATTTGTTAGTGCGGTTCATTTGAACATATGTGAACATTGCCATCTGAACCCTGGTGTGCACCAAACAAGCGGACCAAGACGCTAAAAAGATGGGTCTCGGTCCGCTTCCAAACCAACTCTGGTGCACACCAGAGGAAATCCTGCTGCTGTTCTGAATGTGTTGAGCATTTGATGAGCTCTTCCTGAGTTCTCAGCTGGTAAAAATAAACCATATGTACACGCATGAGATGATGGCGTTTAATCAGCACAGCATTGGTTTGAATGTTCGGTAAGTAGCTCCGTCACAAAATATACGTCACAAAAGCCGACCAATCAGGTTGTGACTGTATCCCTATGCCTTTGGTTCGGTAACTTTAGGTTCGCTGTTAATAATGCCAGTGTGAACGCTAAGCGGACCAGGACTATATGTTTTGTTTTTGTTTTTTGGTCCGGACCGAACGAACCAAACAAACTGAACTACAAGTGTGAATGCATCCTTCCAACAATGCCGATTTCAGCGACTACTGCAGCAAGCGTCACTGGAGTGACGTGTGTACGCACAACTTTGGGTGAGATAAAACTCAACACCTGACGTGAATCATCTCTTTTGAACTTGAGGTAAGTCTAAATATTTCACGCCAAGCATGGTTTAAATCGAGTTCCCTTAACATCCTATATTAACTCGAACTGTTGTTTATTAAACGTTGATTATTATCGATCTGTTTAAATTTGTTTGTGTCACGTTAGTGTCACAAACAAGACTCCTGCGGTACCTTTTCTCGCCACCAGAGGGATCCCGCTCCTGAATATTAAACCTCTTTGTACTACATTTCCCACTCACATACCTGGCACTGACTACCCTTGCACCTGACTTTCATCAGTGGACTATTTAAGCTGTTCTCAGACTCTACCTCAGTGCGAAGTTTTGTCTTGCCCTAGTGCACATCTCTGAGCGTTTCTTCCTGTGGTTTTTGTCTTCCTGTGGTTTTTGTCTTCCTGTGGTTTTTGTCTTCCTGTGGTTTTTGTCTTCCTGTGGTTTTTGTCTTCCTGTGGTTTTTGTCTTCCTGTGGTTTTTGTCTTCCTGTGGTTTTGTCTTCCTGTGGTTTTGTCTTCCTGTGGTATACTTTTGGACTGTTTATTCTCTTTGTGATTCCTTGCTGCCTGCCCTGGACTATTTTCTATTGTGGACCGATTTATGTAAGTTTGCTGCCTGCCCTGACCTTTTATGCCTGTTTTTGGATTATGAGTTGCTTTGTCTCTGCTGTTGTGTTTGCTGGTGATTAACCCTGATTGTACGACCAAGATTACATTAAAGCTGCAAATGGATCCTCACTTTGCTGAAGCCTCATTACTTGAAGTCAGGGGAGAGGAGGTTTACTCGTGCCACTCTCTACGTCTGTTACGCGGGCAAGTGTATTTACGATTAAAACATCTTTTTCTTTTAGAACACCCCACAAGTACATGACACACAAAACATGAATTCTACAAAATGATCTCTTGGTTTACCCTGACATATCTACGTATAATGTTTTGCTACTTATCTGCTATGCCTGCTTTTTTCTTGTCTTACAGCAATTGCCAAGGAGATCCTCATCCAACTTGATTCAATCAGAGAGCAGCAGTTGCTCATCCTGGTGCAGCTCCAAAAAATCTCCAGGAGTCAAGCAGTTCCAGACGTCACGCCAGACCCAACACATTTTGGGCTCCCACTTTCAACTATTTAGGAGCTACAACATTTGGAGGACACATTAAAGAATCCAGAATTTGGTGAGTTAAATGATGCATTAATTAGATAATTCATTATTAGACTCGTTTATAAATATGTTGGTATTAACAGTGATTTCTGAAGGATCATAATTCTCAAATGCTGATTTGATGCTCAAAAAACATTTACTATTTATTATCCGTGTTAGAAACACGTTTCTGCTGCTTAACATTTTTTTGGAAACGATGATAGTCTAACTTTCAAACGTATGGAAATATTTTAAAAAGATACTTTAATTCATCATGCATTAAAGTGATGAAAAGTTACATTTACATTTAAGACATTTAAAATTTTACAAAATATTTATATTTAATCAATGCTTTAATATATGTAATATTTTTGATAAATGGAAGCTTTAGCGTAAGTTCTGCCAGGAAGACTTAATTGTCATGTCACTTTAATTTTATCTATCCAATCACATGCTAAATACCTGGGTATAAAAGATCGGTACTTACATATGTCTGAGTTCGCAGATGCTGACGCTCCAATTCAGTTGACGAACCGGACGGTCCATAGCGGTCGATCGCTGGTCCTATTATAACTAATAATGTGCTTACAGTGGCGTTCTAAGCCCATGTCAGCCTATCATCTGTTCACGGGGCTACCGCGGTAACAGACGCGAGTGCTTCACTAACAAGAGCAAGTCTCACGGCAGACTCAGATCAATCGCTTTCATGAGGACTATCATGTTATCAAAGACACGGCTGTTTTCATCACCATTCTGGCGACATCCCTACATCAGCGTTTATCACAGTAATATGCATATGGTTATGCATTCCGATGACGATTGGGTGTAGTATCTTACTCTTTTTCCAACTTTGTCGCAAGCATGTCTGTATAGAGCACACACGTGTATCTTATGAGACGCGCACAGGTGTTTGCCGGTCCGCTTGTGCAACGTGATGTTCGTTGTGACTCGCTTGCGTCCATTGTGCTCGTAAATGATTCGCATGACACCGGTTACAGGTATATGTAGTATTTGTTAGAAAACTGAAACAGGACAGATATGCTCAGCATATTTCGACTCTATCATTCTCCCCACGGATGCAAGGAAACACTGGTTTTAAAAACAACATGCACCCATTTAATCGGGGCTTCATGTTGAACTGAATTTAAGCTGAATCGCGACCGGGTTCAGTGTTATCAGATCGCTTAAATTCAATTTAAAATCTATGCTGAGCAAATGTGCATATCTAGGTACAGCACCGACATCCGTGCTTCGATCCGTTCTGATTCAATGGCATTAGATTCATCTTTCAAGCGCTGTGAGTTTGTCACATATGCAATTTAACTGACAACAGTTTCAAGCTTAGAAGTGTTTTGGCTGTCATCCAGCAGAGTACATATTTTGCTCAATCATACGGGGCACCAAGTGTTGGAATGGCTTCCTTTCGCGATTCGATATGGCTTCCTTCCCAATGAGGAAGAACTGTAGAAAAAATGCGCTACATATTAGTTAATCAAAACGTGTATATATATATATGAGTAATTGTGTGTTTTTGTCTTCGCTTTACTCCAGTTAATTTGACTCTTTGTATTTTATCCAGCTACTGATATCCGGATATCTCTTTTTATTTCTAGAAAATCACAATTTAGTGTTACGTCTCACTTGGTCCTTCTGTGCTAGGACGCATGGCTACATTATGTATATATAAATTTGTATCTCGTTTGTATTCTCCACCATATGTCGGGTAAGGTTTGCATACAAAACAAGGTTTGACTTGATATTCGATAGCAGCACTAATTTAATTCTGTACTCAATCCGACCCGTTTTACATAAAGATGCATCGTACAGCATCTAAATCGCAGCACGGGAACACAATTATTCAAATCTTTTATGAATACGGTGAGCAGAGTGCACTCCTTTTATAAACGCATTAAACTGTCAAATGCTTCAGTTCAGATAAACTCCAGTGGAAACTGCTGTGGTCAATCTGACTGCACCGGATCATGAATCTATTGCATCTTCTACTATTCGTTGGTCAGGCGTATGCACTAGAAGGCAGAATTAGCAGTAAACAAGCTCTGAACCATTCAATCCTGATTGAGTGTTTTCTGTGTTGTGTAACGCTTTAATTGGGCATTGCATTCAAGTGCTCAACAGACATTAATATTTATGATTGGTGGACGCTTTTGTCCAGGGCACCTTGAGTTGCATTCGGGGTGCACATTTGACATTTTTCGGGTCTTGTTTTCCTGGGAATCGAGCCTGTGGCTTGGCGTTGTGGTGCCGCGCTCTACTGTTTGAGCTACAGAAAATGCATGTTTGTGATCGGTTACACTCGCATTGAATTCTATCTTGACTAACACAATATACAGGGGGAGAAATATATCGTTGCCTGTTGATACAGTCTGCATATGCGTATTGATTCCTGGCTGCACCGCAAACGGCGAGGTCTCTCGCAGTAAGTTTTCTCTTCACTAAAGCTGGCACACACGGTGCGCTTATTGACATTGTGATTTGTTGCTTTTCAGACTGCGATCCTGATGCCACCCTGTGGGATCTCAGGGCATTTACGGCAGGCTGGATGTTAATCAGACGCACAAGGACTTGTCTGGAGTTTTACATCAACCCATCACTTAGCGAAAACATTCAGGCCAAAACCTATCATGGTGTTGGTGAACATGTCAACTAACTATTAAAGAAATCAGATTTTATTCTAGGGTCAAAGGAATTTTTAGGATTGCGATATTGCGTCATACTGCCAAACGTGGCAAAATCACAGTATTATCCAGGCTTGGGTTATCAAATGATGAATCTCGTTTTGATCTCTTTCATAGGTTCGGTAGCTGTGTCGGGTCCTATATAGCTAGTTATGGTTTTATTAGCTAGTAAAGCTTAACCTTATAAAACATTCTTTTTCTTTTGCAAGAGCATCATCCGGTGCTCTCAATCACATGCACATGTTATGTATTTGTCATACTGTTCTGGTTTAATTTCTTTTGGGGGTTCTCTCAGCAGGTTGACGGTTAGATGGTGTTCTATCAAGATGTGAGCGGGAGCTACGCCCAGGGGTTTAGAATCCTCTTAACTGCAGATGGAAAGGAATGTGATTTCCAACTCAACTGTGCATGGGCCATTCTTTCAGATTGGTGTTGCTACGAACATAGCTCAACGCACGGAGTTGGCATCCATGAATGTGGGATTCCATGATGGTCAATATGGTTTTCTTCAGCAATGCTCAAACCATCAGGCATGTTCAGTAAACTCTCCCATAATTCCAAAGGTAAAACTAAGATTACCTACTCGTCTTAACAAACATCAGGTAAATTCAAAGCTTTTAAGGTTGATCTTCCACTTCCACCGATAATCTGCTAGAAGCCATGTTATCAGCCTTTCGGCTTCATGTGTCCAGGGAAAGTCACTTTAGAAACTAATCAGTTTGATTTACTGTCTTTCCTATTCTGATCTTCACTTCTCACTCAATTTCTTTACTCTTTTACTTAAGCATTCTAGAATGACTCTAAAGGTTCTGGTATCACATTAACAATTCTAAGATGAAGAATCTCTGTCCCTGCACTTCTACGGTAAATATCTTCACGTTCGTCCTAAGACTTCCGACCAGTTTATCTATTGGAGCACCTCTCTCTAAGGACTGGTTTCAGACTCACTTTTATACTGACCTTAAAAGCTGCAGTCTACCTCCTTCTCTTCGTAATGGACTTTCCTACAGCTACGACCGTGGAACTTCTAGGCCAGCATTCAAGCTAAGGGGGAGACAGTGTTCTTCTGCATTCGAGTCTTACATAAGACCAATTCTAAAATCATCCTTGAAGCTCAGCAAGCTCTCCAGTAATGGTTCAGGTAAAATCCTATGCAACTACTGGTGGTGGTTTATTTAAAAAAAAAAAAAAAAATGTATGTGGCCCTGCGGCCTTGTCTCTGTGGTCTAACAGACCGTGTGGCCCTGCGGCCTTGTCTCTGTGGTCTAACAGACCGTGTGGCCCTGCGGCCTTGTCTCTGTGGCCCTGCGGCCTTGTCTCTGTGGTCTAACAGACCGTGTGGCCCGGCGGCCTTGTCTCTGTGGCCCTGCGGCCTTGTCTATGTGGCCCTGCGGCCTTGTCTCTGTGGTCTAACAGACCGTGTGGCCCGGCGGCCTTGTCTCTGTGGTCTATCAGGCCGTGTGGCCCTGCGGCCTTGTCTCTGTGGCCCTGCGGCCTTGTCTTTGTGGCCCTGCGGCCTTGTCTCTGTGGTCTAGCAGACCGCGCGGCCCTGCGGCCTTGTTTCCGTGGTCTAGCAGACCGTGCAGCCCTGCGGCCTTGTCTCTGTGGCCCTGCGGCCCTGCGGCCTTGTCTATGTGGCCCTGCGGCCTTGTCTCTGTGGTCTAACAGACCGTGTGGCCCGGCGGCCTTGTCTCTGTGGTCTATCAGGCCGTGTGGCCCTGCGGCCTTGTCTCTGTGGCCCTGCGGCCTTGTCTTTGTGGCCCTGCGGCCTTGTCTCTGTGGTCTAGCAGACCGCGCGGCCCTGCGGCCTTGTTTCTGTGGTCTAGCAGACCGCGCGGCCCTGCGGCCTTGTCTCTGTGGTCTACCAGACCGTGTGGCCCGGCGGCCTTGTCTCTGTGGTCTACCAGACCGTGTGGCCCGGCGGCCTTGTCTCTGTGGTCTATTAGGCCGTGTGGCCCTGCGGCCTTGTCTCTGTGGCCCTGCGGCCTTGTCTCTGTGGCCCTGCGGCCTTGTCTCTGTGGCCCTGCGGCCTTGTCTTTGTGGCCCTGCGGCCTTGTCTCTGTGGTCTAACAGACCGCGCGGCCCTGCGGCCTTGTTTCCGTGGTCTAGCAGACCGTGCGGCCCTGCGGCCTCGTCTCTTTGGCCCTGCGGCCTTGTCTCTGTGGTCTAACAGGCCGTGTGGCCCGGCGGCCTCGTCTCTGTGGTCTAATAGGCCGTGTGGCCCTGCGGCCTCGTCTTCGTGGCCCTGCGGCCTTGTCTCTGTGGTTATACATGTTTTATATATAAATATATATTATATAAAACAAATGTCCAAATGTACATTTATGCAGCAGCAGATATGAATTGCTCAAGTGTAGTACTCATCTACAACTATAAATTCAAGTTCTGTTTAATCATGAAGTGGCCTTTACCCATCAGCAGGTGGCGTTCAATGTTCACGCTTAACATGTTAACTCTTATTATTCTTCTTTGTAGGAATCCCAGGATACAAGACCGGTGGGTCTATTTTTATTTTTCACCATTTTTGGGGGGTAGGATAGGCTCCGTCCAGGTGGAAGTATTCTTCCACTTATTCTTGGGGGTCGGCTGCGCCTCTGCCTTCGTCTTCAGGCAGGATATGCAGAGTCCGGACCCTCAGATTGCGAGCTACGGACGGGGCCTATGCCAATATACTTTATTGCTTGCTGGGTTGTTAATAAATGGATAATTGTCACAGGATTTATTCTCCCGAGTCTTTCTGGCAGAAATGGAAGCTTTAGCGTAAGTTCTGCCAGGAAGACTTAATTGTCATGTCACTTTAATTTTATCTATCCAATCACATGCTAAATACCTGGGTATAAAAGATCGGTACTTACACATGTCTGAGTTCGCAGATGCTGACGCTCCAATTCACCGCCATCCTCCCCACCACCTCCAAGTCAAATCCTTCCCTACATCCACCCCACCACCACCAGGATGGTCCCTTCCATACCTCACGTGGGGTCGGCTGCGCCTCTGCCTTCGTCTTCAGGCAGGATATGCAGAGTCCGGACCCTCAGATTGCGAGCTACGGACGGGGCCTATGCCAATATACTTTATTGCTTGCTGGGTTGTTAATAAATGGATAATTGTCACAGGATTTATTCTCCCGAGTCTTTCTGGCAGAAATACAAATTAATGCTGTTTATTGAACTTTTTATTTTTTTCAAAGAATCCTGAGAAGCCCGACGATCCACCGGTCAGGGTGGAGCCCCCTGTTGCCGATCCATCGGTCAGTGTGAAACCCCATGTCTCGATCCATCGGTCAGTGTGAAACCCCCTGTCGCCGATCCATCGGTCAGTGTGAAACCCCCTGTCTCGATCCATCGGTCAGTGTGAAACCTCCTGTCGCCGATCCATCGGTCAGTGTGAAACCCCCTGTCGCCGATCCATCGTTCAGTTTGAAACCTCCTGTCGCCAATCCATTGGTCAGTGTGAACATAGCAGTGACTGTCGACGATCCACCGATCAGTGTGGAGCCCCCTGTAGCCGATCCACCGATCAGTGTGGAGCCCCCTGTAGCCGATCCACCGATCAGTGTGAAACCTCCTGTTGCCGATCCATCGGTCAGTGTGAAACCTCCTGTCGCCGATCCATCAGTCAGCGTGAAACCCCCTGTCGCCGATCCATCGGTCAGTGTGAACATAGCAGTGACTGAATGCTACCCCAGATAGTCATGCAGTGTGAAACCTCCTGTTGCCGATCCACCGGTCAGTGTGAAGCCCCCTGTGGCCGATCCATCAGTCAGTGTGAACATAGCAGTGACTGAATGCTACCCCAGATAGTCATGCAGTGTGAAACCTCCTGTCTCCGATCCATCGGTCAGTGTGACGCCCCATTTCTCCGATCCATCGGTCAGCGTGAAACCCCCTGTCGCCGATCCATCAGTCAGTGTGAAGCCTCCTGTCGCCGTTCCATCGGTCAGTGTGAACATAGCAGTGACTGAATGCTACCCCAGATAGTCATGCAGTGTGAAACCTCCTGTTGCTGATCCATCGGTCAGTGTGAAACCCCCTGTTGCTGATCCATCGGTCAGTGTGAAACCTCCTGTTGCCAATCCATCGGTCAGTGTGAAACCCCCTGTCGCCGATCCATCGGTCAGTGTGAAACCTCCTGTCGCCAATCCATTGGTCAGTGTGAACATAGCAGTGACTGAATGCTACCCCAGATAGTCATGCAGTGTGAAACCTCCTGTTGCCGATCCATCAGTCAGTGTGAAGCCCCCTGTCGCCAATCCATCGGTCAGTGTGAAACCTCCTGTCGCCAATCCATTGGTCAGTGTGAACATAGCAGTGACTGAATGCTACTCCAGATAGTCATGCAGTGTGAAACCTCCTGTCTCCGATCCATCGGTCAGTGTGAAGCCCCCTGTTGCCGATCCACCGGTCAGTGTGAAACCTCCTGTTGCCGATCCATCGGTCAGTGTGAACATAGCAGTGACTGAATGCTACCCCAGATAGTCATGCAGTGTGAAACCTCCTGTTGCCGATCCATCAGTCAGTGTGAAGCCTCCTGTCGCCGATCCATCGTTCAGTGTGAAACCTCCTGTTGCCAATCCATTGGTCAGTGTGAACATAGCAGTGACTGAATGCTACCCCAGATAGTCATGCAGTGTGAAACCTCCTGTTGCTGATCCATCGGTCAGTGTGAAACCCCCTGTTGCTGATCCATCGGTCAGTGTGAAACCTCCTGTTGCCAATCCATTGGTCAGTGTGAAGCCCCCTGTTGCGATCCACCGGTCAGTGTGAAACCTCCTGTTGCCGATCCATCAGTCAGTGTGAACATAGCAGTGACTGAATGCTACCCCAGATAGTCATGCAGTGTGAAACCTCCTGTTGCCGATCCATCAGTCAGTGTGAAGCCCCCTGTCGCCAATCCATCGGTCAGTGTGAAACCTCCTGTCGCCAATCCATTGGTCAGTGTGAACATAGCAGTGACTGAATGCTACCCCAGATAGTCATGCAGTGTGAAACCTCCTGTTGCCGATCCATCAGTCAGTGTGAAGCCTCCTGTCGCCGATCCATCAGTCAGTGTGAAGCCTCCTGTCGCCGATCCATCGGTCAGTGTGAAACCTCCTGTCGCCAATCCATTGGTCAGTGTGAACATAGCAGTGACTGAATGCTACCCCAGATAGTCATGCAGTGTGAAACCTCCTGTTGCTGATCCATCGGTTAGTGTGAAACCCCCTGTTGCTGATCCATCGGTCAGTGTGAAACCTCCTGTTGCCAATCCATCGGTCAGTGTGAAACCCCCTGTCGCCGATCCATCGGTCAGTGTGAAACCTCCTGTCGCCAATCCATTGGTCAGTGTGAACATAGCAGTGACTGAATGCTACCCCAGATAGTCATGCAGTGTGAAACCTCCTGTTGCCGATCCATCGGTCAGTGTGAAACCTCCTGTCGCCAATCCATTGGTCAGTGTGAACATGGCAGCGACTGAATGCTACCCCAGATAGTCATGCAGTGTGAAACCTCCTGTCTCCGATCCATCAGTCAGTCAGTGTGAAACCTCCTGTCTCCGATCCATCAGTCAGTCAGTGTGAAGCCTCCTGTCGCCAATCCATCGGTCAGTGTGAAACCTCCTGTCGCCAATCCATCGGTCAGTGTGAAACCTCCTGTCGCCAATCCAATGGTCAGTGTGAACATGGCAGCGACTGAATGCTACCCCAGATAGTCATGCAGTGTGAAACCTCCTGTCTCCGATCCATCGGTCAGTGTGAAGCCCCATTTCTCCGATCTATCGGTCAGTGTGAAGCCCCATGTCACCGATCCATCGGTCAGTGTGAACATAGCAGTGACTGTCACCGATCCATCGGTCAGTGTGAAGCCCCCTGTTGCCGATCCACCGGTCAGTGTGGAGCCCCCTGTTGCCGATCCACCGGTCAGTGTGAAACCTCCTGTCGCCGATCCATCGGTCAGTGTGAAACCTCCTGTCGCCAATCCATTGGTCAGTGTGAACATAGCAGTGACTGAATGCTACCCCAGATAGTCATGCAGTGTGAAACCTCCTGTTGCCGATCCATCGGTCAGTGTGAAACCTCCTGTCGCCAATCCATTGGTCAGTGTGAACATGGCAGCGACTGAATGCTACCCCAGATAGTCATGCAGTGTGAAACCTCCTGTCTCCGATCCATCAGTCAGTCAGTGTGAAGCCTCCTGTCGCCAATCCATCGGTCAGTGTGAAACCTCCTGTCGCCGATCCATCGGTCAGTGTGAAACCTCCTGTCGCCAATCCATTGGTCAGTGTGAACATAGCAGTGACTGAATGCTACCCCAGATAGTCATGCAGTGTGAAACCTCCTGTCGCCAATCCATCGGTCAGTGTGAAACCTCCTGTCGCCAATCCAATGGTCAGTGTGAACATGGCAGCGACTGAATGCTACCCCAGATAGTCATGCAGTGTGAAACCTCCTGTCTCCGATCCATCGGTCAGTGTGAAGCCCCATTTCTCCGATCTATCGGTCAGTGTGAAGCCCCATGTCACCGATCCATCGGTCAGTGTGAAGCCCCCTGTTGCCGATCCACCGGTCAGTGTGGAGCCCCCTGTTGCCGATCCACCGGTCAGTGTGAAACCTCCTGTTGCCGATCCATCGGTCAGTGTGAAACCTCCTGTCGCCAATCCATTGGTCAGTGTGAACATAGCAGTGACTGAATGCTACCCCAGATAGTCATGCATTGTGAAACCCCCTGTCTCTGATCCATTGGTCAGTGTGAAACCTCCTGTCTCGATCCATCGGCCAGTGTGAAACCCCCTGTGGCTGATCCATTGGTCAGTGTGAAACCTCCTGTCTCGATCCATCGGTCAGAGTGAAACCCCCTGTCGCCGATCCATCGGTCAGCGTGAAACCTCCTGTCTCCGATCCATCGGTCAGTGTGAAACCTCCTGTCGCCAATCCATTGGTCAGTGTGAACATGGCAGCGACTGAATGCTACCCCAGATAGTCATGCAGTGTGAAACCTCCTGTCTCCGATCCATCAGTCAGTCAGTGTGAAGCCTCCTGTCGCCAATCCATCGGTCAGTGTGAAACCTCCTGTCGCCAATCCATCGGTCAGTGTGAAACCTCCTGTCGCCAATCCATTGGTCAGTGTGAACATGGCAGCGACTGAATGCTACCCCAGATAGTCATGCAGTGTGAAACCTCCTGTCTCCGATCCATCGGTCAGTGTGAAGCCCCATTTCTCCGATCTATCGGTCAGTGTGAAGCCCCATGTCACCGATCCATCGGTCAGTGTGAAGCCCCCTGTTGCCGATCCACCGGTCAGTGTGGAGCCCCCTGTTGCCGATCCACCGGTAAGTGTGAAACCTCCTGTCGCCGATCCATCGGTCAGTGTGAAACCTCCTGTCGCCAATCCATTGGTCAGTGTGAACATAGCAGTGACTGAATGCTACCCCAGATAGTCATGCATTGTGAAACCCCCTGTCTCTGATCCATTGGTCAGTGTGAAACCTCCTGTCTCGATCCATCGGCCAGTGTGAAACCCCCTGTGGCTGATCCATTGGTCAGTGTGAAACCTCCTGTCTCGATCCATCGGTCAGTGTGAAACCCCCTGTGGCTGATCCATCGGTCAGTGTGAAACCCCCTGTCGCCAATCCATCGGTCAGTGTGAAATAGGGCTGCAGCTATCGATTCTTTTTGTAATAGATTAATCTAGCACTTAATCGGATAATTTTTTTTTTTTGGTTGTTAAAAAAATTAACTAAATTGCTTTTCCTCTTCATTTTTATGCTTTTTTTTTTTAATATGCACAACAGGTTTCATGCTGTAATCTAGCCCTGACATCAAAGTAAATATATTTTATGTAGATTTCTACACCTGCAGCATTTACCATTTAAGCTACTAACAAATAATATATTATATCTTGGGTGAGCCTATTTGCTATGGTAACCTAGCAACGTGTGTGTGTGGGGGGGTTCTTTTTTTTTTTAGGCTATACTCTCTTGCAATTGAGCGTGAATACGTTTACTACTTTGCTTTCCATTTTTTGCCCTCATAAGGTTTTAGAGTAAGTTCCTGATAAGGTTTTTACTGTAAATATTTTCTACTACTAAAGTTGGAGTTCCCTTTCAGTCGGTCACTACGACGTACGTCGGTAATACCGACGAATTGGGATCACTTCAGAGAGCCCCTATCAGCTTCGAGAACTTAAGAACAGGCCAATGAACAATTGGCGTGCGAGATTTGCATCTCGCGCTCCGCCCCGCGCCACGGGTATAAACAGGAAGCGAGAGCAATGCACTGACGTCATTCACTTCGGAGCCGAACGGCGTTGAAGTTCAGACTGCTTCCTGATTTCTCAGCGATCAGAGCTAAAGAAGAGGAAGAAGAGGAACGTCGTGCTGGTGTGACGGCTTTCTCCAGCGGGACCGCGAACTCAAGCTGCACTTTAAAAACAACTGCTGTTATCACAGCAACAAGGCTGTTGGTTTCGGTGGGCGTTTCCATTTGAGTGCAAACACAGGCTGCACTATTCCCTGTGTGTTGCCGCGGTCTCCCTGGGTGCTTCAGCACTCTCTAAAAGAGCGTTTCCTCACAAAAAGAGCAACACGGGTGTGACACTGCGTCTTTTTCAAGATGTCATTCCACCCGTGCGTTTCTGGGTGCGGTCGTTCCCTCTCGCCCGCTGACGGCCACACTCACTGCATCACGTGCCTGGGCTTACAGCACGCTGAGGCAGCGTTTGTGAATAGCTTGTGTTCTCACTGCGGGAACATGACTATTGCGGTGCTTAGATCTAGACTCACCTACCTCCGGGAAGGCGGAGTCCCCCTCCCCATACCTCGATCTAGAGCTATCCCTAACCAGGATAGACCTACTTCGACGGATGACCGGGGTGATCTGAGGATAACGTTCAGGACAAA
Organism: Romanogobio albipinnatus; assembly: GCA_023566225.1. Lineage (NCBI taxonomy): Eukaryota > Metazoa > Chordata > Actinopteri > Cypriniformes > Gobionidae > Romanogobio > Romanogobio albipinnatus. The sequence continues at coordinate 71,661,388 of CM042240.1, forward strand.
CCCGCCTAGTGTCCCTACGCAGGTCCCTGAACCCTCACAAGCACCGCTGCCGGTGGCGCCACCGGAAGAGATCGCTGGTCCTGCCCACGGGCGCTCAGTCATCTCTTTCGGAGCGCCCGCGGACGAGCAGATGTCGATCGCAGCATCGGAGGGGGAGTTCCAGTCCTCGGAGGATGAGGACTCGGCTGTACTGCCTCCCTCTGGGAGAGTGGCTACGGTTGAGTCGGACCCAGAGTTGACGGCTATGCTTTCCCGGGCCGCCGAAAAGGTCGGGCTTGCGTGGAGCCCTCCACCACGTCCCGAACCTTCTAGGTTGGATGATTGGTTCCTGGGGGGGGGTCGCGCTGGTTCTCAGCGTCCCGCCCCAGTGCCATTCTTCCCGGAGGTGCATGAGGAGCTTTCCAGGTCGTGGACGACACTCTTCAGTGCCAGAAACAGACCTGGAGGCTCCTCCCTCCTCACTACCCTTGACGGTGGACAGGCCAAGGGTTACTCGAGGATCCCGCCGGTCGAACGCGCCGTCGCAATGCAGCTGCGTCCGGCGACCGCCTCCGAGTGGCGTGGTGATCCTCGTCTCCCGTCCAAAGCCTGTAGGTTTTCGTCCAGTCTGACTGCGAAGGCCTACAGGTCCTGCGGACAGGCCGCGTCTGCCTTGCATGCCATGGCATTGCTCCAGGTGCACCAGGCCCAGGCACTCATGGACATGCACGAGGGTAGGTCTGACCCAGAGCTCCTCCGGGAGCTCCGGGCGGCGACGGACCTCGCCCTCCGGGCGACGAAAGTTACCGCCCGTTCCGTGGGTCAGGCGATGTCCACCTTAGTGGTCCAGGAACGGCATCTCTGGCTCAACCTGGCCGACATGAGGGAGACTGACAAGAACCGGTTCCTGGACTCCCCCATATCGTCGGCCAGTTGTTCTATTCCCTGTCCAAGGGGACCCTCGGCACGGAAACGCTTCACTTTCAGCAGTTATTGTCTATGGGTCAGATTTCTGCTTGTTTAACATCAGATAGGCTACAGATAAATTAACACAGTAGGCCTACATTACACTTATTTGAATGCATTAAAGAGAGATTGTGTGTGAATTACTCATACGTCTCTATTCATTATGAAGCTGTGGTTTGCACTTCAAAGATATGCCTATAACGGTTGAGTTGAGTTTCTAAGCTACTTTAGTGACTTTACTTTAGTCACAGGTAGGGTTGGGCATCGTTTTGATTTGAACGATTCTGATTCCGATTCTTAGTTTCGATTACGGTTCTTTTCGATTCTCGATTCCGATTCTTTGAGGGGTGGAGTCACAACATGTCACAGGCTCATTTCACGGAGGAAAATTGAATTTTGATTCAATAATGAGTTTTAGTTTTGGGACTTTCTCCGCTGGCATTTTCACTTGCTTTGCTGCAAAGGTGAATGGAGTTTCACACCGTGTCCCGGTTTAACAATAGCATTAACAGCAGTCATATTAGAACTGCTACTAGCGTGGGCAATTTGCGTATAGCTACATTTATCTACGAGGGGGAAAAATAATTTCAGTAGCGTTGTTGTTCACCACAATTCGCAATTTGGTCAAGGACTTTGTTATTACACTACAATCACTTACCTGATTATGACGAGGTGGGATAATGTTAGTTCACCCTGAAATGAAAATAAAGCCATCTTTTACTCACCCAGCTGTTGTGCAAATGCGCGTGTTCCTGTGTGTGCGCACTCCAAGCCTCAGTAGCCTCGTGCAGTATTGTCATGACAACCGGTACACAATATTCACTTAAGGAGGTTATATTATTAGTATTATTTCTTATCATATACGTTATAGAAAAGACGAGAATTGCGTTTTTTTCTATTGAGCTTGATTTCTCAAAATGGTGCGTGTGTGTGTGTGTGTGTGCTTATGGGTGCAATGACAACAGTGCGAGTTATTATAGTAGGCATGAGCGCCGGCGGCTGCTGACGGCTCATAGTGTACACAGAGGAGCGCGCTCAGAATAACGGGCGAGCTCAGTGTTTTGACTGAATAATACGGTTTCTTTCTCGCAAAACCTTATAGTGTGCCCCCTGAACACTTTCCATATGGCGCGCGTCTCCCTGTATCGTTGCGTGATACATTCGTTTATTTTTTGTAATGTTTTAGCTGATCGCCATTCACTGCCATAATAGGAAGGAGTGCGTGCAGGAACAGTATTTTAAATGTCTTAGGACATAGGGCACTGGGACAACATCAGGGTAAGTAAAAGAAGGCTTTATTTTCATTTCAGGGTGAACTATCCCTTTAATAACGTTGGTTAACGCATGGTTGCCCGAGGAGGACAGACCTGCGCAGCATTTCAAACACGCTACACTCGTTAATTTATACACCACATTTTTTGTGCATTCTCCTGTGCAAGAAATAAGTTTGTCATATGTGTTGCACTGTGCCGACCCAGGCTTTTTTTTTTTTTTAGTGAAATAAAGCCACACTTTTGAGCGCCGCTTACCTTGCTCCATGGCTGCAACAGAACAAACAGGCGCGGCAAGCACTTCCGAAAACTTGCACGTTTGGAACCGATGATCGGAATCGAAAACAAAATTTCTAAACGATTCCAATGGCATCGTTATTTTTTAAACGGTTCCAAGTTGGAACCGGTTCTCGATGCCCAACCCTAGTCACAGGACAGCGTTGACACTGCGTTTCTGCGCTGCTCTCTGCACGCGATCTTCAAATGAAAAGAGGTCTTCCTTCAGCGCGCGTGCACGTTGTCAGAGACGCAACACGGCTCGGCTCTCTGTGTCACAGAAAAAAGCTGAGCATTGAACGGAAGTTTTCCGTATTGTAGTTTTTTAATAGTGCACAATCACTTCAATGTTCAAACTGGCAAGTCTTTAAACACACTTACTTGACAAACTTTATGAGGACGAAAGTGAAAGCGATCTGGCTTTGGGGCTTGCGCTGTGTGTGTGTGTGTGTGTGTGTGTGTGTGATAAGAACGGCAATCAACTTACCTGTATATAAAACATGCAGTTACTATAGTGATTCTGGGCATCTAGAATCTAAACTAAATTCAAAATGTATCACGCGCTATGGTGTGCTTCCTGAACATTGAACCGCGGCCCGTGTGAATCAGATCCCTGCGCGTATTGTGCGCATCATAGGAATTTAACGAGGCTGTGACACCCTGTGGCCGATCCATCGGTCAGTGTGAACATAACAGTGATTGAATGCTACCCCAGATAGTCATGCAGAGTGAAACCCCCTGTCGCCGAACCATCGGTCAGTGTGGAGCCCCTTGTCACCAATCCATCGGTCAGTGTGAACATAGCAGCGACTGAATGCTACCCCAGATAGTCATGCAGTGTGAAACCCCCTGTCGCCGATCCATCGGTCAGTGTGAAACCCCCTGTCGCCGATCCATCGGTCAGTGTGAATCCTCCTGTTGCTGATCCATCGGTCAGTGTGAAACCTCCTGTCGCCGATCCATCGGTCAGTGTGGAGCCCCCTGTCGCTGATCCATCGGTCAGTGTGAAACCTCCTGTCGCCGATCCATCGGTCAGTGTGGAGCCCCCTGTCGCTGATCCATCGGTCAGTGTGAAGCCTCCTGTCGCCGATCCATCGGTCAGTGTGGAGCCCCTTGTCGCTGATCCATCGGTCAGTGTGGAGCCCCTTGTCGCTGATCCATCGGTCAGTGTGAAAACCCCCTGTCGCCGATCCATCGGTCAGTGTGAAACCTCCTGTCGCCGATCCATCGGTCAGTGTGGAGCCCCCTGTCGCTGATCCATCGGTCAGTGTGAAACCCCCTGTTGCCTATCCATCGGTCAGTGTGGAGCCCCCTGTCGCCGATCCATCGGTCAGTGTGAAACCTCCTGTCGCCGATCCATCGGTCAGTGTGGAGCCCCCTGTAGACTATCCATCGGTTAGCGTGAAACCCCCTGTTGCCTATCCATCGGTCAGTGTGGAGCTCCCTGTCTCGATCCATCAGTCAGTGTGAAGCCTCCTGTCGCCGATCCATCGGTCAGTGTGGAGCCCCTTGTCGCTGATCCATCGGTCAGTGTGAACATAGCAGCGACTGAATGCTACCCCAGATAGTCATGCAGTGTGAAACCCCCTGTCGCTGATCCATTGGTCAGTGTGGAGCCCCCTGTTGCGATCCATCAGTCAGTGTGGAGCTCCCTGTTGCCAATCCATCGGTCAGTGTGAACATAGCAGCGACTGAATGCTACCCCAGATAGTCATGCAGTGTGGAGCCCCCCTGTCGCCCATCCATCGGTCAGTGTGGAGCCCCCCTGTCGCCGATCCATTGGTCAGTGTGGAGCCCCCCTGTCGCCCATCCATCGGTCAGTGTGGAGCCCCCCTGTCGCCCATCCATCGGTCAGTGTGGAGCCCCCCTGTCGCCGATCCATCAGTCAGTGTGGAGCCCCTTGTCACCAATCCATCGGTCAGTGTGAACATAGCAGCGACTGAATGCTACCCCAGATAGTCATGCAGTGTGAAACCCCCTGTCGCCGATCCATCGGTCAGTGTGAAACCCCCTGTTGCTGATCCATCGGTCAGTGTGAAACCTCCTGTTGCTGATCCATCGGTCAGTGTGAAACCTCCTGTTGCTGATCCATCGGTCAGTGTGAAACCTCCTGTCGCCGATCCATCGGTCAGTGTGGAGCCCCCTGTCGCTGATCCATCGGTCAGTGTGGAGCCTCCTGTCGCCGATCCATCGGTCAGTGTGGAGCCCCTTGTCGCTGATCCATCGGTCAGTGTGGAGCCCCTTGTCGCTGATCCATCGGTCAGTGTGAAAACCCCCTGTCGCCGATCCATCGGTCAGTGTGAAACCTCCTGTCGCCGATCCATCGGTCAGTGTGGAGCCCCCTGTCGCCGATCCATCGGTCAGTGTGAAACCTCCTGTCGCCGATCCATCGGTCAGTGTGGAGCCCCCTGTCGCTGATCCATCGGTCAGTGTGAAACCCCCTGTTGCCTATCCATCGGTCAGTGTGGAGCCCCCTGTCGCCGATCCATCGGTCAGTGTGAACATAACAGTGATTGAATGCTACCCCAGATAGTCATGCAGAGTGAAACCCCCTGTCGCCGAACCATCGGTCAGTGTGGAGCCCCTTGTCACCAATCCATCGGTCAGTGTGAACATAACAGTGATTGAATGCTACCCCAGATAGTCATGCAGTGTGAAACCCCCTGTCGCCAATCCATCGGTCAGTGTGAAACCCCCTGTCGCCGATCCATCGGTCAGTGTGAAACCCCCTGTCGCCGATCCATCGGTCAGTGTGAAACCCCCTGTTGCCTATCCATCGGTCAGTGTGGAGCCCCCTGTCGCCGATCCATCGGTCAGTGTGAACATAACAGCGACTGAATGCTACGCCAGATAGTCATGCAGTGTGAAACCCCCTGTCGCCGATCCATCGGTCAGTGTGAAACCCCCTGTCGCCGATCCATCGGTCAGTGTGAAACCTCCTGTTGCTGATCCATCGGTCAGTGTGAAACCTCCTGTTGCTGATCCATCGGTCAGTGTGAAACCTCCTGTCGCCGATCCATCGGTCAGTGTGGAGCCCCCTGTCGCTGATCCATCGGTCAGTGTGAAGCCTCCTGTCGCCGATCCATCGGTCAGTGTGGAGCCCCTTGTCGCTGATCCATCGGTCTGTGTGGAGCCCCTTGTCGCTGATCCATCGGTCAGTGTGAAAACCCCCTGTCGCCGATCCATCGGTCAGTGTGAAACCTCCTGTCGCCGATCCATCGGTCAGTGTGGAGCCCCCTGTCGCTGATCCATCGGTCAGTGTGAAACCCCCTGTTGCCTATCCATCGGTCAGTGTGGAGCCCCCTGTCGCCGATCCATCGGTCAGTGTGAAACCTCCTGTCGCCGATCCATCGGTCAGTGTGGAGCCCCCTGTAGACTATCCATCGGTTAGCGTGAAACCCCCTGTTGCCTATCCATCGGTCAGTGTGGAGCTCCCTGTCTCGATCCATCAGTCAGTGTGAAGCCTCCTGTCGCCGATCCATCGGTCAGTGTGGAGCCCCTTGTCGCTGATCCATCGGTCAGTGTGAACATAGCAGCGACTGAATGCTACCCCAGATAGTCATGCAGTGTGAAACCCCCTGTCTCTGATCCATCAGTCAGTGTGAAGCCTCCTGTCGCCGATCCATCTGTCAGTGTGGAGCCCCCCTGTCGCCCATCCATCGGTCAGTGTGGAGCCCCCCTGTCGCCCATCCATCGGTCAGTGTGGAGCCCCCCTGTCGCCGATCCATCGGTCAGTGTGGAGCCCCCCTGTCGCCGATCCATCGGTCAGCGTGAAGCCCCCTGTCGCCGATCCACCATACCCCGGATAGTCATGCAGTGTGAAAAGAGCAGTGATCCGACCAGTTTGAAACTCGGCATAAGTGAGTCAAGTGCAGAATGATATACACCTGTGTCTCGTTGCAGTAAGGAGGCCTGATTAAAAGCCAGCTGGAAATGGGAAGCCAGAGAGAGAGAGAGAGAGAGAGAGAAGCTGAGGACTTGTGTGGACGTTTGGAGAAAGCTCTGGAGAACTGGCCAGGTTTATTGTGCAGTGACTGAGATTGAGTTTGAGAGCGCTGGTAGCACAACTTTGTTTTGAGTGAGAAATACAAATAAACACTCAAGTCTCAGCAAGTCGACCATGTCACATTCACTATACTTTGAACATTGTTACAACAAGCATGTACATACATGTTGCTCACTTATTATGGTAGCCCAGTTTGTGCTGTACACAGTGTAATGACACTTTTGCCATTAATGAGTTTATAAGCAACTGAAAAAGCATGTCAGAGCATGTCAAAACTTTGAGAATCTTAGCTCTTTTGAAAGTTGTATCAATAATCTTGAAGTTAACTAATATTGTAACTAACTGACTAAATTACATATTTAACTATAACTATATAATATAGTAGGATGATATATATATATATAATCAGAATGACCGAAAACTTTGTGACCAATGACGCAATTATTTTATTCTGGCAGTATTGTGTTCAATGCTAAATATCAGCATTTATAATTTGCCTATAATTCAGTGTCTAATGTTTAAGAAAAAATTAAGGACCACAAACAACTTTTACCGGCACAAACAATGGAGTGGGGGGCTGAGTTATGCCGTCTATTTTTCAATATTTCATATTTTAAAGGGGTCATGAACTGGCTTTTTAATTTTTTTTTATACTGTTGTCTGAGGTCAACTTATGACTTTCCCGTGGTTTTTACATTCAAAATCATAATGAATAAGTAATAGGCTATTTTCTGCCTTTGTTTTGAGGCTCTCTGAAGAGATGGGTGTGCTGCACTGAAGAATCGGGAGTAAACGATCACTGCTAGGATTGGATTTGCACATTTAATGATCTTCAGCTCCTCCCAGAAAATGTGGGAATCATCTGAGGAAACGCTCAGAGGACTTGCAAAATATCTTTATCAAACAAACACAATGATTCATCTCTCATCCATCCGCGATTGATTGGAATGTTATTTTTTTATTACTTGGCCGGCCCAATCAGTGAATATAACCACAAACCGTGTGCTTACAACACACACACACACACACACACACACACACACACACACACGCGCAAGAAAGGAATGTTATTTCAGCCCTTCTGAAAAACATAGCCCTGGGACATTGTTGCCCCATAATGTTACAAGTTTAAGTCTGATCACAAATGAACCAATAACACCTCAAATAGAGGATTCTCCAGCCTGTGACAGTGTGCTAATGTATGTAATCAATAGATATCAAACGATCTGTAACAATGCAATACTAACACATAGTTGCCTCTGGCTCTTGGCGTGCTCAGTTGGAGACACTAAGTGTCACTAAATGTTTCTTAATTTTTTCAACTAAATATCCAAATAAATCTAATTATTAAACTAAATTAACCATATAAACTAAATTACTGATCTAATGACTGATCTAAAGCCCACACTGTCACCGTATGATAATTGAAATGAACGGATGACATCACCGTTTTCTCCAGAGCGGCTGTACGGCCGAATCAAATTATGTTCATTGCTCTGTGGAGCGATCCGTTTAGCTCCATGAGTCTGTGGGCGGGGCTACAGAACCAGGCATATATATTTATCTGTTGAGGCGGCGTTTCTGCATTCTATGACGTCAGTGGTCAACATATTCTGAGATAAAGCGTTTCCTGGGCCAGCTGTCAATAAAAGCTTTTCTTTGACTAACAAGGAAGTTTTCAGCTCTGAAATCTACAGGATATTCTTATATCACGATTAACTTTTATATATCAAAAGCTCAAGGGAAAGTTGATTTCTCAACTCATCACCCCTTTAAAAACTGACATGATTATCATTATTAAAAATCGAAGTGGCATAAACCAGCACAAATTAATTTGGAGCATGTGGGGCAGCTGAGTGACCTTAAAATGATCCAATGAAAAATAAAAATGGGCAGCACAAAGGACAATTTTTAAAGCACAAATGATTGAGCCTGTTTTGCATTGGGTGGGAGGCCAACTTCACGCAGGTCCTTTCTCGTCCTGACTGAGATATTGTGTCAAATCTGACCTACATCTTTGTTTTAGAGACTATTTCTATGAAATCTAAATTGTATTTTAATCTGTGTATTTATTCATTTTTATCTTTTGATCTGTGTTTAAAAAACAATCTGTGCTCCTTTTATATTGTGAGCTATGGTAAGGGGTAAAAACTTAATCGTTTACTTGTGTTCACTTACAAAAAACTACATAGAAAATAACAAATATTTTAAGAACCGATCAACTTTGAGCATTGCCTTCCGTGCAGTGCTTGAGAACCCGACTCATTATATTCATTGCCTCCCTTTTGATAAACAAACAATTAACCAAATTGGTCAATGCTTATATACAGATTAAACATTAAGTTGAATTACTTATTAACTACAATTAGAATTGTTCTTGGTAAGTGTGTGTAAAACAGTCTTAAAACTTTCTCATCATGCTTTCTTACTAACATTGTCATCAAACCCTGTGTAAAACAGTCATTACCTTTTGCCATCTTCCGGTGAAGACTCCAGACTAAATATAAACAGTAATAAAGATTTTAGTATGTTGCCCTTTCTCATCATGCTTTCTTACTAACATTGACTACGTTTACATGGACAGCAGTAATCTAATTATTGACCTTACTCTGAATAAGACAATAATCTGATTAAGGCGTTTACATGAGTTGCTTTTAGAATATTACCTTCATGTTCCCATTTTACATGTTACAGAACATAGCTCGATTAATAGTACGTCATTACGTACCCATGCCACGCTACGCTGTCCGGCGTCCAATCATAGCGCGACTTTCGTAGGTCTGTTCAAATCAATGGGCTCAGGCAACCCGCTGTAACTTTACCTGCGGGTGTCGCTGTTGGACAGTGTGACTTTATAAAAACGAGTGACTTTTATACTTTTTAATGTAATTATATATATATATATATAGTTTTATTTTTTGTATATATTGTGTCTTTCAGTTTTTTTAAGAGACACTGCCCATCTTGCCTCCTTCTTGACAGCCAAAATTTCGAATAATAGCTTTGATTAATGATGAAAATTAAGGTTTCAAAATCGTGATAGTTTGGATTGTTTTTTTCTGCCATCGAGCCACAATCGCTCACTGAATGGCCATATGGCTCGCGAGCCTAGAGGTTCCCGACCGCTGTTGTAAGCAGACAATTATGAATCTGGGATTACAGATACAAACGTATTGTATTTTACTTTTACAATGAGCAGAATTATTACAACACAAAGAAAAAAAATATAGAGGAGGCCATGTCCGAGTGAGCAGTCAAGCAAGACACGCAGTCACGCACCATAGCAACACGTCATGGCAACGACATTTCTGACTGAAAGATACGTAAAAGATAAACGGGAATTTGAGCGCATTGTTACTGTTTTGTACGCGCGGTTATATTAATTATAATCCAAATTCTGTTTTATTTGTCACAATATTATTGATGATTGTTTAGAGGGGCACTTTATATACTTTTGATACGAGCCCCCAAAGCCCTCCCCTCTGCACTTGCCTGGTGTGTGTGCCTGGTGTGTGTGTCCTGTCACAAAATGCGGCGAAAACTCATACACGACGTTAATAGTTAGATTAAGGTGTGTACATGTCTACAATGCACTTGGATAATGCGACTAAAATAGGCATACTCCACATGTCTTAATTCGATTTTTGTTTAATTCGAGTATGGCTTTAACCGGATTAAGGTAATTAGAAATCGCTGTTTACATGGTAGTTTCTTAATCAGAGTATGGTCTCAATCAGATTAATATCGGAGTATTGTTGTCCATGTAAACGTACTGATTGTCATCAAACCCTGTGTAAAACAGTCATTACCTTGGGTCATCTTTCAGTGAAGTCTTCAGACTAAATATAAACAGTAATAAAGATTTTAGTATGTTGCCCTTTCTCATCATGCTTTCTTACTAACATTGTCATCAAACCCTGTGTAAAACAGTCATTACCTTGGGTCATCTTTCAGTGAAGTCTTCAGACTAAATATAAACAGTAATAAAGATTTTAGTATGTTGCCCTTTCTCATCATGCTTTCTTACTAACATTGTCATCAAACCCTGTGTAAAACAGTCATTACCTTAGGTCATCTTCCAGTGAAGTCTTCAGACTAAATATAAACAGTAATAAAGATTTTAGTATGTTGCCCTTTCTCATCATGCTTTCTTACTAACATTGTCATCAAACCCTGTGTAAAACAGTCATTACCTTTTGCCATCTTCCGGTGAAGTCTTCAGACTAAATATAAACAGTAATAAAGATTTTAGTATGTTGTCCTTTCTCATCATGCTTTCTTACTAACATTGTCATCAAACCCTGTGTAAAACAGTCATTACCTTGGGTCATCTTCCGGTGAAGTCTTCAGACTAAATATAAACAGTAATAAAGATTTTAGTATGTTGCCCTTTCTCATCATGCTTTCTTACTAACATTGTCATCAAACCCTGTGTAAAACAGTCATTACCTTTTGCCATCTTCCTGTGAAGTCTTCAGACTAAATATAAACAGTAATAAAGATTTTAGTATGTTGCCCTTTCTCATCATGCTTTCTTACTAACATTGTCATCAAACCCTGTGTAAAACAGTCATTACCTTTTGCCATCTTCCGGTGAAGTCTTCAGACTAAATATAAACAGTAATAAAGATTTTAGCATGTTGCCCTTTCTCATCATGCTTTCTTACTAACATTGTCATCAAACCCTGTGTAAAACAGTCATTACCTTTTGCCATCTTCCTGTGAAGTCTTCAGACTAAATATAAACAGTAATAAAGATTTTAGTATGTTGTCCTTTCTCATCATGCTTTCTTACTAACATTGTCATCAAACCCTGTGTAAAACAGTCATTACCTTGGGCCATCTTCCTGTGAAGTCTTCAGACTAAATATAAACAGTAATAAAGATTTTAGTATGTTGCCCTTTCTCATCATGCTTTCTTACTAACATTGTCATCAAACCCTGTGTAAAACAGTCATTACCTTGGGCCATCTTCCTGTGAAGTCTTCAGACTAAATATAAACAGTAATAAAGATTTTAGTATGTTGTCCTTTCTCATCATGCTTTCTTACTAACATTGTCATCAAACCCTGTGTAAAACAGTCATTACCTTGGGTCATCTTCCGGTGAAGTCTTCAGACTAAATATAAACAGTAATAAAGATTTTAGTATGTTGTCCTTTCTCATCATGCTTTCTTACTAACATTGTCATCAAACCCTGTGTAAAACAGTCATTACCTTTTGCCAACTTCCGGTGAAGTCTTCAGACTAAATATAAACAGTAATAAAGATTTTAGTATGTTGCCCTTTCTCATCATGCTTTCTTACTAACATTGTCATCAAACCCTGTGTAAAACAGTCATTACCTTGGGTCATCTTCCGGTGAAGTCTTCAGACTAAATATAAACAGTAATAAAGATTTTAGTATGTTGCCCTTTCTCATCATGCTTTCTTACTAACATTGTCATCAAACCCTGTGTAAAACAGTCATTACCTTGGGCCATCTTCCTGTGAAGTCTTCAGACTAAATATAAACAGTAATAAAGATTTTAGTATGTTGTCCTTTCTCATCATGCTTTCTTACTAACATTGTCATCAAACCCTGTGTAAAACAGTCATTACCTTGGGCCATCTTCCGGTGAAGTCTTCAGACTAAATATAAACAGTAATAAAGATTTTAGTATGTTGCCCTTTCTCATCATGCTTTCTTACTAACATTGTCATCAAACCCTGTGTAAAACAGTCATTACCTTGGGCCATCTTCCTGTGAAGTCTTCAGACTAAATATAAACAGTAATAAAGATTTTAGTATGTTGCCCTTTCTCATCATGCTTTCTTACTAACATTGTCATCAAACCCTGTGTAAAACAGTCATTACCTTGGGCCATCTTCCTGTGAAGTCTTCAGACTAAATATAAACAGTAATAAAGATTTTAGTATGTTGTCCTTTCTCATCATGCTTTCTTACTAACATTGTCATCAAACCCTGTGTAAAACAGTCATTACCTTGGGTCATCTTCCGGTGAAGTCTTCAGACTAAATATAAACAGTAATAAAGATTTTAGTATGTTGTCCTTTCTCATCATGCTTTCTTACTAACATTGTCATCAAACCCTGTGTAAAACAGTCATTACCTTTTGCCAACTTCCGGTGAAGTCTTCAGACTAAATATAAACAGTAATAAAGATTTTAGTATGTTGCCCTTTCTCATCATGCTTTCTTACTAACATTGTCATCAAACCCTGTGTAAAACAGTCATTACCTTGGGTCATCTTCCGGTGAAGTCTTCAGACTAAATATAAACAGTAATAAAGATTTTAGTATGTTGCCCTTTCTCATCATGCTTTCTTACTAACATTGTCATCAAACCCTGTGTAAAACAGTCATTACCTTGGGCCATCTTCCTGTGAAGTCTTCAGACTAAATATAAACAGTAATAAAGATTTTAGTATGTTGTCCTTTCTCATCATGCTTTCTTACTAACATTGTCATCAAACCCTGTGTAAAACAGTCATTACCTTGGGTCATCTTCCGGTGAAGTCTCCGGTCTAAATATAAACAGTAATAAAGATTTTAGTATGTTGCCCTTTCTCATCATGCTTTCTTACTAACATTGTCATCAAACCCTGTGTAAAACAGTCATTACCTTTTGTCATCTTCCTGTGAAGTCTTCAGACTAAATATAAACAGTAATAAAGATTTTAGTATGTTGCCCTTTCTCATCATGCTTTCTTACTAACATTGTCATCAAACCCTGTGTAAAACAGTCATTACCTTGGGCCATCTTTCAGTGAAGTCTTCAGACTAAATATAAACAGTAATAAAGATTTTAGCATGTTGCCCTTTCTCATCATGCTTTCTTACTAACATTGTCATCAAACCCTGTGTAAAACAGTCATTACCTTTTGTCATCTTCCGGTGAAGTCTTCAGACTAAATATAAACAGTAATAAAGATTTTAGTATGTTGCCCTTTCTCATCATGCTTTCTTACTAACATTGTCATCAAACCCTGTGTAAAACAGTCATTACCTTTTGTCATCTTCCTGTGAAGTCTTCAGACTAAATATAAACAGTAATAAAGATTTTAGTATGTTGTCCTTTCTCATCATGCTTTCTTACTAACATTGTCATCAAACCCTGTGTAAAACAGTCATTACCTTTTGTCATCTTCCTGTGAAGTCTTCAGACTAAATATAAACAGTAATAAAGATTTTAGCATGTTGCCCTTTCTCATCATGCTTTCTTACTAACATTGTCATCAAACCCTGTGTAAAACAGTCATTACCTTTTGTCATCTTCCGGTGAAGTCTTCAGACTAAATATAAACAGTAATAAAGATTTTAGTATGTTGCCCTTTCTCATCATGCTTTCTTACTAACATTGTCATCAAACCCTGTGTAAAACAGTCATTACCTTTTGTCATCTTCCTGTGAAGTCTTCAGACTAAATATAAACAGTAATAAAGATTTTAGTATGTTGCCCTTTCTCATCATGCTTTCTTACTAACATTGTCATCAAACCCTGATATAAAACTGAAGAATTGAGAACTGAAGAATTTGACAATATATCTATTCAGGATTTACCTTTGATTATCATCCATAGGGTCATCTGTGTCCATAGGTCCACTGAAATGATATATGTGTTACATGATGAAGACGAACGACTGAAGACAGGATTAAAATATCAACATCGTTTAATTAAACAAAAGAGTAGAGTGTAACGGTATGTATCATACACAAACACAGACTGACAACTGAAAACAGAGGAACTAAATACACAGAAATAACACCATAACTGATGAGCAGCTGTGGTGGAGGGTTAGTGTCCATGGAACAAAGGGAACATGTGACTGAAGACAAACAACAGCAAAATCTCCAGTGTTGAATTTCAAGGGATTACCTTGTTGTACTGTATTAATGGTAGTTAGGCTTAATAATTGGCTTATTCTGGTTAATAAACTTAAATATCACCTAATAAGTGGCATAATTAATGAGTATAAAACTTTCACTTCAGAATAGGGGGTCAAATTGTCTTTATTACACTATTTTAGCAATTTATAACGGCAAAATCAGCAGTAATTAAACATAGGTTACTAGCTTATTGTTCAGTTAACTTAACAGAATGGCACATAAATATAATTACTTTGCTGCACAAAATAATATATGGATTATTAAGTTGTAAATAATGGCTAATATGCCCTTAGTGTAATGTTAAGTTAGTCATTAATAACTATTGTGTCCATGCTTAACTAATGCATCATTTTGAGCAAGCAAATCATTAATTAATGCTTCTGGACCTTTAAAATAATGTGTTACCTAAAATAAATAAATTAATGAACAAAATAAATAAATATATAAATAAATGTGATAATAGGAAAATTAAAAACCGAATAAACGACTTGATAAAATAAATATGACTCATTTTTCATAAAACTATAATTTTGTATAATTCTCCACAATAATTTATTATTTTCTGTATTCATACCAAAATATTTTAAACTTTTATTTATTTGTTAATTACATTAATATGTATTAATTGTTTTTATATATTTTGTATTTATTTATTTCCACATTGTAACAAATCCACTGAAGGCGAGTTGCAGAACTTTTATTTTAAACAGAGCAGTTTATTTACAGAACATTAAACTATAAAGTATATGTATAAACTATACAAAAGACACTGTAACAGTCTGTCACAGGCAATTCTAGTTGCATGTTTCAACAATTCATTTCTTAAATTATCCTTTGACTATGTTCTGGCCTGCCATCTAGTGGCAATTTCTTTTAGGCCCCGTGCCTTACTTGCCAACCCCTGCCATAAACGATGATTACCATGTGTTTATTAGCTTCTTGTTTCACATGTACACACATTTCTTTGGGTTTAATCTTCACTGAGGTCAGAAAGAGGAAGTGTACATGACAGCGTCATCCAGAAAGGCTGGAGTTACGCCTTATTTTGTTTATTTTATCTGTTATTTATCTACATTAAAGGGGTAATGAACTGGCTTTTTAAATTGTTTCATACTATTGTCTGAGGTCAACTTGTGAAATTTGTGTGGTTTTAACATTTAAAAGCATCACAATGAATGAGTAATAGGTTACCCTGGTTTGATCCCGAATCGCAGGACAATGAACCAACAACACCTCAAATACAAGGGATACTCCAGTCTGTGACATCGTGGTAAGTTATTTTCGCTAATTATGTTTAGTTAGACACATAGACATAATCAGTAGATATCAAACGATCTGTAACAATGCAATACTATCACATATAAAAAACATGTTTTACTCAGACCTTTCCTGTTGGATCCAATATAGAAGTCACACATTTAATCTCATTCAGTCTGCAAAACCAGTCTCTTGTTTACAAAATAATCCACGGTGAAATGAAGCGAACAAACATGTGAGCTGGAACTTCATTAAAAATAAAGTTCAACTGCATTCGTAATATAGGAATCTGAAGGAAGCTTATATAACGAATGTGTTCTTCCACAGCCAGGCACTGCACTATATTTTGTAATCTTCAGCGGCTATATTTATTGCTTCGCAGTTCGATCCGGATTATCTACACATAGGCCTATGTTATTTATGCTACATGTTATAAGCGAATCGGTGGGCGGGGCTACAGAATTAGGCTTTTGTCTTCTTCCGTTGAGGCAGCATTTCGCTGCTCTCTGACGTCACAGGGAAGCAAATTTGCAGATTTCTCGTTTGATGAGCCACCTGTCAATAAAAGCGTGTATTTGACTGACAAGGAAACTTCAACTTCAGCTCCAAAACTTACAGGATATTATTATATTATGATGATCTTTTATATACCAAAAGGGGTGTGGCAATGCGGCACTCACTGGGTGAGTATCACACAGGCCTGTTGCCAAACCTTCAGCCACTTGTTTCTTCGGGTGCAGTGTCAGGGGTTTGGATGGGAAACTCCAATGGCACATCAACTGCCTCGGGTTGCCAACGGTCAGAGTCCTGCACGGGTTCGGGTACCCGACAAGTGACCCGCAAATTTAGCTGAAACGGGTGAAAAACATCCAACTGTGTTGGATACGGGTGCGGGTTGGACAAGGGGGAAACGCGGGTTTAAAACAGTCATGTGCAAACGTAAAAATATATGCATATTTTTAGGAACACATCTACAAAAATATGCCTTGCCTGTATTTCAAGTTGATAAAATAATTTCAAAACCATATCAGTTTATTCGTGCCCGTGGACACCCTCCAAGGAGTCTCTCTTTTATTTTTTATTTTATTTTTATTTTTTAAAAAATCTCTCTTTTAAAAATTTAGAAATCTCTCACTTTCAAAAAATCACAACCCCACTGCAGTAGTCGAGATGGATCCGGAGGAGTTGAAGAAAAGAATAGCTAGTGGAGATTATAAAGTTATCGACAATAGGTCATCCAAAATCAAGTCCAGTGTGTGGGAGAAATTTGGAGTTATCGCAGATCATGAAAACAATATTGTGAAAGGCTTTGCTGCATGCAAAACCTGTGTTCTTGTTGGATAGCCGCAAAAGTGGAACTTCATTACTGAGGAAGCACGCTAGGGTTTCCATAACACTAAAAAGGAGGACACTTTTTGGCAATTAGTGAGGCAAGAATAATTGCATAGGACTCTGGTGTACTCACAACTACAACACAGTTTTGTCCATCATTTCGATGGTACCATGATACAGTGTGTTCTGAAATAGCCTACTCTATCCATTGTCAGACAAATTTGATCTACGATATATCTTGGTGTAGACAACCGAAGAGGCAAAAAAGTGTTTGTTCACAGTATTTGTATTTATACATTACCATTGTGATGTCTGTTTCAAAAACTGACCAATGAGATGAACCTGTCTTGCAAAGTGCACAGTACCTGAAAACATAAAATTTCTGGACTTCTGGAAATAACAGAAATACATAAACAAATAATGAATGCGAAAAATAAATAAATACACATTTCAGTTCTTAACAAAGAAGTTCTGCAGCAGCTCTTTGTTAAGTGAAATGTATATTTATTTATTTTTCGCATTCATTATTTGTTTATTTATGTATTTACAGTATGACTGGTGATGCTTGACTGCATGATAGACTTTACAAAGCTTGGCAGTGGATATTTTGTCATCCTGAGGTGATGTTGCTTCTTGAAAATAATTACCTAAGGGAAGATGTTCGGTTACTTTTATGTTTTTCCAGGCTGGCATGTCGGTCAATGGAGGTTTTCCCTTGACTGCTAACGTCCACTTCACAGCGTCACAGTGTGCAAATCCATGAAAAGCGTCTCTACTGCGTTTTGATATAAATTTGTGCTCTTTTGTCCGTTCCGGATTAATGAGGTCTGACGTTTTGGCATGTTAACGTTATGATATGACGTAGCCAGCACGTTGTGGAGGCTTGTTTACATTTTTAACCAATGATATATCAGATATTTATTTGACACACCGCTTTCAGCCAATCATTTGTTTGACCAAAGATCTTACATCATTAGATGCTATGCTGGTGTATCTCAATAAAGATTCTAGAGCGGGTTTTTTAGGCCGATTTAGTGCAACTCCAAATAGGAGGACAAACGCAGGGGGCTTAAAATCTGAACTGTCCGGCCAAAATCCGGATGTATTGACCCCCTAAAGCACGCTGATAACTGTGGTAACAAACCAAACACAAGCAGATCTATCGAACAGTTTTTTTCAAAGGGGACAGAACTGAAGGTGCCTCGTAGAGATGATAAGGACACCATAACCATAACCAAGCTGTATGTGAGCTTTGTATGCAATGATATTAGACCCTTTGAGGCAGTACACAGTGAGGGATTTTTTGCATTAGCACAAGGGTTGATAGATGTTGGTGCTCGGGCTGGTCGTGTGGATGCTAAACAACTACTGCCTGACCCTACAACGACTACTGAAAAATCGGCTTCCTTTGTATTACTCTGAACTACATTAACAATAAGTGGGAGCTGATCGAACGAGTGCTGTGTACATCTGAGTGGGACAGTTCACTGCATAAACCGGCTGCCAACATTAAACCAGCGATCATCAGCGCATTGTGTAAATTTGGTATTGATGAAACCTACTCCAAACTGGACTACGTGACAGAAAGGGGCGCAAATATAGTTGCGTACACTGAGGTACAGTGACCAGATTGAACTGCACAGCCCATATTTTAAACACTGTCCTGTACACTACATTCAAACCATCCCAGTAGGATATGTATGGAGAAGAAGTAACTGCTATGATTGACTCGGCCAAGTCACTGGTGTCATATTTCAAGTAGACTATCTACCTATCGTCATATTTCAAGCTAGAGTCTATCAGCAGTCAATATGAAGACGTCCAGACTTCTGGAAGAGCGAGGGGAAGTTACTTAGTTGCATTCCTGGAGCGATTTAAGGAAGCCACTAAAGCGTTAGAGGCATCGAAAACCCCGACCCTCCATCTAACCATTGTTTGGTATGAGCGCATCAGACGCCACTAGCAAGCTTCTTCAAATGACAGCATGACCATTTTCTCACTGAAGGAGAAATGCCTCAGTATTTTTCAGGACAAGTTCGACATTCATCTTTTACACAGACATGCAATGTTCCTGCATCATAAACTGAAAAGTATGAAGCTACTTGCTGACAGTACTGAAGTGACAAGTGTGCAGAATGAGATAAGGCGTCTTGTGAAAGGTCAGTATTAAATGCATAGTTCACCCAAAAATGAAAATTCTGTCTTCATTTACTCACCCTCAGGTTGTTCCAAACCTGTATGAGTTTCTTTGCTCTGCTGAACACAAAAGAAGATAGAGTGAAGAATGTTTGTAACCAAGCAGATAGAGCAACTATTGACTACCATAGTAGGAAAAAAATAATATGGTAGTCAATAGTTGCTCTCTCTGCTTTGTTACAAACATTCTTCACTCTTTCTTCTTTTGGGTCATCGTCTCTGCTTCTAAAGATACGATGCATCTGCTGCTCATTATATACCCACGCTGCGAGGCAGAGCAGCTGATGCAATTATTGCATGCCAATGTGCTTTGGCTCGTTTAATTACACTCGAAGGAAGTCTAGATACTCAAAATTGGCCTGTCTAGATACTCAAAATACTTGATGTATGTAACCCTCGTTCCTTCAGGGAACGAGGGTTACATACGTAACCAAGACGTTCCCTTTCAGTCAGTACACTATGAGTTACGTCAGTTATTGACAAAATGGGGGTCCCAATTCAATCTCAACATGACATCTGTCTTCCAACGTCCTGCGCTGACCCGAGATCCCTGACGTGAGTCTAAGCACGAATGAGTGACTGGGAAGCATATTCCACGTGGAGAAATGCAACACAATGCCTGCCCGTAGGGAGGGCTTAAGAATACACATATGACCACCGTAGGGACTGCATACAGAAAACTCTGGGGTATCCAGCTGCAGGTGGAAAAATTTCAACCACAGGGGTGGCAAGGTGTCTTGCCAAGGGAAGACACGTGCTCGAGGAGACTTACCGGGGGAATACACATGTGGGGTTGCCCAAAGGGGGGACCATGCACATGGAGGCACCTAGCCGGACATGAGGGCTGACCAACCGAGCATGCATTCTGGTGTCGACATCATCAGTGCTGGAGGAACTCAGGGCCTGCTGAGAAGCTCACCTGAGTGGAGATGTGCACGCATCCAGTCCGAGGAGTGGAATAGCGCAGCAAGCAATGACACCTGAGCCTGTCCAGTTACTGGCCATTTGGGATGAGTACATGAGAGGACACAGGTTCTACTCGGAGATTATAGAATCTCGCAAATGTGTTGGGTGTCGCCCAGCTTGCAGCTCTTCAAATGTCTGTCAGCGAGGCGCCATGTGCTAAAGCCCAAGAGGAAGCAACGCTCCTGGTGGAGTGTGCTCTTACCCCAAGGGGTCATGGCATGCCCTGAACCTGATATGCCAGAACAATGGTGTCCACTATCCAGTGAGACAACCTCTGCTTGGAGAGAGCCTTCCCTTTCTGCTGCCCTCCATAACAGACAAAGAGCTGGTCTGAGGTCCTGAAACACTACATCCAGTCAACGTAAGTGCGAAGGGCACGTACTGGACAGAGCAGTGCCAAGGCTGGGTCTGCCTCCTCCACAGGCAGCGCTTGCAGGTTCACCACCTGATCCCTGAAGGGAGTGGTGGGAACCTTGGGCATGTATCCAGGCCGGGGTCTCAAGATCATATGAGAGTTAGCCGGCCCGAATTCCAGGCACGCTTCGTCAACCGAAATTGCCTGCAGGTACCCTATCCTCTTGATGGAAGCCAGGGCAATCAAGGCTTCCGCTAGGACCTCTTTCATTGAAAGGAACTTCAACTCTATGGATTGCAGGGGCTCAAAGGGAGATTTCTGCAGGGCAGATAGAACCACTGCAAGATCCCAAGAGGGCATCTGAGGAGGGCGAGGTGGATTTAATCTCCTCGCCCCCCTAAGGAACCTGCTGACCAGGTCATGCTGTCCAACTGTTTTAGAGTCCACCAGATCATGGTGAGCTGATACAGTGGCCACATTAACCTTCAGGGTGGAGGGAGACAGCCTTCACTCCAATTTTGCTTCGATCAGGCATTTCCTGGGGTCTTCTCACCTAGAAGAGCACCAGGTGACGAAGATGTTCCACTTAAACGCATAGGCCTGTCTGGTAGACGAGGTCCTAGCGGAAGTGATGGTAGCCGCCACCTGAGGTGGCAGGGTACTCAACCCTACCGCGTCCCATCCAGGGGCCCACACATGTAGGTTTTAAAGATCGGGACGTGGGTGCCAAAGGGTCAGGAGGCCTTCCTCAGGAGGGCTCAAAGGGAGCTTTCTGCAGGGCAGATAGAACCACTGCAAGATCCCAAGAGGGCATCTGAGGAGGGCGAGGTGGATTTAATCTCCTCGCCCCCCTAAGGAACCTGCTGACCAGGTCATGCTGTCCAACCGTTTTAGAGTCCAACAGGTCATGGTGAGCCGATACAGTGGCCACATTAACCTTCAGGGTGGAGGGAGACAGCCTTCACTCCAATTTCGCTTCGATCAGGCATTTCCTGGGGTCTTCTCACCTAAAAGAGCACCAGGTGACGAAGATGTTCCACTTCAACGCATAGGCCTGTCTGGTAGACGAGGTCCTAGCGGAAGTGATGGTAGCCACCACCTGAGGTGGCAGGGTACTCAACCCTACCGCATCCCATCCAGGGGCCCACACATGTAGGTTTTAAAGATCGGGACGTGGGTGCCGAAGGGTCAGGAGGCCTTCCTCAGAGGGAATGGACCAGGGAGGGGCTGTCGCAAGGAGTACTAGTTCCGAGAACCAGGTCCAGCCAGGCCAAGACGGGGCGACCAAAAGGACCTGCTCCCTGTCCTTCCTGATCTTGCACAGAACCTGTGCGAGAAGGCTCACTGGGGGAAACGCATACTTGCGTAGGCCCTGTTGCCATGCCCACCTCAGGACGCGAAACCAGTGCTGAAGCAGTCTCATATGAAGCAAACCGAGCGGCATTACCGCGGCTGCGAATGCCATATGCCCCAGGAGCCTCTGAAAGTATTTCAGTGGAGCCGCACTCTTGCCCTCGAATTGGCGAAGACAAGTCAGCAGTGACTGTG
The DNA here is from genome assembly GCA_023566225.1 of Romanogobio albipinnatus. Taxonomy (NCBI): domain Eukaryota; kingdom Metazoa; phylum Chordata; class Actinopteri; order Cypriniformes; family Gobionidae; genus Romanogobio; species Romanogobio albipinnatus. The sequence goes on from CM042240.1 coordinate 71,683,430, forward strand.
TGCGCTCGCTCGAAAGCTGAACGTACATGGTGACCGAGTCGATTTCCATACCAAGAAAAGAGATCCTCTGCACTGGGGAGAGTTTGCTCTTTTCCCAGTTGACCCGAAGGTGTGTTTGCAAACCTGCTCTCGAGAGTGACTCAGAATCAGCCAGTCGTCGAGATAATTCAGGATGCGAACCCCGTGTTGCCTGAGTGGCACAAGGGCTGCCTCGACGACTTTCGTGACGACGCGACGGGACAGGGCTAAGCCGGGAGAACCGTGTACCGATATGCCTACCCCTCGAAGGCAAATCGTAGAAACAGTCTGTGTCGAGGAAGAATAGAGACATGAAAGTACGCGTCCTTCAGTTTGATCGCTGCAAACCAATCCGACGGACGAATGCATTCGAAAATGCATTTGGCTGTCAACATCTTGAATGGAAGCCTGTGAAGGGTTCGGTTCAAGACTCGCAGGTCCAGGATTGGTCGTAACCCACCGTTTTTCTTGGGTACAATGAGGTAGGGACTGTAAAAGCCAGACTTTATCCTGTCTGGAGGGACAATCTCGACTGCACCCTTCGCCAGTAGGGTAGCGATCTCCACACGCATGACAGGGGCGTTGCCACCCACCATGGTATAGCGGACTCCCCGAAAACCAGGAAGGAGATTGTGCAAACTGAATCGTATAGCCGAGCCTGATGGTGCGAGCGAGCCAGCTGGACAGGTTGGAAGTGCTAGCCAGGCTCCCAAAAACTGAACCAGCGGGGTCATGCGAACCACAGACGAACGTACCCACAATGGGGCAGCGAGACGGAATGACCGGCCCAGACATAGGAGCCATTGGAGCGTCCCGTGATGTGGGCGGGGTCGAATTCTGCACCCTGACAGAGGAGACTACAAAAAGACCAGCATTAGCTGGCTTTGCGTCGCCCACTGCCAGCCACGCCCTTGGAGGTGAATGTGTCAGTTCTTTCTTTAACCATGAATATGGTGTCGCCGACCGTGAGGCCAGCGGCGGAAGGGGAAAACTAAGGATTCTCCCCTGGCCCTCCACCGGGGGAAGGAGTGGTCCTGTTACCATCTCCTGGGAAAGAACCGAGATCACCTCCGAGCCGCCCAACTCAGGACCGTCACTTAGACTGCCGTTTAGCAGGCTTGGGGGCTGAGACGGGCAGGGCTGCCTTCCTGCAATGTCCTCCACGCTTCGGCCCGGGTGAAGGCTGCTGCTAGGGCCGAGCGGGAGGGGTGGGAGCCGCAGGAGGGTGGCCTCGGCGGGGAGCAGGCTGAGGCTTCTGTGCCAGCGGCTGGGTGGAGGCAGCAGCTGGCCGCCGGGGCAGAATATGTTTAATCGCCTCAGTCTGCTTCTGAGCAGCCGAGGATTTTGTTGGGAAAAATCCTCGACCACCCTGCCGAATAGCCCAGCCTGGGATATGGGAGAATTGAGGAACCGGGTCCGCTCAGATTCTCGCACATCAGCCAGGCTTGAGCCACAAGTGATGCTCCTGGACCACCAAAGTGGACATCACCTGACCTATAGAGCGTGCAGTAACCTTCGTCGCTCATAGAGCGAGGTTGGTGGCCGCATGCAGATCCTGCATTAATGCGGGGTCAGCAGTGCCCTCGTGCATGTCTCTGAGCACCTTGGCCTGGTAAACCTGAAGGATGGCCATAGCACTCGGGACATGGCGGAGGGTTCCACACAAATCCAAGACTCTCAGCTGCCCGGGAAAGCATGGCTGTGAGCTCCGGATCTGACTCGGGCAATGCAGGAGCTCCTGAAAGAGGCAGCACAGCTGAATCCTCATCTCCAGAGGAGTCCAGCCCACCTTGTGATGCGGTGATCAACATGGTGTCATCCGCCGGTTGCGCCAAATGACACGCTGGGCCCAGCCCGGGAAACATCAGCGCCATCATCTGGCAACACCACAGGTTGCAATGTGCAAGAAGGGGGTGTGGCCCGAGGAATATTCGTCGGGTTGGCCCCCATCATCACCCTCAGATCACCCTGACCACCAGCCAAAGTATCCCCTCTCGAGGAGGGAATAGATTGGGGTGTGGTAGAGGGGATTCTCCCTCCTTTACGGAGATCACTGAGTCTTGATCGCAGCACTGCGATGGTCATGGGAACATGACACATCCACGAACGCGCGCTCAGCATGCATGAGGCCCAAGCAGGCTAAGCAGCATTCATGCCCGTCAAACGGACTAACCTGCCGACCACACCCAGAAACGGAGCACGGGCAAGACATCTTGAAAAATACGTGCCACTTGCAGCTCTTTTAGAGAGGAGTTTGTACTCTGCAGAATGCTGAAGCGCCCAGGGAGAATGCGCACGCTGTGCTAGATCACTGCACAGATCTGACAGAATGCAGAACTCGCTGGCACATGCAGTCTCGCCAACACTCTGGAGAGAAGCTCGTCCTGAAGAGATATAGAACGCTCAGGCAAGTAACACTCGGCTCTGAAGCAGAAACATAATGTGAGTGTGCAATGCAACGCCCTTTATAACCACGCGGTGGGGCGGGGTTGTATTATGCAAATTCCGCAGACCCATGGCATTTTCATGCCATTGGCTCATTTTGTAGATCTCAAAGACGATTGGCTTCTAAGCGAAACCCCCATTTCGTCAGTAACTGATGTAACTCGTAGTGTACTGACTGAAAGGGAACTTAGTGAATACTTGCCGCACAAACATGAGACATGTCTAAAGAAACGTTAAAATGTCAGGTTTTAAATAATGTAAATCAAATCGAAAACAAATATTCTCTGTTTATGCAATCTGTTTTAAAAGAGAGAGATGTCAGTCGTTCGTGAGCCTCTTCATTATCCACTAACGCGGCCACACCCACGGAGAGTGCGCTCTATTCAAAGGAAAATTCTGACATGATCCATGCAAGTACCACCACCCACTCAACTAAAAAGTTTAGTGAGATTCATGTACTTTACATTTGTTTTGAGATGCGGTGAGGAATAATTTACCTCAGAAGAAGAGCGGGTTTAATTTCAAGGAGCAACAAATCCAGCCGAGAATTGTGAGGGGTACGTTTATTTTACTTACAGTACTTACAGTACACGCCATATTGGCTTTTCCCAAACTATATTGCTATACTAAAATATGTAATAAACACTGAAATAAAATGTTTTAGCAACATATTAAACTGCAGATTAACATTTATAGGCTCTATAATATAACAAATACGATACATAAAATTTCAAAGACTTAAGACTGTTTAGAAAAATATTTCAGTCATGGTGTTGTGCAGGCAGGAAGACGAAGACAGGTAAAAACAATACTCAAAGGACGGTTTAATGACTAAGGAAACTCAGATGAGACCATACAGATACACACTCTATACATTGACGAGACCGAACACAGACTGGAAGAAAGGAGAGAACTAAATACAAACAGAAACGAGTTGATTAACAGGACACAGCTGAACAGAACTAAACTGACGAGGGTAACCATGGGGACAGATGAGTAGCAGGAAACTGAACAAAGGAACATGTGACAAACGAAAACAGGAGGTCCATGAACAAAACAGAACTGTGATGCTGCGTTCACGCCAAACGCGAATAGAGCGTCAAAATCACGTCTACCGCGCCTAGTTGGACGCTTGAACATTTTGAATCCATTCGCGCATCCACAGCAAATTGGACGTGCATATAAATTGAGCGTTTGAAGCTAAATAGACGCTCCAGGAGAAATATGTGATAAAACACCACTCTGCCTCTTTTCATTTTAATTACAAAAATATATTAAACATTAATAGCCACACAAATGTGGTCCAGGCAACTCCTACATTATCTTCACTGCATGTGTATTTAAATATCCTAAAAAATAAAGTTATGAAACGTCTCTTTGCCCTCAGTCAAAATTTAGCAGACAACAAATGATGATTCATGAGAGCAAAGATCGGCCGTTAGAGACTGGTGAACTAATCAATTCTGTTTCCGGACGCATGTATTACATGAGGCTGTCACGGCCCAGATCAGACATGATGACTGAACTAACGGCTCATACCCGAGAGGTGAACTAACCTTTCCAGGGAACAGACGTGTTTAAATGTGAAGTGACAAAGGAAAGAACGATTTGGATCTGGAGGTGAGGTGAACGAACAGACTGCATACATAGACTGAAGCAATTTAAGCAATTCATTAATCATTTATTTCTCAAAGTTTGGCCATGGCTGCATTAGCTTATAGTTTATTTTTTATTCCAAAAGTACTAAATGTGTTGAAAAATGTAGCATGTAACGTTTGAATTAGATTCTGCTGAAATGAACGAAATGACTTGAAAAAAGATTTGTTCATTTTGCTGAACGAGATTCAAAGATCCGAGTCAGTAAAATGATCCGAACTTCCCATCACTAGTTTCTACATAAATATGATTTATGAATAATAGTAAATTTACGTAGCCTAGTCTATATCTTTCCGTCAGCCCACGTGAGGGAAAAACTCGAATCTATTTTGCCTGATCAGCCTCAGTGGTGTAAAAGCGCTCATCAATGTCAAAATGTTTGAGATATCCAATCAAATTTAAGGAGGCGGGATTTATTGTCCACAGGAACCGAGCAGCACTTGAATGCGAGCCAAGGTGAGATAAACAGCTGAACTTGAAGAGTGAATACACAGCAGTATTTCCCGACTGTTTACGATTGTATTTTCAGCATCATTACTCCAGTCTTCAGTGTCACATGATCCTCCAGATATCATTCTAATATGCTGTATTTTTCATTAAAAAAAGGACCAATATAGTTTTTAAACAATTGGATCTCTATTCCATAAAACGACAGATGTCAAGCTCCTGAAAGGACAAATACTGTAAACCACTAGAAAGGCACCATAAAATAGTCCACATTCTGCACTACATGCTAAGTCTTAGACCATAGCATTGCTTTATATGGACTGATGTTATGGTAGGTATTGAACTTTAGTGATATTAAACTTCACTGAATGGAAAAGATTTCAAACTGTGTAAAAAATAAATAAAATCTAAATTATTTAAAAAAAAATACAACTATACATAAATAAGGAAATAAAAGTAAGAATACTCATGTTTGTATTTTTACATTTCTTTGTATATTTATTTATGTATTTATTTATTTATAATGTATTTATAATTTAGTCAGCTTTGGAATTCCATACTCACATACCTTCTTTTGTTCTCTCAGGTGACACCCAGCATTATTCATAAACGTTCACACCCAAGCGCATAAGGCCCGAGTAAAGAAAAACTGTCTAACAAATGTTAAATCAGTGTATTGTTTTAAGTGAATGAGTAGGCTCGATGATTCTCACATCAGTTTGACGCAAAAACTCAATGCAAATACACCCATTAGTCAAAAGTCTTGTGAACACATATCTATTGTGTGTTTTGAGGCCTTAATTTTTAAACAATTTTTTTTGTTTTCTCAAAAACCATGCATAAACATTATTCTCTCAAAAATACAAGCATGTACATACATATTGCTCTCATATTATGGTATCCCAGTTTGTGCTGAATACAGTGTAATTACACTTTTGCCATTAATGTGTTTATAAGCAACTGACAAAACACAAATGTCAGAGCATGTCAAAACTTCTAAAGGGCCCCAAAACTGTATGACCCGTAGGGGTTAATGATTTATTAATGAAAGTTAATATAAAATTTTACTAATTTTAATTTTTGGGTGAACAATACCTTTAATCAAAATATATTACATTTGAATATTAAAAAAAGCTTTTTAGTTTTCAATGAATTGCATGTCTATGACAGCCTGACAAAATGTTATGTTTTGCCATGAAATGGGAAGTTGTTGTCAGTTAAACATAAAAAATCAATCTGCCACAAACTTCACATGTTTGATAAAAGTCTACATGCCAATATACAGTTATAGTCATAGCACCACCTACTTTATCCTTACCCAACTTTAAAATCGGTCAGAATAATGTTTAGACAAGACTGATCTTAAATTGTAAAATGATTCTTTATATCCTGCTTGAAGAGAATAAAACATTTTAACTCTGTACTGGACTGAGTACAGTATTGTCCAAACTCATCATCTGGGGCAAAATAAAATAAGGGTTATTAATCATTATAATTTTGTTTCTTGACCAAAATGTACAACAATTGAAAAAACTTAAGGTAAATGTTCAAAATCTCAAAACATTCATCCAAATGGTTCTCTCTCCAAAAATGTAGATCAAACTCTGTCTTTTTGTGAAACATTATCTAGAGATAACATGAGCCAGATTTTTAGCAGACGGCTAGTAAATAGTGGTATTAGTTGTTATATGAAACACACATTTAAGTTGCAGTTAATCAGTTTGCATTATAAGAATAAAACATTGTCTCACCTCGCCATGTTGACTGACTAGTATGTTTCAGTCCTCTGAATGGCTCTCTCTCTCTCTCTTTCTCTCTCTTATCACTGAATATAGTTTCAGTTTTGCTAATCCACCCACTTCCAAAAAGGGGCGTAGTTACTACTGGAATATACAAGAGACTCAAAAATTATTTCCATACACAACACTGTATTTACATGAAGAATAATTATGGTTGATAAATATTCTTATTCAAAATAAAAAAATGTCCACTGAACACTTTAAAATGGTGCTCTTTTATATCATATCTGACATTCTATACTCATCTTCAATACTTAGGTTCATGTCAAGGGTTTCTGTATAATACTCTGTTTCTGGGGTGTGCATATTTATTCAGTTTGTCTATTAGTTATTTTAGTAGGAACTGTCAAGCACCAAATAAGACAAAGGCTATTGCCACTAGAAAGGCATCATAAAAACAGTCCACATGGCTTCTGAACTAAGTCTTCTGAGACCATACCAGGGCATATGTGTCATATTTAGTTTGGTGATATTAAATTGTCCTTGTACAGAATATACTGTAGCCTTGTAAAAAAAAAAAAAATTCTGTTCATACTGAACTGATGTGTTATATTGTGTTGTGTCACAGGCCAGCTGTGGTAAAAAGTCCAGGACCATTTTTTAGTCCCAGTCTGCCCCTGGATGAGTTGTTTCACAAATTAAGAATACATATTTTCATATAAGAATTATAAATCTGAATAACAGATGGGTATTGGAGTAACTGCAATATTTTTAATACCGCTATGGTCAAAGGGAAAAGCAGACGAGCAGATCCCAGTTATTTCAGTAAAGGGATGATGAATGGATAACTTTGTTTACTGTTTTTGCAGGTGATGAAAGAGATTGTGGACCGGGGATGCACACACCTCACAACACCAATGGTGAGTAGACTGGTTATCTTCAAACACACCGATAAAATACTGGAGAGACACGATAAAACAACACTGGAGACACAAAGAAGATGGAGACACGATAGAGAAACGTATGAGAGTAAACAAGGTGTATTATTTTATGTGTGTCTTGATGAGGTGTGAGTGAGGGAGTGTAGCAGTGAAAGAGGACACCTCGTCCCTCCACCACTTTGGCTCTACTGGGCTCTTCCTTCCCTCTGGCTCAAGCATTATCCTCACTCCCTCCAGCTCCGGCCAGTCTGCAGAGCCCCCCTCTCCCTCGGTCCCGCCGAGCCTGTGGTTCTGCCTCTGCTCTCCAGTCCATCGGTAAAATAAAAAATGAAATGAAAACTGAAAATAAAAATGCTATGACATGCTCACCGCATTTTGTGAGAAAAGGGTGACATGCTAGAGTTAAACAGGTATTACGAATCAGCATCTCAAAATGAGAAAGAAACAAGTATCAGCTTTTATTCAGCAAATATGATGCAGGGTGGTGTAGTGATTAAAACTCCATGCTCTATCTTTTCCATTCATTTCCAAGTCAAGTTCCTTGCTGCTGGTTAGGTCCAGTCTCAAGTCTTCGCTGGCCAGATCCAAGTCATCATCATCGCCATTGGCTCTACCCAGCCCCAAATCTCCATCATCGAGGATGGTCTCGCCAGGCCTAACTCTCCCTCCGCCTCCACCAACCAGTTCTTCAGCCTCGCATCTGCTGTCTCCCTCCAGCCCTGGAGTGTTGATCACCTAGCTCCACCTTGGGACTCCAAGCCCTGGACTCCACCTCGGCCTGTCGACCCATCGGTTCGAATTTGGCACCACGCTCTCTGGGCTCCACCGTGGGCCATCATCCCTTAGGCTCCCCAAGGCTCCCTTGTCCCTCTGACTTCGCCTTGGTCAGTCATCACCCTGGTTGCACCATGGACTTCAGAGCCTGCGGCTACGCCTCGTCCCTTCACCCCTTTGGCTCTACCGGGCTCTTCCTTCCCTCTGGCTCCAGCTCCGGCCAGTCTGCAGAGCCCCCGTCTCTCCCTCGGTCCCGCCGAGCCTGTGGTTCTGCCTCTGCTCTCCAGTCCATCGGTGTCACCCTGGGTCTTTGTCTCCTCTGCTCCAACTGGGTCTCCAAAGTACACATCTTCGCTTCAGTCATTCGAGCTCCTGCTTCCATCTTGGCTAATTCCTCCTTCAGGTGTGCTGTGGGTTTTCATCCTGTCTGAACACTGGCTTATCCTCAGGCTCCACCCATCACTTCTCTGGCTCCTTCCATCTGTGTCACTGTATTGCTTAGGTTCTCCTGCATTCATTAGTTGTCATGGTTTCTGATTAGTGTCTCTCCTGTCCCTTGTTCCCTAATTTACTACCCTCTGTTTATGTAAGCCCTCAGTTCTTTCTGTTTATTGTCTTACATTAACCGTTGTTGTGCTGTTTTACTCCCCAATGTTTGATTAAAGTTTACTTTGGTAAAAAATCATTTAATACATGAAAATTCTGACATAAACCCTTCATGTTTTTAGTCCAATTCAAATGGTAATTATTGTCCCTTACACATCAATTTGTCACTCTTTCTTATGATAATGATTTGGCTTTTAGAAACTGCAGATGTGTGTTGGGCCGATTTTAATAGTAAAGAACAATATTAATATGTGTAGAGCTTATATGTCAGGCCGCATCGGGTCAGTGGGTGTGATGAATGTGGCAAAACAAGACAAAGTCAGATACAGTCTATGATGTGCTGAAGAATAGTTTTGCTTTCAGATTTTCAGTTGGATGCCCTTGAGGTGGAATGAGAAGCATTTCAAGAATTACAAGCATTGTAGTTTAACTGGAAGCTTCCCAAAATTCAGCAAAAGACACCTGACATAGTTTTGAACAATGGCTCCATTTTAAAATTAAATCTAAAAAAAAGATTCTGTGGAAGAACCATTCCAGTGAATGGGTGACATTTCTGTTCCCAGGACATTACATGTATAAACAGGCATGAACATTAACCCTAAAATGCACTTTGCTTTTTATTACGAAGCTATGTATTCTGCCCTTTTTTTTATCTCAGATTTAAAAAATAAAATAAAAAAAATACCAAAAACAATTAAATAATTAATAAACCATCTAAAACACTGAACAAATAACATTTGTCATCTGTGCCCACTTTCTAACAATGTCTTGAAACAAAAGTTTTACATTTAGTCATTTAGCAGACGCTTTTATCCAAAGCGACTTACAAATGAGAGCAATAGAAGCAACTAGAACAGTCAAGGGCAACAGTGTGCAAGTGCTGTAACAAGTCTCAGTTAATCTAACACAGAACACACAGGACAGAACTTTTTTTTTTTTTTATAAATTAGACAGATAGAAAATTAATAGAATGATAAGTGCTATTCTTGATTGGTCAGGTGCTGCTGGAAGAGACGTCTTTAGCTGTTTTTTTGAAAATGGCTACAGACTCGGCCACACAAATTGAGATAGGCAGGTCATTCCACCAAGTGGGGGCGGTCCAGGAAAAGGTCCGTGAGAGTGATTTCATGCCTCTCTGGTATGGCACCACAAGGCGTCGTTCACTGGCAGAACGTAAGCTCCTGGAGGGTGTGTAAGTCTGAACAAGCGAGTTTAGGTATATTGGTGCAGAGCCAGTGGTTGCTTTGAAGAACTGCGCCAGTGCCTTGAATTTGATGCGAGCGGCTATTTGCAGCCAGTGTAGATTGATGAAGAGTGGCGTGACGTGTGCTCTCTTCGGCTCGTTAAAGATCACCCTCGCCGCTGCATTCTGGATCATTTGCAAGGGTTTGATAGTGCATGCTGGAAGATCTGCTAGAAGAGCATTACAGTAGTCCAGTCTGGAGAGAACAAGAGCTTGGACCAGGAGTTGTGTGGCCTGCTCTGATAGGAAGGGTCTAATCTTCCTAATGTTGTTTAACGCAAATCTGCAGGACCGGGTTGTTGCAGTAATGTGGTCAGTGAATTTTAGCTGATCATTAATCACAACTCCAAGGTTCCTGGCTGTCCTGGACGGAGTTATGGTTGATGATCCTAGCTGAATGGATTGTGATGAAGTGCTGGGTTGGCTGAGACCACAAGCAGTTCTGTCTTTGCAAGGTTGAGTTGCAGGTGATGCTCCTTCATCCAGGCAGAAATGTCTGTTAGGCAGGCAGCGATACGAACACCAACCGGGGGATCATCTGGTTGAAATGAGAAGTAGAGTTGAGTGTCGTCGGCATAGCAGTGAAAGGAAAAGCCATGTTTCTGAATGACAGATCCCAGTGATGACATGTAGATGGAGAAGAGGATTGGACCATGCACTGAGCCCTGGGGAACTACAGTAGCTAGATGATGTGACTTAGACACTTCACCTCTCCATGACACCCTGAAGGACCTACCTGAGAGGGAAGACTTGAACCACTAGAGAGCAGTTCCTGAGATGCCCATCTTCATGAGAGTTGACAGGAGGATCTGGTGGTTCACTGTGTCAAAAGCAGCAGATAAATCCAGTAAGATGAGTACTGTGGATTTGGAAGCCGCTCTTGCCTGTCTCAGTGCCTCCGTAACCGAGAGCAGGGCAGTCTCAGCTGAGTGGCCACTTTTGAAGCCGGATTGGTTGATATCCAGGAGGTTGTTCTGTTCAAGAAACGTAGAGAGCTGGTTAAACGCAACTCGCTCAAGTGTCTTTGCAATGAAAGGCAGAAGGGATACCGGTCTGTAGTTTTCTAAAAGTGCTGGGTTCAGAGAGGGTTTCTTAAGCAGTGGGGTTACCCGAGCCTGCTGAAATGCTGTGGGGAAGGTCCCGGTGTGAAGAGAGGTGTTGGCAATGTAAGTGAGTGCAGGAGTAACAGAAGAAGAAATGGCCTGAAGGAGGTGGGTGGGGATAGGATCAAGCGGACAGGTAGTGGGATGATTGGAAAGGATGAGTTTGGAGACATCTACTTCAGAGAGTAGAGAGAAGGAGGGTAGCGTGTGTGTGATGGTTGTTGAGATGTGCTTGTCGGTTTGTGGTGTGTGTCTTGTTAAAAAAGGGGGGATGTAGTTAAACAACCACAGAATATAGCAGAAAACATCTGGGCCATGTTTGCATTTTCTTCTGTCATTGGCCATAACTCTAACCTTGAATTCAGGACTAGGCATAAAATAATGTCTTTCAGAAGTTGAGAACAAATAGTTGTAACCTGGCTCAGAGGAAAATAGGAATCATGCCTTTGTGGAGTTTTTTTTTTTTTTGGTATATTAAGGGATACTACATGGCTTCTTCACCTCACAAATAGTTGTTGAAAACAAAAATGCTATGAAATGCTCACCGCATTTTGTGAGAAAAGTTTGACATGCTAGAGATAAACGGGTATTTGGAATCAGCACCTCAAAATGAGCAGGAAACAAGTATGAAATTGTATTCAGCAAATATGATGCAGGGTGGTGTAGTGATTAAAATCTTTTTCTTTTCCATTGTTGTGAAACTCCATGCTGCATCTTTTCCATTCATTTCCAAGTCAAATTACTTGCTGCTGGTTAGGTCCAGTCTCAAGTCTTTGCTGGCCAGATCCAAGTCATCATCAGCGCCATTGGCTCTACCCAGCCCCAAATCTCCATCATCGAGGATGGTTCCGCCAGGCCTAACTCTCCTTCCGCCTCCACCATCCAGTTCTTCAGCCTCGCATCCGCTGTCTCCACTCCAAGCCCTGGACTCCACCTCGGCCTGTCGACCCATCGGTTCCAATTTGGCTCCACGCTCTCTGGGCTCCACCATGGTTCATCATCCCTCAGGCTCCCCAAGGCTCCTTCGTCCCTCTGACTTCGCCTTGGTCAGTCATCACCCTGGTTGCACCATGGACTTCAGAGCCTGCCGCTACGCCTCATTCCTCCACCCCTTTGGCTCTACTAGGCCCTTCCTTCCCTCTGGCTCCAGCTCCGGCCAGTCTGCAGAGCCCCCGTCTCTCCCTCGAGCTTGTGGTTCGGCCTCTGCTCTCCAATCCATTGGCGTCACCCTGGGTCTTTGTCTCCTCTGTTCCACCTGGGTCTCCAAAGTACACATCTTCGCCTCAGTCATTCGAGCTCCTGCTTCCATCTTGGCTAATTTCTCCTTCAGGTGCGCTGTGGGTCTTCATCTTGTCTCAACTCTAGCTTATCCTCAGGCTCCACCCATCACCTCTCTGGCTCCTTCCGTCTGTGTCACTGTATTGCTTAGGTTCTCCTTCATTCATTAGTTGTCATAGTTTCTGATTAGTGTCTCTCCTGTCCCTTGTTCCCTAATTTACTTCCCTCTGTGTATGTAAGCCCTCAGTTCTTTCTGTTTATTGTCTTACATTAACCGTTGTTGTGCTGTTTTACTCCCCAATGTTTGATTAAAGTTTACTTGGGTAAAAAATAATTTATTACATGGAAATTCTGACATAAACCCTTCATGTTTTTAGTCCAATTCAAAGGTAATTATTATCCCTTACACATCAATTTGTCACTCTTTCTTATGATAAGGATTCGGCTTTTAGAAACTGCAGATGCGTGTTGGGCCGATTTTAATAGTAAAGAACAATATTAATATGTCTAGAGCTTATATGTCAGGCCGGATCGGGTCAGTGGGTGTGATGAATGTGGCAAAACAAGACAAAAGACAGATACAGTCTATGATGTGCTGAAGAACAGTTTTGCTTTCAGATTTTCAGTTGGATGCCCTTGAGGTGGAATGAGAAGCTTCCAGTTAAACTACAATGCTTGTAATTCTTGAAATGCTTCCCAAAATTCAGCAAAAGACACCTGACATAGTTTTGAACAATGACTTCATTTAAAAAAAAAAATATAAAAAAAAGATTCTGTGGAAGAACCATTCCAGTGAATGGGTGACATTTCTGTTCCTAGGACATTACATGTATAAACAGGCATGAACATTAACCCTAAAATGCTTTTAATTATTAAGCTATGTATTCTGCCCCTTTTTTATCTCAGATTAAAAAAAAATACAAAAAATAAAATAAAATAATTAATAAACCATCTAAAACACTGAACAAATAACATTTGTCATCTGTGCCCACTTTCTAACAATGTCTTGAAATATGACAGTCTTGTTAAAAAAGGGTAGATGTTGTAAAACAACCACAGAATATAGCAGAAAATATGTGGGCCATTTTTGCATTTTCTTCTGTCATTGGCCATAACTCTAACCTTGAATTCAGGACTAGGCATAAAATAATGTCTTTCAGAAGTTGAGAACAAATAGTTGTAACCTGGCTCAGAGGAAAATAGGAATCATGCCTTTGTGGAGGTTTTTTCGGGAGATTAAGGGATAATACATGACTTCTTCACCTCACAAATGGTTGTTGAAAACAAAAATGCTATGAAATGCTCACCACATTTTGTGAGAAAAGTGTGACATGCTAGAGATAAACGGGTATTTGGAATCAGCATCTCAAAATGAGCAAGAAACAAGTATGAGATTTTATTCAGGAAATATGATGCAGGGTGGTGTAGTGATTAAAATCTTTTTCTTTTCCATTGTTGTGTAACTCCATGCTGCATCTTTTCCATTCATTTCCAAGTCAAATTACTTGCTGCTGGTTAGGTCCAGTCTCAAGTCTTTGCTGGCCAGATCCAAGTCATCATCATCGCCATTGGCTCTACCAAGCCCAAAGTCTCCATCATCGAGGATGGTCTCGCCAGGCCTAACTCTCCCTCCGCATCCACCATCCAGTTCTTCAGCCTCGCATCCGCTGTCTCCACTCCAAGCCCTGGACTCCACCTCGGCCTGTCGACCCCTCGGTTCCAATTTGGCTCCACGCTCTCTGGGCTCCACCGTGGTCCATCATCCCTTAGGCTCCCCAAGGCTCCCTTGTCCCTCTGACTTTGCCTTGGTCAGTCATCACCCTGGTTGCACCATGGACTTCAGAGCCTGCCGCTACGCCTCATCCCTCCACCCCTTTGCTCTACTGGGCTCTTCCTTCCCTCTGGCTCAAGCATTATCCTCACTCCCTCCAGCTCCGGCCAGTCTGCAGAGCCCCCGTCTCTCCCTCGGTCCCGCCGAGCCTGTGGTTCTGCCTCTGCTCTCCAGTCCATCCGTGTCACCCTGGGTCTTTGTCTCCTCTGTTCCACCTGGGTCTCCAAAGTACACATCTTCACCTCAGTCATTCGAGCTCCTGCTTCCATCTTGGCTAATTCCTCCTTCTGGTGCGCTGTGGGTCTTCATCCTGTCTCAACTCTGGCTTATCCTCAGGTTCCACCCATCACCTCTCTGGCTCCTTCCGTCTCTGTCATTGTATTGCTTAGGTTCTCCTTCATTCATTAGTTGTCATAGTTTCTGATTAGTGTCTCTCCTGTTCCTTGTTCCCTAATTTACTTCCCTCTGTGTATGTAAGCCCTCAGTTCTTTCTGTTTATTGTCTTGCATTAACCGTTGTTGTGCTGTTTTACTCCCCAATGTTTGATTAAAGTTTACTTTAAAAAATAATTTAATACATGGAAATTCTGACATAAACCCTTTATGTTTTTAGTCCAATTCAAAGGTAATTATTGTCCCTTACACATCAATTTGTCACTCTTTCTTATGATAAGGATTCGGCTTTTAGAAACTGCAGATGTGTGTTGGGCCGATTTTAATAGTAAAGAACAATATTAATATGTGTAGAGCTTATATGTCAGGCCGCATCGGGTCAGTGGGTGCGATGAATGTGGCAAAACAAGACAAAAGTCAGATACAGTCTATGATGTCCTGAAGAACAGTTTTTTTTTTTTTTTAGATTTTCAGTTGGATGCCCTTGAGGTGGAACGAGAAGCTTCCAGTTAAACTACAATGCTTGTAATTCTTGAAATGCTTCTCAAAATTCAGCAAAAGACACCTGACATAGTTTTGAACAATGGCTCCATTATAAAAAGAAATATAAAAAAAATATTCTGTGGAAGAAGCATTCCAGTGAATGGGTGACATTTCTGTTCCCAGGACATTACATGTATAAACAAGCATGAACATTAACCCTAAAATGCTTTTTATTATTAAGCCATGTATTCTGCCCCTTTTTTTATCTCAGATTTTAAAAAAACTAAAAAATACCAAACAAAATTTAATAAACCATCTAAAACACTGAACAAATAACATTTGTCATCTGTGCCCACTTTCTAACAATGTCTTGAAATATAAAAGTCTTACATTTACATTTAGTCATTTAGCAGACCCTTTATATCCAAAGCGACTTACAAATGAGAGCAATAGAAGCAACTAAAATAGTCAAGGGCAACATTATGCAAGTGCTGTAACAAGTCTCAGTTAATCTAGCATAGAACACAGGACAGAACTTTTTATTTTTATTTTTTATTAATTAGACAGAAAATTAATAGAATGATAAGTGCTATTCTTGATTGGTCAGGTGCTACTGGAAGAGATGCGCCTTAAGATGTTTTTTGAAAATGGCTACAGACTCGACCGCACAAATTGCGATAGGCAGGTCATTCCACCAAGTGGGGGCAGTCCAGGAAAAGGTCAGTGAGAGCGATTTCATGCCTCTCTGGTATGGCACCACAAGGCGTCGTTCACTGGCAGAACGTAAGCTCCTGGAGGGTGTGTAAGTCTGAACAAGCGAGTTTAGGTATATTGGTGCAGAGCCAGTGGTTGCTTTGAAGAACTGCGCCAGTGCCTTGAATTTGATGCGAGCGGCTATTTGCAGCCAGTGCAGATTGATGAAGAGAGGCGTGACGTGTGCTCTCTTCGGCTCGTTAAAGATCACCCTCGCCGCTGCATTCTGGATCATTTGCAAGGGTTTGATAGTGCATGCTGGAAGGCCCGCTAGAAGAGCATTACAGTAGTCCAGTCTGGAGAGAACAAGAGCTTGGACCAGGAGTTGTGTGGCCTGCTCTGATAAGAAGGGTCTAATCTTCCTAATGTTGTATAACGCAAATCTGCAGGACCGGGTTGTTGCAGTAATGTGGTCAGTGAATTTTAGCTGATCATTAATCACAACTCCAAGGTTCCTGGCTGTCCTGGACGGAGTTATGGTTGATGATCCTAGCTGAATGGAGAGATTGTGATGAAGTGCTGGGTTGGCTGAGATCACAAGCAGTTCTGTCTTTGTAAGGTTGAGTTGCAGGTGATGCTCCTTCATCCAGGCAGAAATATCTGTTAGGCAGGCAGCAATACGAACACCAACCGGGGGATCATCTGGTTGAAATGAGAAGTAGAGTTGAGTGTCGTCGGCATAGCAGTGAAAGGAAAAGCCATGTATCTGAATGACAGATCCCAGTGATGACATGTAGATGGAGAAGAGGAGTGGACCAAGCACTGAGCCCTGGGGAACTCCAGTAGCTAGATGATGTGACTTAGACACTTCATCTCTCCAAAACATCTGGGCCATGTTTGCATTTTCTTCCATCATTGGCCATAACTCTTACCTTGAATTCAGGACTAGGCATAAAATAATGTCTTTCAGAAGTTGAGAACAAATAGTTGTAACCTGGCTCAGAGCAAAATAGGAATCATGCCTTTGTGGACGTTTATTCGGGAGATTAAGGGATAATACATTAATTCTTCACCTCACAAATAGTTGTTGAAAACAAAAATGCTATGAAATGCTTACCGCATTTTGTGAGAAAAGTGTGACATGCTATACGGGTATTTGGAATCAGCATCTCAAAATGAGCAGGAAACAAGTATGAGATTTTATTCAGCAAATATGATGCAGGGTGGTGTAGTGATTAAAATCTTTTTCCTTTCCATTGTTGTGTAACTCCATGGTGCATCTTTTCCATTCAGTTCCAAGTCAAATTACTTGCTGCTGGTTAGGTCCAGTCTCAAGTCTTTGCTGGCCAGATCCAAGTCATCATCATCGTCATTGGCTCTACCCAGCCCCAAATCTCCATCATCGAGGATGGTCTCGCCAGGCCTAACTCTCCCTCCGCCTCCACCATCCAGTCCTTCAGCCTCGCATCCGCTGTCTCCCTCCAGCCCCGGAGTGTCGATCACCTAGCTCCACCTTGGGACTCCAAGCCCTGGACTCCACCTCAGCCTGTCGACCCATCAGTTCCAATTTGGCTCCACGCTCTCTGGGCTCCACCGTGGTCCATCATCCCTTAGGCTCCCCAAGGCTCCCTCGTCCCTCCGACTTCGCCTTGGTTAGTCATCACCCTGGTTGCACCATGGACTTCAGAGCCTGCCGCTACGCCTCATTCCTCCACCCCTTTGCTCTACTGGGATCTTCCTTCCCTCTGGCTCAAGCATTATCCTCACTCCCTCCAGCTCCGGCCAGTCTGCAGAGCCCCCTTCTCTCCCTCGGTCCCGCCGAGCCTTCGGTTCTGCCTCGGCTCTCCAGTCCATCCGTGTCACCCTTGGTCTTTGTCTCCTCTGCTCCAACTGGGTCTCCAAAGTACACATCTTCACCTCAGTCATTTGAGCTCCTGCTTCCATCTTGGCTAATTCCTCCTTCAGGTGCGCTGTGGGTCTTCATCCTGTCTCAACTCTGGCTTATCCTCAGGCTCCACCCATCTGCTCTCTGGCTCCTTCCGTCTCTGTCACTGTATTGCGTAGGTTCTCCTTCATTCATTAGTTGTCATGGTTCAAGAACCATTCTAGTGAATGGGTGACATTTCTGTTCCCAGAACATTAAATGTATAAACCGGCATGAACATTAACCCTAAAATGCTTTTAATTATTAAGCAAGGCATTCTGTCCCTTGTTTTATCTCAGATTAAAAAAACTAAAAAATACCAAAAGTTAAAATAAAATAATTAATAAAGCATCTAAAACACTGAAAAAATAACATTTGTCATCTGTGCCCACTTTCTAACAGTGTCTTGAAATATAACAGTCTTGTTAAAAAAGGGGGGATGTAGTAAAACAACCACAGAATATAGCAGAAAACATCTGGGCCATTGTTATGCCCGGACAGGGGGTAACAATAAAAGAGCAGGGAACGAAGGTGGCGTTTACAACAACAAATTTATTTTCAATCGGTCAACCACTACAAAAAAACCGTCGATGAGCCTTTCTAGGCACTCGGCCGCATCTGTCTCCGCCAGGGCCTCGGGTGAAGGGAGAATATCACTCACCATTAAAGTGAGCCAGGCTGCTTTATCCAGACAGGGCACACCTGTGCACTGGTGTACTTTGATTAACCTGATCAATCCTCCGCTGGACTGCAACGCACCTATAGGGGGAGCACAACAACAACAGCAACAGTGAAACCGAGAGCAGTGGCCGTGACACCCTTCCCCTAAAAAACAGGGAACTAAAAGTTTTAGTTCGGTACACAACTCAACCAAACCATATCAATAAACAAACTTAACATTTAAAGTAAACTTGTATGCATACAGTATATATAACAAAACCCTTATTAACCTAGGTAAAAGAAGAAATACAAACCTATGGGTTCAGAGTCCTAAACTGTTAAATTTCAGTGAAAAAAAACAAACAGGGTGCTCGACTCCCGCATCATCCTCCTGGACTAAGACTGCACCGGCCCCCAGCTTACTAGCATCCACCTGGATTTTAAAGGCTTTCCCTAACTGAGGTGCCATAAGAATGGGTTCCGAAGTTAACAGCGTTTTAACCCTCTGGAGTCTGAGCTCTTTTGGGGCCCTTTAGAAGTTTTGACATGCTCTTACATTTGTGTTTTTTTTCAGTTGCTTATAAACACATTAATGGCAAAAGTGTAATTACACTGCATTCAGCACAAACTGGTCTACTATAATATGAGAGCAACATGTATGACATGCTTGTATTTTTGAGAGAAAAATGTTTATGCACGTTTTTTGAAAAAACTAAAAAAATAGTTTTAAAATGAAGGTCTCAGAACACACAATAGATATGTGTTCCAAAGACTTTTGACTCCTATGTGTATTTCCATAGAGTTTTTTCTTTAAACTGATGTGAGAATCATTGAGCCTACTCATTCACATAAAACAATATATTAATTTACAATTTGTAAGACAGTTTCTCTTCACAAAGCCAACATGCAAGGAGGCGTGATAGCTAATGAATAAGCACCTGAGATAATAAAGGACATAATAACCCGCATAAAGAGCTGCATAATGAATGAGCTTCAGGTAGGCCTATGTGACAGAGAGCAACAGAGCAAAGGAAATATTTTTTTTTTGTAGTTTATTTTATTTGGAATGTATTCTACACTGCAAAAAATGCTCTTCTAATTTGGTATTTTTTCTTGTTTCCAGTCCAAATATTTAAAATTCTTAAATCAAGATTCATTTACTAGATAAGTACAAATTTCTGGGGGGAAATCAAAATGAAGGGAGTTTTTGCTTAGTTAGTTAGTTAGTTAGTTAGTTAGTTAGTTAGTTAGTTAGTTAGTTAGTTAACTTTATTGTCCCCAAGGGGAAATTCTGCTTGGGCACAGTGCAGAGCTGCTTCATAAAGGTAGACCAGATAACTTAAAACAATCTATATTATCTGCCACAATAATTTATGATTTATTACACCAATTTATTAAAACACAACAATTAGCTAATGAGATTAAAACCACGTTTTTACTCCAAACTTACTTTATATCACAAGTCAAATGTTATAAATTACCTTATGTGATCTCATTTGGCTTTGGATAAAAAAATTAGACAGAAAATATATTTTACAATATTCTGCACAATTATAAAAGCTCGAGTAGCATTGCATTATAAATATAATCTATTATGAAAACACCCAACATGGTATAAATAACACAGATAAGCCATATATTGTCGCGATTGCGTGTTTATTATCTTCAAACATGTCTATCTGCATGTTATTGGGATTTCTGGAAGCTGTTTATGTCAATGTCACATGGTATCTTCTTCGTCTGTGTTATATATGGACTACATGTGCACAGAGCGCCCTCCGGCTGCCAGTATGAAGTATGAAGAGTTTTTTTATGAATGAGAGCAGCTGACGCTCGTATTACAATCTTTAGAAGGTACCGACGGTTTTCATATTCATAACTCCTGACACATATTAGCAAATTACGGTCACTATATGACTTTGAGAATAAAACAGAGGTCACAAATGGAAGCTTGAGTCTTAGATCTTTTAAATGATATATAGTTTGTCAAGGTAATTGCCTTTAAACAAAGAAAGCTTCAGTGCGCCCTCGTGCATGATGTGTTTGTTTGAGTTGATGTGTGTGTTGGCGTATTTGAATCTCAGTAGAGCGCACTTCGTGGGCGTGGTTGCATTAGTGTATAATGAGCCGCTCAGGAACGACTAACATCTCTCTGCTTTCAAACAGATTACATAAACACAGAATATTGTTTTTGATTTGGTTTACAGTGTTTAAAACCTGACATTTCAGCGTTTCTTTAGACATATGTCTCATGTTTGTGAGACAAGTATTCACTAAGCTAGAGTTCATTTTCTGAATTAACGTCTTTGACAGAGTGGCTGCAGATCGCGCATCATGTTTGATTTCTTTATTTTGCAAAAAGCACAACAATTTCTTTTTATTGTGACTATACAAAAAAAAAAAAAGAAACTTAACAGATTATAATGATGTATAACACTTGCCTGAATGATAAAAAAAGACAAGAGTTATTTGAGTCTCTTTAGCGCTGATAAGAAAAAAAGCAAGCCAATCACGCCGGCGAGACGGCCGACTCGAGAGGGTTAACCGTGTCAAAGGAGTTCTGACAAGATTCGGACCACACAAACTGTGCCTTCGCTTTAAGCAGGTCAGTTAAAGGGGCAACGACTGTGGAGAAGTTCCTGCAAAAACAACGGTAAAACCCCACCAGCCCCTGGAAATACATCAAATCTTTCTTAGTGACAGGCACAGAATACTCATCTATTACCCTCACCTTTTCTCGCACTGGACGCACCTGTCCTTGCCCACCACTTTACCCAGGTATGTCACAGTCGCCCCTGCAAATTCGCATTTGGCCAGATTTAACGTCAGATTTGCCTGTGAGAGGCGAACGAGGAGATGACGTAAACGAGGGAGATGCTCCGGCCATGTTTCACGTTTCACTGACTACGATCGTGTCATCTAAGTAAACAGTTGTACCCTCTAATTCAGCGACTATTTTGTTCATTAGCCTTTGAAACGTTGCCGACGCGTTTCGAAGGCCGAAGCTCATAACGCGATATACACTGAAAGCAACTACTTTTCCAGGCTTAAACGGAGAGTTAGATTTTGTACCATTTTTGTAATATAATTTAGTTCTTTCTAGTAATATGTTACATTATGAATTATTTGATGTTTACGAATTAGGTTGAATTTAATCATATGAATTACTTGATTTATGTATTTCTATGTCTAACTTAATTTCATTATTTTTCTTTAAAATTGTTTTTCTTTTATATATTATTATTATTATTATTTTTTTTTTTTCTCACTCTCTGTCTCTCTCTCTCTGTCTTTCTCTCTCTCTCTCTCTCTCTCTGTCTCTCTCTCTCTCTCTCTCTCTCTCTCTCTCTCTCTCTCTCTCTCTCTCCTTACACAGAGTGACCAGGTATCTGTAATTTGATCAATTAATGGCTGGTTAAAAATGAGCTTGAGATGTTGTTTGTTATACACACCCTGACGAAGGCATGTAAAGCCGCAACGCGTAGGTGTACCTGTCACCAATTTTAAATGTTTAAGCCATGAAAATAAAGGCTTTTTAACTTTTTCAACACACCCATCGAGTGCCTTGGACTACCTTTGTTTAGGAAAATAACCTGTCTGGAGTAATAAAAGATGATACCTCACGAGCCCTCACGGTCAGCGGAACCTGCCAGTACCCCTTTAATAAATCCAGTTTAGTTACGCGGCACCAACCTGGTCAACACAGTCCTTCATTCTTGGCAAGGGAAAAGAGTCCGGTTTAGTCATAGAATTAAATTTTCTATAGTCCGTGCAAAAACGGAACGTATCATCAGATTTCTTAACTAGCAGACATGGCGATGACCAGCTAGAAGAGGAGGGTTCCGCTAGTTTATTATCTAGTAGATCCTGGACTTCCACTTTCAAAAACTCACGTTTATGTAATGGAACTCGATAAAAGCGTTGGCAGATAGGTGCTGCTTCGCCCACATCTATGTCATGTTCTAATACCGTCGTCTGTGTTGGTACATCTCGTCATCATTTCTGAATTGTTTAATCGTCCCTGTAACACGCAGTCGGCAGGCAACTTTAATTCATCCATAGGCGCGACAGTCATGAACTGCGAAGCACAGAACGGCGGGGAGCTGTCCACCAGCACCGCGGGAGCAACCGGCCCCGAGACCTGCCTACTTCTACAATAGTAGGGCTTCAGGAGATTCACATGACAGACCTGTGATTTCTTTCTCCGAGTCAAAATTGTATAATTATTGTTAGCGCCACAATGTATTACCTCATGAGGCCCTGTGTATTTAGCCTGGAGAGGCGAGTCTATTACTGGAAGAAGCGCCACAACTTTATCACCCACACTGAACTTTCGATATTCAGCATAACGGTCAAACAACTTTTTCATTTTCTCCTGAACTTTCCCCACCTGCTTTCTAGCCAAATCCCAGGCCAACGACGACGGAAACCCAAGACATAATCTGATAATTTCTCTGGTAGGTCCGAATCGGTCCACTGATCGTGTAAAACAGCTAGCAACCCCCGGACCTTGTGCCCAAAAACTAATTTGTTCGGGCTATAACCAATACTCTCCTGCGTAACCTCTCTGGCTGCCAGCATTAGCCACGGCAGGCCATCCTCCCAGTCCCTTGGCTCAGCGTGAACAGATTTCTTGTTAATCGAGCGCAGCGGGATAGCGAGTGACCTGGCACATCACCGTGAGTAGATACTCACTTCCCGCTTTCGAGTCAATAATGCAGTCAATAATGAGATGCTCAAATGGTTGGCACACTGCTGGAATTGGACGAAGAGGGGCTGGCTTCAACGGCTGGTTTTGTTTGCCGGTGAGCTGGCACATATGGCAGGTTTTAACAAACCGGGCAACATCCTTTTTTAACATGAGGCCAGTAAAAGTAACGGAGAATTTTGACATACGTTTTCTTTTACCAGCGTGGCCTGCGAGCTGGTTGTGGGCAATTTTTAGAACTAAAGGACGAAACTTTAGGGGTATTACGACCTGCACAATTGGATCACCCACACAATCGCCAGCGTGAGAGGACCACTTTCTCAACAGCACACCCTCTTTAACAAAATAACCCAGCGCTCTATTACGAATTTCAACATTGTCAATGATTCGTTCATACTGTGGCTTTAACGTCTCATCACTTTGTTGTTCTTTTGACAGTTCATCGCAAGAAACTGACAGCGGGTAATCATTCAGAGAAAAGAGTCTTTCCGCCTCCTCAGGCTTTCCCTTCGTTACCGCAGAGACAACAAACACCTCTTGATACCGTTGAGCACTCTGCTCGCGGTCGGTAACAACCAGCAGAGGCTATTTATCAACCCAAACGCGTCCGCCAGCCAAATTATTTCCAAGAATGAGTGACACGCCATCCACTGGTAGAACCGGCCGAATGCCCAGCTCCACCTCCCACTGAATAAGGTCACACATTAAAGTAACCCTATGCAGCGGTACGGTTAATGTATTAAGCCCAATTCCGCAAATTAAAAGCGAGTTACCTGTACGCGACTCCACCTAGAACGGCAACACAGACTACAAAACGAATGAGGATTGCCGCAGATGCGCTGCCAGACATTCCCGCTGTCACTACGGCCCGAATGGATACCGAGACAGCAGCAGCCAGGGCGGTGGGCTTTACTGACGACGCTTGTCCAGCAAACTTTACACCTGAATTCTTTGCTTTCAGCACTGGACAAATCAATTTCCAATGGCCTTTCTCTAAGCAATAATTGCAATTAGAATCATAAACCTTTGACAAATTCTTGGACGTCTCCCCAAGTTCAGAGGAACAAACGGATGGTTTATGCGTGAGTAAGAAGGGTGTTCAATCTTGAATCTTTCTGCGCAGGGCTTATGGATAAGTTCCCAATCATCAGCCAGCAGTGCAGCCTCCGCCGCAGGTCCAACCTGACGCTCTGAAATGTAGGGGACAATTATTTCAGGAAGTGTGCTTTTGTATTGTTCCACTAACATTAAATTAGTTCGATCCTCCAGCGTTTCAACGTTTGCCGACATACACCACCGTTTATACTGCAAACGAATTCAACATGGGTTTTCGACATAACATGCAAAACTGCTGGCGGTAGCTCTCCGGTACGCGCTCATAAATTCTTAGAACGGCCGACTTAATGGCTTCATAATTTTGGCTGTCCTCCCCTGACAAAGCATAGGCTTGTTGAGCCTTACCGGTCAAAACGCACTGAAGCAGCAGGGCGCGTTCAATATTCAATTCAAATTTATTTGTATAGCGCTTTTCACGATACATATCGTTTCAAAGCAGCTTCCCAGAAAATGCATATACATGCAATACATGTTGTTAATAAATAGGGTGTATAGAGATGAGCATGAGTGCGTGTTGATGCAGAGCTGCGGCATCTGAAGTCCTCCAGGAGTTGAGTTGTCTCTTCACAGGTGTTTGTCATCTGAAGTCCTCGCAGGAGTTGAGTCGTCTCTTCACAGGTGTTGGTCATCTGAAGTTCTCACAGGAGTTGAGTCGTCTCTTCACAGGTGTTGGTCATCTGAAGTCCTCGCAGGAGCTGAGTCGTCTCTTTACAGGTGATGGTCATCTGAAGTCCTCGTAGGAGCTGAGTCGTCTCTTCACAGGTGTTGGTCATCTGAGGTCCTCCAGGAGTTGAGTCGTCTCTTCACAGGTGATTGTCATCTGAAGTCCTCGCAGGAGTTGAGTCGTCTCTTCACAGGTGATGGTCATCTGAAGTCCTCCAGGAGTTGAGTCATCTCTTCACAGGTGATGGTCATCTGAAGTCCTGCAGGAGTTGAGTCGTCTCTTCACAGGTGTTGGTCATCTGAAGTCCTCGCAGGAGTTGAGTCGTCTCTTCACAGGTGATGGTCATCTGAAGTCCTGCAGGAGTTGAGTCGTCTCTTCACAGGTGTTGGTCATCTGAAGTCCTCGCAGGAGCTGAGTCGTCTCTTCACAGGTGTTGGTCATCTGAAGTCCTCGCAGGAGCTGAGTCGTCTCTTCACAGGTGTTGGTCATCTGAAGTCCTGCAGGAGTTGAGTCGTCTCTTCACAGGTGATGGTCATCTGAAGACCTGCAGGAGTTGAGTCGTCTCTTCACAGGTGATGGTCATCTGAAGTCCTCGCAGGAGCTGAGTCGTCTCTTCACAGGTGATGGTCATCTGAAGTCCTCGCAGGAGTTGGAGTCGTCTCTTCACAGGTGATGGTCATCTGAAGTCTTCGCAGGAGTTGAGTCGTCTCTTCACAGGTGTTGGTCATCTGAAGTCCTGCAGGAGTTGAGTCGTCTCTTCACAGGTGTTGGTCATCTGAAGTCCTGCAGGAGTTTAGTCGTCTCTTCACAGGTGATGGTCATCTGAAGTCCTGCAGGAGTTGAGTCGTATCTACACAGGTGATGGTCATCCGAAGTCCTCGCAGGAGCTGAGTCGTATCTTCACAGGTGTTGGTCATCTGAAGTCCTCGCAGGAGCTGAGTCATCTCTTCACAGGTGTTGGTCATCTGAAGTCCTTGCAGGAGTTGAGTCATCTCTTCACAGGTGATGGTCATCTGAAGTCCTGCAGGAGTTGAGTCGTCTCTTCACAGGTGATGGTCATCTGAAGTCCTCGCAGGAGTTGAGTCGTCTCTTCACAGGTAATGGTCATCTGAAGTCCTCGCAGGAGTTCAGTCGTCTCTTCACAGCTGACGGACTCTCTAGTTACCTCGGGATGGGCGTCCCGAGATAAAATAGAACAGAAAAATAATTAGTGTAGCTGCTGAAGGCATTAAGCAAAGACGATCATGTGCACTGATATAACTATAGAGTACAAGATTAGGAGATGCATCATGTGAATGCCTGGCTAAAGAGATGCGTCTTTAATCTAGATTTAAACTGGAGGAGTGAGTCTGAGCCCCGAACATTATTAGGAAGGCTATTCCATAGTTTAGGTGCCAAATATGAAAATGTTCTTCCTCCTTTAGTGGACTTTAATGGACTAGGTACTACCAGAAGCCCAGAGTTTAGTGATCTTAAAGATCGTGATGGGTTATAAGGTGATAGAAAATCAGTTAAATACACAGGAGCTAAACCATTTAGGGCCTTATAGGTCAGTAGCATTACTTTATAATTGATACGAAACTCAACAGGTAACCAGTGTAGAGATGTTAGAATTGGTGTTATGTGATCATATGTTCTTGACCTAGTAAGAACTCTAGCAGCTCTGTGCTATGATGGGCTCTGAATCCAGACTGAAATTTTTCATAGATATCGTTTTCTTGCAAGAGCATAATTGAGCAGACACTATTTTTTCTAGTATTTTAGACAGAAAAGGAAGATTTGAAATGGGTCTGTAATTTGCCAATTCATTTGGACCTAGTTGTGGTTTCTTAATGAGAGGTTTAATAACTGCCATCTTGAATGGTCTTGGGACATGACCTAGAGTTAAAGATGAATTAATAATATTGAGAAGAGGATCTTCTGCTACAGGTAACAACACTTTCAGTAGTTTAGTTGGTATTGGATATAATAAACATGTTGTTGGTTTAGAAGCAATGATTAGTTTATTTAGCTCTTCCTGTCCTATAGTTGTAAAGCACTGCAGTTGTTCTTCAGGGGTGATAATTGAGGCTGAATCGTAAAACCCTGTCAACGGTTGTACACAGGGCCGTTTTTAGGCATAGGCAAACTAGGCGGTCACCTAGGGCACCATCAGTGGGAGGGCGCCAATAACGTATATCTGGCACTAGATTTTTGTGTGTAAAGGGTGTCACGGCCACCCTAAAATGTTATTGCCGGCCCCAGTAGTTCCCACATTGGATCAGAGTACTGTCAATCTGACGATTCCTATTTGCCATTGGATCAGAGAGAGTCCTGTCAATTACTGTAAAAAAACAAACAAACAAAAAAGTTTGCGTTTGGAGCGCTCAACAACACCATTAGATCAAAGAGAGGGAACGCTTTTTTAACCCTACAATAAAGCTACATTCAAACTAAAGGCCAATTTAACAAACAGGTACAGTAAAAAGTGCACAAATCTGTATTTTGTTAGGGCAGTATTTGTGGTAGTCGAGAAATCACGCTGTGAAATGAGCAGATAGGAACACATATGTGAGAATGCTGTTTGTAGACTACAGATCAGCATTCAACACCATTGTGCCCTCCATACTTGACGGGAAACTCCGGGCTCTAGGCTTAAACAGCTTGTTATGCAGCTGGATCCTGGACTTCCTGTCAAACAGACGCCAGGTGGTCAGAATGGGCAGTAACATCTCCTCACCACTGACTCTCAACACTGGAGCCCCTCAGGGCTGTGTTCTCAGCCCACTCCTGTACTCCTTGTACACACATGACTGTGTGGCAACCCACAGCTCCAACACCATCATCAAGTTTGCTGACGATACGACGGTGGTAGGTCTCATCACTGACAATGATGAAACGGCCTACAGAGAGGAGGTGCACACTCTGACACGATGGTGTCAGGAGCACAACCTCTCCCTCAACGTCAGCAAGACCAAGGAGCTGGTGGTCGACTTCAGGAGGAACGAGAGAGAACACCGCCCCATCACCATCGATGGAGCACCGGTGGAGAAAGTCAGCAGCTTCAAGTTCCTCGGTGTCCACATCACAGAGGAATTCTCATGGTCCATCCAGAACGAGGCCGTTGTGAAGAAGGCTCATCAGCGCCTTCTCTTCCTGCGACGACTGAGGAGGTTTAGAATGAGCCGCCACATCCTCACACGCTTCTACACCAGCACTATAGAGAGCCTGCTGACCGGCTGCATCACCACGTGGTACGGCAACAGTACCGCCCGCAGCCGCAAAGCCCTGCAAAGGGTAGTGCGCACGGCCAGCTGCATCATCGGAGGTGAGCTTCCCTCCCTCCAGGACATTTACGCCAGGCGGTGTGTGAAGAGAGCTCAGAGGATCATCAGAGACTCTAGCCACCCGAACCATGGGCTGCTCTCACTGCTGCCATCAGGCAGACGGTACCGCAGCATCAGAACACGCACCAGCCGACTCCAGAACAGCTTCTTCCCACAAGCAATCAGATTCCTTAACTCCTGATCCATCAGGATCATAACACACACTGGACAGAATATCACTCAGCACAAACCACTGTAGATACACACACATTATATACACATTTATTTATCATATAGTGTATCTATTGTACATTGGATGTCTATTTGTGAATATTGTATACTGTACATTGTATATTATTATTATAGCTTAATGTATATTGTTTTAATGTATGTTTAGTGTATATTGTTTAAGTATATTGTGCTGTGAGAACTGCACTCACATTGTGTAAATTATTTATTGTTTATTGTAGAGTATACTGTGCTGTGAGTAATTGTGTGCGCATCAGATGTGTAATCTGATGCTGCTTTAAATGTCGTACATCTCATGTCATGTCATGACTGCTATGTTGCTTGGAACTGCACCTAAGAATTTCACCTGCTGTTGCACTTGTGTATATGGTTGTGTGACAATAAAGTGATTTGATTTGATTTGAGATAGCATTGCTCTATGTGTATGTTAGAGGCAAAATATAACTGCACACTTCACTTCAACATTTCATGATTGCGCAGTTATATTTGACTCTATAAAGCTTTCTTCTCTTACTTGCACCTCCAAACGTTTTTTGCTCCAATGCATTGTTAAAGGATCAGTGCATTTTGTAATTGTCCCATACAAAACTTTAATTGCCAATTTAAAAATGGCATAATATGTGCAAATTCACA
This sequence comes from Romanogobio albipinnatus, assembly GCA_023566225.1. NCBI lineage: Eukaryota > Metazoa > Chordata > Actinopteri > Cypriniformes > Gobionidae > Romanogobio > Romanogobio albipinnatus. The sequence goes on from CM042240.1 coordinate 71,712,338, forward strand.
AGATTAATGCATTCTTTATTAAATCACTGTCAAATTTAACGTATCTTTACGATGGTGTTGAATGCTGAATTGATCATTCAGTTCTAATAGTGCTTAACGCAAGCAGTGATGTACACACAGAGGGACGCTATGCACGTTGTTTAAAGTTCAAGCATCAATGAGTAACAAAAAACGCACTGAATCAGTATTTATTCTTATTACTTTCATGTGAAATGTAATAATATCACGTAATAATTATGTAGTTATGTCTGAGAACAATTTCTTAGCAACTATGAATTGCATATATATATATATATATATATATATATATATATATAATAGGCCTAGGGCTATACAGGCATCTGGCTACACAATGGTATTACTGGTATTAATTTTAATCCTTATTAACAAATATAATTTTGAATGTATGTATGTATTTGTTAAATAATACTAGTAATATAAATGTTGCTTTTTAAAATTTGACTGGGGGCACCAATAAGGATTTCGCCTAGGGCGTCAGAATGGCTAGAAATGGCCCTGGTTGTACATTTATAATTGTTTTTCTGATGTTTTCGATTTTTTTAGTGAAGAAATTCATAAAGTCATTACTACTAAACTGTACTGGAATATTTTGTTCAGCTGATGTGCGGTTATTTGTTAGCCTGGCCACTGTACTAAATAAAAACCTGGGGTTGTTTTGGTTATTTTCTATCAGTTTATGGTAATGCTCAGCCCTGGCTGCTTTTAGAGCCTTTTTATAACAGAAGTGCTGTCTTGCCATGCGATTCTAAAGACCTCTAAACGTGTTTGTTTCCATTTGCGCTCTAGATTACGAGTTTCTCTCTTGATAGCGTGAGTAATATTGTTGTACCACGGTGCAGTACTTTTCTCTCTCACCTTTTTTAATCTGATCGGTGCAACCATTTCTAATGTACTAGAGAAAATGATGCTCATACTGCTAGTCATTTCCACTAGTTCATGTGTGTGTTTGGGTACACTGAGCAGCTGAGATAAATCTGGTAGGTTATTTGTGAATTTATCTATAGTGTTTGGGAGAATTGTTCTTCCTGGTCTATAACGCGGAGCAGTATGTAAAATATCAGCAGTACGCAGTGAGCATGTTACAAGGTAGTGATCGGTGACATCATCACTTTGCGGTATGATGTCTATATCAGTAGGATTGATTCCATGTGATATAATTAAATCTAGTGTATGATTAAAACGATGAGTCGGCCCAGTTACATTTTGCTTGACCCCAAAGGAGTTTAATAAGTCTGTAAACGCAACCCCTAGCGCATCGTTTGTATTATCCACGTGAATGTTCAGATCACAGACAATCAGTGCTTTATCGACAGTAACCATTAGGTCTGATAGAAAATCTGCAAACTCTTTTAAGAAATCAACATAGGGCCCTGGCGGTCTATATATGGTAGCCAAAGCAAAAAATAATAGGGATTTATTTCTTATATCTGAGAGTGTAACATTTAGCACAAACACTTCAAATGAATTAAACCTGTGTCCTGTTTTCTGAGTAACATTTAGAATATCTCTATAGATAGTTGCAACCCCGCCGCCACGACCTATCAGACGGGGCTCGTGCGTATAACAGTAACCTGGTGGAGTAGACTCATTTAGACCAAAATAATCTTTAGGTTTAAGCCAGGTTTCAGTCAGACATAGTAAATCAAAGCTATTATCTGTGATCATTTCATTTACAAAAACTGCTTTAGGTGTGAGCGATCGAATGTTAAGGAGACCTAGTTTTAGAGAATGTTTTTTGTTCATTTCTTTTAAGATTATCTGGTTTAATACTGATCAGATTTTCTCTAGATCCTATAGAGGATTTTGACCTAAATATTCGTGGAACAGACACAGTTTCTATACAATGCACTACAGAACAAGAACTGTCAAGTGTAGTTTGACTTACTAGTCATACGGTGCATAGCATCTTGGAGATGTTGTCGGACAGAAGATCCGCTCCGATCCTGCTGGGGTGCAGGCCATCAGCACGGAAAAGCCTTGGCCGCTCCCAGAAAAGATTCCAATTATTTACAAAGAGCAGCTTCTGTTCATTACACCATGACAATCATTAATTTAGAGCTCGTCTGTATGTGGGAAGTGGTCCGAACACGATGATCCTCGTCGCGGGTGATGTTCTGCGTACAGTCTCGATCAGGCTCCTGAAGTCCGTCTTCAGAATAGGGTTGGGCGTTGTCTCCTAAATTGGCAGTTGACGATGTTTACAGTAAAACATTGTGATGGACGATGATATCATCGTTTTTTTTATTAATACAAATTTACTATATCTGTATTTTACCATCTCTTTACATAAATACTATTTTCTACTTAAAAACTATATAATTGTGTTATTTTTCTAACCCAAATAATGACTCCGCGCTAGGTTGCACTTGAGGGAAAAAAGTAGCTTCCTTCCACTTAAGAAGAGTTGTGCACTTTTTATTTTAATAGATCGCTTTACATAAATACCATTTTCTACTTCAAAACTATAATTTCGATACTAACCCAGTGTTTTGTATGGTAATGCTGTTTTACGTGAATAATACCGAGTGAAGCACAAAGCTTTGTTTAAAAAGGAAATAAATTTGCAGCCATGAATGGATTCATGCCGAATGAGAGAGGTTGGCTGAGCCCAATTTAAGATTTGTCAGCTTTTTTATTCTGTTTTGCGATTCCCGTGAATTTTAACAATAGGCCTAACGTTAGTCCATTTTATCCCACATCGACATACATCTCGTTTCTTTTCTCAAATCTTCACTCGCGTCGCACCCATTTCACAGGGAATTATAAATGTTTCTTCCTTTCGTTTGTTTATAATTAAGTCTATTATACCCATTGACATCCTTTACTGTGGGAAAGTAGAAAAACACTGTAAGTGTTAGCGAATAGGCTACCTTTTTACTTAATTTTATTTAACACAGTTTGTGCTTGTTATTAGACTTGGTAAGGCGAGTCAAGTTTATTTCAATAGCGCATTTCACACACACAGGCCATTTGGCAGTGAATAATCAAACATAGCTTAAATGTCTTGACCCTGTGGAAGATAAAATTCGCTCTTCAGAACTTTTACAACAAGTGTTGCTCTGCAACATCAGGAGAACACATGAAGACGAAGATATTTGAGAAGGTCTATCCAGCTCGTGTTTCATCTCGCGCAGAGCAGTAGGCTATATGACGCATCATTGAGGGGAAATGAAAAATGTTGTTTTAACTAATATTTAATTTTCTTATATTCTTTAGGTTACCATTATTTACTAATAATTGTTTAAATATTTAACAGGCTGTGGTGTGTTGTTTCACTGACGGAAGCGCTGAAATAAACATGCATGCTTATGAAATGGATGTTTGAGCCTCGTTTATTATTTCAAAATGTAGGCTATATCTGGCATAGACTACAGAATTTAAAATAGAATATATGCATTAGTTATATTCTCAATTTAATTTTCAGAGCAATCCCTGCAAAGTTTTTAGTTTAACTATAGAAGAGGATTTAGTGTGCTTCGCACTCACAACAAGACTCGCAATGGGGGGCGTGGCATTACGATGGTGGCGCTCCATCCTGATGTCAATCAGCCATCACGATGGACGATGATATCGAGAGGGCGCTCAGAGCAGGCAGTGGTGCGGCAGGTGTTTCTAATAACACTTTAAGATCAATCAGCAAAGCTTTAAGGATTTGTTTGATCACCTCTTTGGACCTTTTCTGGCTAGCAGAAACCTCGATTTTATAATGCGCAGATACCTCCAAAAGTTGCTCTTTATTCATTTCATCTATTAACTCATCCGATGGAGCCTGAACAAATGTTTCAACCTCGGATGCATTTTGCCTGTAAACGATACTAACGAACTGAACAGACCTTCAAAGTAACGCAGTTGATATCAATATCTACTAAGGAGATTTAACAAAAAATAAAAACTTCTAGGCTTGTTAAAGAAACCAACTATCCCTCTTTAAATAATGTAGACCCTAATCTTCAGCTGGCCCAAGACCGGGTATTTATGCACTTACTCCTGCAAGTTTGAGAAGACTACCAATTACAGAGTAGCCCCCCAAACCTCGGCTGTGCTCCCAAGACAATTGCTACTAAGCCCCGAGCCAACCAAAAATAACAAACAAAAATAATAAACAACGTGCTCAACAAAACGTTCTTCACCTACCAGGGTATAGTTCGTTCCTGAGCAAAAAACAAGTCATTACCGAAAACAATGAAAAATGTATCTTTTAACGACACCGCAATTTATATTGATCTACATATAAACACGAAAACTGTTTTTTTTTTTTTTTTTTTCGGACAGGGGAACAATAAAAGAGCAGGGAACGAAGGTGACGTTTACAACAACAAATTTATTTTCAATCGGTCAACCACAACAAAATACGTCGACGAGCCAGGCCACTCGAAAAATAGGCACTCGGCCGCATCTGTCTCCGCCAGGGCCTCGGGTGAAGGGAGAATATCACTCACCATTAAAGTGAGCCAGGCTGCTTCATCCAGACAGGGCACACCTGTGCACTGATGTACTTTGATTAACCTGATTAATCCTCTGCTGCACTGCAACGCACCTATAGGGGGAGCACAACAACAACAGCAACAGTGAAACCGAGAGCAGTGGCCGTGACAGCCATGTTTGCATTTTCTTCTGTCATTGGCCATAACTCTAACCTTGAATTCAGGACTAGGCATAAAATAATGTCTTTCAGAAGTTGAGAACAAATAGTTGTAACCTGGCTCAGAGGAAAATAGGAATCATGCCTTTGTGGAGGTTTTTTCAGGAGATTAAAGGATAATACATGACTTCTTCACCTCACAAATAGTTGTTGAAAGCAAAAATGCTATGAAATGCTCACCGCATTTTGTGAGAAAAGTGTGACATGCTAGAGTTTAACAGGTATTACGAATCAGCATCTCAAAATGAGCAAGAAACAAGTATCAGATTTTATTCAGCAAATATGATGCAGGGTGGTGTAGTGATTAAAATCTTTTTCTTTTCCATTGTTGTGTAACTCCATGCTGCATCTTTTCCATTCATTTCCAAGTCAACTAAATGTAAATGTAAATGTCAAGTTGCTTGCTGCTGGTTAGGTCCAATCTCAAGTCTTTGCTGGCCAGATCCAAGTCATCATCAGCGCCATTGGCTCTACCCAGCCCCAAATCTCCATCATCGAGGATGGTCTCGCCAGGCCTAACTCTCCCTCCGCATCCACCATCCAGTTCTTCAGCCTCGCATCCGCTGTCTCCACTCCAAGCCCTGGACTCCACCTCGGCCTGTTGACCCATCGGTTCCAATTTGGCTCCACGCTCTCTGGGCTCCACTGTGGTCCATCATCCCTTAGGCTCCCCAAGGCTCCTTCGTCCCTCTGACTTCGCCGTGGTCAGTCATCACCCTGGTTGCACCATGGACTTCAGAGCCTGCCGCTACGCCTCGTCCCTCCACCCCTTTGGCTCTACTGGGCTCTTCCTTCCCTCTGGCTCCAGCTCCGGCCAGTCTGCACAGCCCCCGTCTCTCCCTCGGTCCCGCCGAGCCTGTGGTTCGGCCTCTGCTCTCCAGTCTATCGGTGTCACCCTGGGTCTTTGTCTCCTCTGCTCCACCCGGGTCTCCAAAGTACACATCTTCGCCTCAGTCATTCGAGCTCCTGCGTCCATCATGGCTAATTCCTCCTTCAGGTGCGCTGTGGGTCTTCATCTTGTCTCAACTCTGGCTTATCCTCGGGCTCAACCCATCACCTCTCTGGCTCCTTCAGTCTCTGTCACTGTATTGCTTAGGTTCTTCTTCATTCATGGTTTCTGATTAGTGTCTCTCCTGTCCCTTGTTCCCTAATTTACTTCTGTATGTAAGCCCTCAGTTCTTTCTGTTTATTGCCTTACATTAACCGTTGTTGGGCTGTTTTACTCCCCCATGTTTGATTAAAGTTTACTTTGGTAAAAAATCATTTAATACATGAAAATTCTGACATATAAACCCTGTTCTCCGTCTAATTCAAAGGTAATTATTGTTCCTTACACATCAACTTGTCACTCTTTCTTATGATAAGGATTCGGCTTTTAGAAACTGCAGATGTGTGTTGGGCCGATTTTAATAGTAAAGAACAATATTAATATGTGTAGAGCTTATATGTCAGGCCGCATCGGGTCAGTGGGTGCGATGAATGTGGCAAAACAAGACAAAAGTCAGATACAGTCTATGATGTGCTGAAGAACAGTTTTGCTTTCAGATTTCCAGTTGGATGCCCTTGAGGTGGAATGAGAAGCTTCCTGTTAAACTACAATGCTTGTAATTCTTGAAATGCTTCTCAAAATTCAGCAAAAGACACCTGACATAGTTTTGAACAATGGCTCCATTTTAAAATGAAATCTAAAAAAAAAGATTCTGTGGAAGAACCATTCCAGTGAATGGGTGACATTTCTGTTCCCATGACATTAAATGTATAAACAGGCATGAACATTAACCCTAAAATGCTTTTAATTATTAAGCTATGTATTCTGCCCCTTTTTTATCCTTTTTTTAACCTCTTAACCTGCGCCCCATTTTTTGAGAATTCTTTGAAAACGACATACCCAAATGAAAATGTCTGCAGCTCTTAAACCCTATGGTCTATATTCATAAATCTGGTCTTATTTTAAACTAGACACTTGAAATGTTGCTACCCAAGAGTCATAATAAATCAAAGTAATATGGGAACAGAGTAATATACATGTAAATATACATGTAAGTGACTCATGTTTTTTTTTTGTTTTTTTTTTTACTTAGGGAAAAAAATATTATAATTTAATGTTAAGAGCCTGAAAATAACTTAAATATAAAACTGAATGTCTAATCATGTCATGATTCAAATATGAGGATGATTCTCTCAGTAATGTAGCTTCTGTGACCTTTTATGTCAAGAAAAGTCTAGGCGAATTTCAAAAAGGCCATTTATTTCAGAACATTTGCTATTGTAAAGAGTAGTTTTTCATTCAAATAAATCTGCAATAAACTGCTAATTATAATGGATAAACAGTTACTGAAAAACTAAAGCAACTATTTACAGAGATTACAAAGTGTAAAAAACTCATTTAGCTGATGGGAAGCGTCAGTAAGAGTCTGCGCGCTCCACTGCAGTTGCGCCATTGAGAACGCGCAGACTGCGCACAAACAGTATTCACCAAAGCCCACTTACGTAAACTGCGCAAGATAATGCCTTTTGATTGGTTACTAAGTCCATCAATCAAACCTTTGTTGGAAAGGCATTGGCTGGGCACCGAGTGCCTTTATCCAACGAAAACCATGGGCGCAATGATTGACAGCTCACCAAGCCTGTGATGCGCTTCCTCTATGATGCATCACAGGAAAGACTCTGATTGGAGGAGAGAGACGAGGGAGGGTTTATAATACGTGGGAGAGACTATTCTAGCAGGGGGAGTTTGCCAGAAAAGGATTAGAATCGATATTTCATTGAAAATGGACATGATTGATTACGCTAACTCAAAACTCCCTTGCAAACAACGAAGGATTTTTTGTTTTTTCCCTATTTTTTCGTTGTTTTGGATTAAAAAGTGGGATGCATTTTGAAGAGTGGACTCTTACACAGAGATGTATGCGGGTGTTTATTGGATTCGTCCGATCTGATCCGAACGACAGGAGATGAAAGATGAGTACCGCTAATATTATGCTAATGTTTACATGGCCGGTCCTTTAGCGTTTCATTTAACCCTTTCCTCTCTGGTTTATTTATTGCAAAAACAAGTTCAGAACATGAATCTTGAGTGTTTTAGCTTTCAAATGATGCATAGTTTGTGATAGTTGATTGAATATTTTGTATAAAAAAAAGTAAATAAAAGTACACACACGCCCACTTCCGTCAACCCCCCCGCCCACGATCCGATGCAGGTTAACAAGTTCATTTTTTTTGATAAATTATTATTTTTTAAATAACCCCCAAAAAATACAAAATTAATAAACCATCTAAAACACTGAACAAATAACATGTGTCATCTGTTCCCACTTTCTAACAATGTCTTGAAATATAACAGTCTTGTTAAAAAAGGGGGGATGTAGTAAAACAACCACAGAATATAGCAGAAAACATCTGGGCCATGTTTGCATTTTCTTCTGTCATTGGCCATAACTCTAACCTTGAATTCAGGACTAGGCATAAAATAATGTCTTTCAGAATGTGGTCAAAATGTCTGTCAAAAATACTAGAAAAGGCAGTGTCTTCACAATTATGTTCCTTTTTTTGAAAGAAATGGTATCTGTGAGGATTTCCAGTCAGGATTTAGACCGTATCATAGCACTGAGACTGCTCTCATCAGAGTTACACATGATTTACTCTTATCATCGATCGTGGCTGTATCTCTCTATTAGTGTTACTCGATCTTATCAAATCAAATAAAAATCAAATCACTTTATTGTCACACAACCATATACACAAGTGCAACAGTAGGTGAAATTCTTAGGTGCAGTTCCAAGCAACATAGTAGTCATGACATGACATGAGACGTACAACATTTAAAGCAACATCAGATTACACATCTGATGCACCCACAATTACTCACAGCACAGTATACACTACAATAAACAATAAATAATTTACACAATGTGAGTGCAGTTCTCACAGCACAATATACTTTAAACAATATACACTAAACATACATTAAAACAATATACATTAAGCTATAATAATAATATACAATGTACAGTATACAATATTCACAAATAGACATCCAATGTACAATATATACACTATATGATAAATAAATGTGTATATAATGTGTGTGTATCTACAGTGGGTTGTGCTGAGTGATATTCTGTCCAGTGTGTGTTATGATCCTGATGGATCAGGAGTTAAGTAGTCTGATTGCTTGTGGGAAGAAGCTGTTCTGGAGTCGGCTGGTGCGTGTTCTGATGCTGCGGTACCATCTGCCTGATGGCAGCAGTGAGAGCAGCCCATGGCTCGGGTGGCTAGAGTCTCTGATGATCCTCTGAGCTCTCTTCACACACCGCCTGGCATAAATGTCCTGGAGGGAGGGAAGCTCAGCTCCGATGATGCAGCTGGCCATGCACACTACCCTTTGCAGGGCTTTGCGGCTGCAGGCGGTACTGTTGCCGTACCAGGTGGTGATGCAGCCGGTCAGCAGGCTCTCTATGGTGCTGGTGTAGAAGCGTGTGAGGATGTGGCGGCTCATTCCAAACCTCCTCAGTCGTCGCAGGAAGAAAAGGCGCTGATGAGCCTTCTTCACAACGGCCTCGGTGTGGACGGACCATGAGAGTTCCTCTGTGATGTGGACACCGAGGAACTTGAAGCTGCTGACTCTCTCCACCGGTGCTCCATTGATGGTGATGGGGCGGTGTTCTCTCTCATTCCTCTTGAAGTCGACCACCAGCTCCTTGGTCTTGCTGACGTTGAGGGAGAGGTTGTGCTCCTGACACCATCGTGTCAGAGTGTGCCCCTCCTCTCTGTAGGCCGTTTCATCATTGTCAGTGATGAGACCTACCACCATCGTATCGTTAGCAAACTTGATGATGGTATTGGATCTGTGGGTTGCCACACAGTCATGTGTGTACAAGGAGTACAGGAGTGGGCTGAGAACACAGCCCTGAGGGGCTCCAGTGTTGAGAGTCAGTGATGAGGAGATGTTACTGCCCATTCTGACCACCTGGCGTCTGTTTGACAGGAAGTCCAGGATCCAGCTGCATAACAAGCTGTTTAAGCCTAGAGCCCGGAGTTTCCCGTCAAGTATGGAGGGCACAATGGTGTTGAATGCTGAGCTGTAGTCTACAAACAGCATTCTCACATACGTGTTCCTCTTTTCCAGGTGGGAAAGAGCAGTGTGTATGGTGGATGAAATGGCATCATCAGTGGAGCGGTTTTTGCGGTTTTTGCGGTATGCAAACTGCAGTGGGTCCAGTGAGGGAGGGAGAACAGAGCAGATGTGGTCTCTGACTAGTCTCTCAAAGCATTTACTGATGATGGGGGTCAGAGCAACAGGACGCCAGTCGTTTAAGCAGATGATTTTTGATTGCTTCGGTGCTGGCACAATGGTGGACGTTTTGAAGTATGTGGGGACCACAGACAGGGAGAGGGACAGGTTAAAAATGTCCATAAAAACTCCAGCCAGTTGGTTTGCGCACGCTCTGATGAAACGGCCTGGAATGCCGTCTGGACCCGCGTTTTTTTTGCCATAATTAAACAAACAATTCCAGCATTTTGCAAACAAACACTATCTGCTTCGCAAAGGAAATCTCGAACAAATAGAAAGTGATGTGCAAATACAAAGTCAGTTTGAGCGAAAACGCAGAGGAGTAACAAATATATGTGTTGTGTTTTGCAAATAATAAATGAGTGAGCACACATCATATCTCACAAATAAATACAAACCATCCTACAAATTACATGTAACCTTTGAACAAATCTAGTCCATACAAATGTCATGTACATATTTGCCTGTTACAAGACTTGCGTAGATTTTCTCACAAATGCAGCTCGCGCAGATTTTCTCACAAATGCAGCTCGCGCAGATTTTCTCACAAATGTAGTGCAACTTCCTCTTCCTCTCCCCCGAGAAGCCCTGAAACCAACACTTTTCCAGCTGACGAAATGAGCGGTGAACAGGTGAGTTTCTGTCTTACTTTATCTATTATTAATTTTTTTGAGATTAATGGTTTAATGTGGTTTAATAATAGCCAACTTAAAAGTTTTCGGTACATATCCTAATGACAAAGATGAATTAATGATATTAAGAAGAGGATCTATGACCTCTGGTAGCATCTCTTTTAATAGCCTAGTCGGTACAGGGCCAAGCATACATGTTGTTGATTTTGATGATTTAACGAGTTTAGCCAATTCTTCTTCTCCTATAGCAGTGAATGATTGTAATTTTTCCTCAGTGACACTACAATGCTCTGTCTGATGTGATACTGTAGTAGACGGCTGCATGGTTAAAATTTTCTTCCTAATATTATCAATCTTACATGTAAAGAAGTTCATAAAGTCATTACTGCTGTGCTGTTTACAATCATCAGAAGTTGAAGCTTTATTTTTGGTTAATTTAGCCACTGTATCGAATAAATACCTTGGGTTGTGTTTGTTCCCTTTCGTTCAGTCACTACGACGTACGTTAGTGACTAACGAATGGGGGTTTCGCTTAGAAGCCTATCATCTTCGAGAATTCAACAGCGCCCATGGCAGTGCCAATGCCATGGGCATGACGAATTTGCATGCGTAACTCCGCCCCACCCTGTGGGTATATAAGGAAGTACGCTGGCAACATCGCATTATGTTTCTGCTTTGGAGCCAAGAGCATCTCTTCACTCCTACAAGCCTGAATTCTGAAGTCTTCTCTTCAGTCTTCGAGACGAGCGGTTCTCCAGGGTGTTGGTGTTACGGCGCATTCCAGCGATCTCGCATTGCCTGCCTGCTGATCTGTGCAGTGATCTGCAACAGCTGTGTGTGTTATTACTGGGCGCTTCGGCACTCTGCAGAGCTTTCCTCTCACAAAAAGAGCTTGCGCGTGGCACGTCTTTTTCAAGACGGTTCGCCCGTGCACTTCCGGGTGCGATCGATCTCCGTTGCTGTCTATGGGCACATTCACTGCTCGACGTGTTTGGGCTTCAGCACGTTCGGGCAGTGATTGTGGATGTGTCATGTTCCCACTGCGGGAACGTGACCATCGCGATGTCGCGGTCGAGACTCAGTGATCTCCGCAAGGAGAGAGAGTCCCCTCTGCCACACCCCAATCTACCGTCTCTGAGAGAGGTGGTACTTTGGCTGGTGGCCAGGGTGACCTGAGGGCGGTGCGTGGTTTAAGAACCCTGGCGATCATTCCTCGGGCCACGCCCCCCTCTCGCACATCGCTTCCCGCGAGTGCTGGACTGAAACAGCGGCCCGTCTCTGACGCCTCGTTCGTTTCGTTCACACTCCAGATAGCGGTGAGATGTCGATCGCCGCATCCCAAGGTGGGCTAGATCCTTTAGGGATGACGATTAGGTTGTGCTCCGCCTCCGGGTGTGTCAGCACTGCCTGATCTGACCTAGAGTTGATAGCCATGTTATCTCGGGCAGCCGCGAGCCTTGCACTGGTGTGGAACTCGGCCCAGTCGCGGGTGCTCGTGGTTGCGCGAACGGTTTTTCTGGGCGGCACCCGACAGCTGTTGGGCCCCGCCCCCAATGCCTTTCGCTCCCGAGGTGCATGAGGAGATCACGCGGTCCTGGAAGTCCCCGTGCTTCCCGTGACCGTTTGGTGGCCTCCTCCGCCTTCTCTGCCCTTGATGGGGCCGCGGCCTAGGGTACACTGGAGCCCCCTCCCCACTGTTAAACAACTCTGTTGCGCACTACGGTGTCCACAGAGGGCTTTGACGTGGTGTGGCTGTCCTAAGCACCCTCCCTAAGCCTGTGGGCTCGTCTACTTCGGTGGCGTGGTCCTGCAGTGCTATGGGGTAGGCCGCCGCCCTTTTGCACATGCACAAGGGTGGAGCTGACCCAGGGCTCTTTGTTGAGCTGCGTGCCGCCACTGATCCCGCCCTCTGGGTAGTGAAGGTGGCCACACGCTCCCTCGGTCGGGCGATGTCCACAGCTGTGGTCCGGGAGAATTTCCTGGCCTTACCTGGTGATATGGGGGGGTTGACTGAGCCCGCCTCCTCAACTCGCCCATATCCCAGGCTGGCCTCTTCGGCGGCGCGGCCGAGAACTGCGCTCAACAGTTCTTGGCCGCCCCAGAGCAGACTGAGGCTGTAACACGTACTGCCCCGGCGGCTGGCTGCTGCACCAGCCCTCAGGTCACCCTGGCCTCCCTCCTCCCGTCCAGCCCCAGCAGCAGCCTTCTCCGGGCCGCGCAGTGGAGGTGGTTGCAGGATGTCGCCCAGTCCGCTCCTCAGCCTGGCTAAAACGCCAGGCTGGAGGTGGACAACTCAGAGATGGGTTCCAGTTCTTTCCAGGGGATGGTAGCAGGGCCTCTCCTTCCCCCGGTGGAGGGCCAGGGGAAAATCCTTCCCCTGCTGGGCTAGCAGCGCTTGGAAAGAACTCATGTTCCTGTCTCTGAGGATCCAGAGACCGGTGATGGCAGTGTGTGCCGCCTCCGGGCCGCGCCACTCTCGTCCCTCTCTCTCACCAGCCTCCTCTCAGAGCAGACCCCAGTGGAACGTGCGTCCTTCCCTGGTCTCCTCTGTCAGGACGCAGCAGTTAACCGTGCCCCCGCACCGGGACGCCCAACAGCCTCCCATGTCCGGGCCGGTAACGCTGCCTCGCTGCCCCACCCTGGGTACGTCTGTGGTCCGATTGACCCCGCTGGTGCAGTTCCTGGGAGTCTGGCTTCAGCTTCCGGGACTGTTCCGCTAGGTCGCGAAGACCGTCAGGCGCGGCTACGCGATTCAGTTCGCGCAGGTTCCTCCCCGCGCTGGGGAGGCCGCCCGCTATGATGGGGCCTATCCCCTGTCATACGTGCGGAGGTTGTCACCCTACTGGCGAAGGGTGCGATCGAGCCTGTCCCTCCAGCCGAAGTGAAGTCCGGCTTCTCAGCCCTTGCTTCATTGTACCCTAGGAAACCGGTGAGTTATGGCCAATCCTGGATCTACCCGTCTTGAACCGATCCTTCTCAGGCTTCCGTTCAGGATGTCGGTAGCGAACGCCTCTTTGGACGCGTTCGTCCGGTAGATTGGTTGCAGCGATCGACCTGAAGGACGCTTACTTCATGTCGCCTTCCTCGACGCGGGCCGCTCCTACGGTTTGCTTCGAGGGGCGGACATTCAGTACGCAGTCCCCCCATTCGGGCAGCTCTGTCCCCTCGTGACTCTACGTAGTCTATCGAGGCAGCCCTTGCGCCACTTGGCAGCACGGGGTTCGCATCCTGAACTACTTCGATGACTGGCTCATACTGGGTCACTCTCGTAAGCAGGTCTGCGGACACAGAGTCCAAGTGCTCCGGCACTTAGCCCGTCTGGGCCTTCGGGTCGACTGGGAGAAGAGCGACTCTGCCCCGTGCAGAGGATCTCCTTTCTCAGTGTGGTTTCCAACTCGGTCGCAGGTGCGTGCTGCTTACCAGCGAGCGCGCACATAGTCTCTGCTGACTTGCCTTCGTCAAATCGAGGGCGAGAATGCAGTCCCACTGAAGCTATTTCAGAGGCTCCTGGGGCATATGGCATCTGCAGCCGCGGTGACGCCGCTCGGATTGCTACATATGAGACCGCTTCAGCACTGGCTACGCGATCGAGTCCCGAGATGGGCATGGCGGTCTGGCACGCTCCGGGTACAAGTGACTCGGGCCTGCTTACAGACTCTCACCCCGTGGTCGAACCTCAAGTTTCTACGGACCGGTGTGTCCTTAGAACGAGTTTCCAGGCATCTTGTTGTATCAACAGATGCATCATCCACGGGCTGGGGTGCCATGTGCAATGGACAAGCAGCCGCGGGCTCCTGGACAGGACCCCAGCGCCTTCTGCATGTCAATTGCCTCGAGTTACTGGCAGTACGGTTCGCCCTGCACCGCTTCCGAGCGTTGCTGAAGGGTCAACATGTACTAGTCAGGACAGACAACACGGCTGTAGTAGCGTACATCAACCACCAGTGCGGTCTACGCTCCCGCCGTATGTCTCAACTCGCCCGCCATCTCGTTTTATGGAGTCAGAAGCATCTGAGGTTCCTTCATGCTGTCCACATCCCGGGAGTCCTGAACCGTGCAGCCGACGAGCTCTCACGGCTTCAGCCACTTCCTGGAGAATGGAGACTCCATCCCCAGACGGTCCAGCTGATATGGGAACGGTTCGGTGACGCACAGGTAGACCTGTTGCCTCCCAGGACTTTTCCCATTGCTCCCTGAATTATTCCCTGACCTATGGTCGGCACGGATGCACTGGCGCACAGCTGGCCGTCGGGGCTACGCAAGTATTCGTTTCCCCCAGTGAGCCTTCTCGCACAGGTAATGTGCAAGATCAGGGAGGACAAGGAGCAGGTCATGTTGGTCGCCCCGTTGGCACGGCCAGGCCTGGTTCTCAGAACTGCTACTCCTTGCGACAGCCCCTCCCTGGCCTATTCCTCTGAGTCAAGACCTTCTCACTCAGAGACGGGGCACCCTTTGGCACCCGCGTCCAGTGTTCTGGAAGCTCCACGTGTGGCTTCTGGACGGGACGCGGCAGGTTTGAGTAGTCTTCCACCTGCGGTGGTCGCTACCATCACTTCCGCTAGAGCAGAGTCTACACGACACCTCTATGCGTTGAAGTGGAACCTCTTCGTCACATGGTGCTCTTCCCGCCAGGAAGACCCCTGGAAATGCCCGATTGGGTCCGTGCTATCGTTTCTCCAGGAGGGGGTGGAAAGAAGGCTGTCTCCTTCCACTCTTAAAGTGTATGTGGCCGCAATATCTGCCTACCACGATCTCCTGGGAGACAAAAAGGTAAGTCAGCACGACCTGATCATCAGGTTCCTGAGGGGGGCGAGGAGACTGAATCCTCCTCGCTCTCCTCTCGTTCCCTCTTGGGACCTCTCAGTAGTCTTAAGTGCTCTGCAGAGGCCTCCCTTTGAGCTTTTGCGGTCGGCCGAGATTAAATTCTTGTCTATGAAGACGGCTCTGCTGACCGCATTGGCCTCGCTTAAGAGGGTCGGGGACCTGCAAGCATTTTCGGTTGACGAAGCGTGCCTTGAGTTCGGGCCGGCTAACTCTCACGTGATCCTGAGACCCCGGCCCGGATATGTGCCCAAGGTTCCCACCACTCCGTTCCGAGAAGCCAGGTGGTGAATCTGCAAGCGCTGCCTTTGGAGGAGGCAGACCCAGCCTTGGCATTGCTCTGTCCAGTACGCGCTCTCCACGCCTATGTTGACAGTACGTGATGTTTCAGGACCTCAGACCAGCTCTTTGTCTGTTATGGTGGAGAGCGGAAGGGAAGTGCTCTCTCAAAGCAGAGGTTGTCTCACTGGTTAGTGGACACCATTGTTTTGGCTTACCAGCAGCAAGGTCGACCATGTCCCCTTGGGGTCAGGGCACACTCCACCCGGAGTGTGGCCTCCTCTTGGGCTTTAGCGCATGGCGCCTCGCTAACAGACATCTGCAGAGCTGCAGGCTGGGCGACACCAAACACATTCGCCAGATTCTCCAATCTCCGAGTGGAGCCAGTGTCCGACTATGTACTCGCCCCTACGGGTGGCCGGTAATGGGCCAGGCTCAGGTGTCTTCGCTTGCTCGCCATTCCACTCCACGGACTGGATACGTGCAATATTTTCCCTCAGGTGAGCTCCCCGAGAGCCCTGAGCTCCTCCAGCACTGCTTACGCCGACATCAGTTCAGTCTGCCCTTTCGAGCCCAGACCCTCATGTCCGGCCAGGTGCTCCGTGTGCATGGTTCCCCTCCGGCGACCCCCACACGAGTATTTCCACCGTAAGCCTCCTCAGCGAGCAGGTGTCTTTCCCTTGGCAAGTCCCTGCCGCCCCTAGGGTTAAAAATCCACCTTCGGCTGGTACCCTAGAGATCTTCCATATGCAGCCCATGTGCTTCCCAATGTACCTTGGTATTCCTGTGATAAGTGGGAGTCCTTCGTCCGTACTAGTCTTACGACAGGGTACTCACACTTACGCAGGGCACTGGAAGACAGCTGAGTGGCGTTGTTGTATTGGAACCCCCATTCGTTAGTCACTAACGTACGTCGTAGTGACTGAACGAAAGGGAACGTCTCAGTTACGTATGTAACCCTCGTTCCCTGAGGAGGGAACGGAGACGTACGTTTCCTTTGCCACGTCAGCTGTGTTGCTGGTATGCGGAGTTCAGTCTTGGCTCCTGCAGCAGTAACATAATGCGATGTTGCCAGCGTACTTCCTTATATACCCACAGGGTGGGGCGGAGTTACGCATGCAAATTCCGCATGCCCATGGCATTGGTACTGCCATTGGGCGCTGTTGAATTCTCGAAGATGATAGGCTTCTAAGCGAAACCCCCATTCGTTAGTCACTAACGTACATCTCCGTTCCCTCCTCAGGGAACGAGGGTTACATACGTAACCGAGACGTTTTCTTCCAAGAGAGTTGAGAAATAAGCAGATCTAGCAGTTCTTACAGCCTTTCTGTATGTGATCATGTGTCATCATCGGTCACCCGCGGTTACGAGTCATCCAAAAATATTTTTAATGATATTCGGGTCACGGTCGGTCGGGTCGTCAATAAATCCTTATTTACCGTTTGAATGTTGAGCGTTATTAACTTTTGAATAAATGCTGACGTGGGACAAAATGCCCGCTTTCCCAACTGAGCAATGCCATTGTACCATTTTAATAGGCTACTTTTAAACGCATATAGCTCAGAAAAGTCAGTTTTATGTATTTTCTGAGAGGGGGCGGGATTTTTGCTGGGAAAGTCGGGGGAGAGACGCACACGTCGATTAGACTGGATAAACACATGCAGCATCTTAATTGTTAAGAAAATGAAACGAAATAAATCAATAAATCAATCCATTAGGAGCGCAAAATGTTCTTTTTCTGAATGCTGTAGGCTATGATATAGTCTAGTGTTATGTAATAAACATGTCATTTAGTTGAAGCTTCTATTCAAAAGCAACTTATTAGCAACAGAAACTACATCACTCAGCTGGCATAAGAAAGTGAAACTAGCTCTTAAGGGCTTTCTCGCTTTTCCAAAAGTGTGCCTTCTCTCAGTTGACCTGCTGATGAATTCTTCAAGCCGGGTCGAAACATAAACATCGCGTTCATCAATAATATGCATCTAGACAGCTGAAATGGAAAATGATGGGCCGCCTCAAGAACTGCCTGCTCTCGCCGCTGCACCTCTGAGCGCACCACGTCAGGGCCTGAAACATTTTGTCAATGGCCCAATGACTCTACGATGAGCATTTACTACTTTTAAAAAATGCGGGTCAGCAAGCGGGTCGGGTACAATATTTTCTTCGGGTTTTTTTGCGGTCCGAGTTGCGGGCGGGTTAGTTGAAAACGTCGGTCGGGTGCGGGTTGTTTATACATTGACCCGCGCATCACTGGTCCCTGTGTCACGCCTCGCTGCACCAAGTCTGTCTCCTTCATCTCTCTGCCTGCATCGGACATTCTTCTGGGACTCTTGTGTTTGGACTGTTTGTTATTCCTTGAGTCCTTGTCAGTAAATAAATACTTATTTTCACTCGCTATTGGATCCTCATCTATTTCTGCTTAAATCAGCGTGACACGGACTCTCTCTCACAAATATCCAATTATACTACTGGGCAACACATATTCATAAAATCTCATTCTGGTCCAAATCTACGCATCCCCCGTGGTGCAAGTTAGAGATACTTTCTTGCGTCTCATCCTCTCCGCCTGCTTTGCTCACCCCCTCTATCCCTTCTCTGGCTTTACAGATAACCCAGTGGTAATTTCCACTCTATAAATCTGGTACCAACTTAGAAGGTATCTTAAATGCACTTCTCCATCTATTTCAACTCCTTTGCTAAAAAAACATTTGTTTCAACCTGCACTATCTGATCCCACGTTTTCTATATGGTATGACAAAGGCCTGAAAACTTTCAAAGATTTCTATAGAGACGGTACTTTCCGTAGCTTTGCAGATTTGTCTAGTGAATTTCCACTCCCGCCATCTCACCTTTTCCGCTATTTCCAAATCAGACATTGCGCCAAATCCTTGTTCCCAGCCTTTCCCTCTTCTCCTCCACTTCAATTGTGCAAAGAGTTTCTCTCTGCGGACCCCCCTCAGAAGTCTTTCATTTCAGAAATCTATAACAAACTTCTGAATCATGACACCTCATCCATCACTAAAGTTAAGGCTGCCTGGGGGGGTGAACTTGGGTTGGAGTTACCTGACACTTGGTGGGACGTTGCCCTCAACAAAATCCACTCTAGTTCAACCTGTGCCCGTCTAACTTTGATACAATTCAAAGTATTGTATAGGATTCATTTCTCCAAAGCACGCCTGTCACACATTTTTCACACTGTCACCGACAGCTGTGACAAATGCCATAGCTCTCATTGCAATCTAACTCATATGTTTCATTCTTGCCCATTAGTTTTTTCCTGCTGGCAGAGGTCCTTTGACATTATCTCTGAAATACTTACGACGACTGTAAATATCTCTCCTCATATTACCATTTTTGGAAGCCCAGAGGATTACAATAGATTTACATCCAAACAATTGGACATCTTTACTTTCACATCTTTATTGGCGAGACGACACCTTCTCCACTGGAAATCTACAAAAGCCCCTTCCAGTGCTCAATGGCTAAGGGATATTATGTTTTTTCTGAAAGTAGAAAAGATTAAATATTCTTGCCTTCTTTCGAGACAGTAATCTTTCGAGCTGGCGATTGAGCCTTCTTTGAGAGGTGATTCCAACTCATTTTACAGTAAATGGCAGCCCTTCTTAACTTTCTTTAAATCTCTTCCTTCTTTACCCCCTGATTGATGGAACAACCCCCCCCCCCCCCCCGCCGCCCCCCCACACCACCACCTTATTATTATTATTTATCTTTTATTGGTTTCATTTTAATTATTTATTTTCTGCTTGTGAATTTATGAATGCCCGAATGTTTTGAACTTTGTACTTTGTTTGCTTTGTGTTCTCGTTTATTTACTTTGTGTATGAAAAAAAGGAAAAAGACCGCTAAGTATGGCTTTATTTTGGTGTCATCTCTACCTCTTTGTTATGTAATTTTCATTGTGCCATATTTTTTTTTTCAATAAAAATATATCAAACCAAGATTGCCTTGCTACTAATCATCATGGACATCGCACAAAGTGTAGACTCCAGAAACAACATATTCTTAGAGCTAATGAATATGTCAAGAAACGCCATGTTTGCATTAAACTGTCATGTGGTTGGTTTTGATGTTGGCTGTCATGAGGCCGTTATAATGTCATGACTTTTTATGACCACTTTTTTTCAGTGGTACAAGTTGAATGTCATTAAAATGTTATTAAGTGTTGTTGTGGCAATTTTCTAATCAACTTTGAATAAGAGATAAATCTTAATAATTTAATAAAATGGTTTATTCTTTTGCAAAAGAAGAGTCAACAGTCGTACAGCCATCTGAATGTCTGCAGAGCATTGCCTGCCAGTCATAACAAAAGTGCAGCTCTTATAGTTGTTATCAAACAAGGTCACACACAGCCCTCCTCCTGTAAATTTCCACACGCACTCAAAGAACCCCATATGTCACTACATAGTAACCCCTAAGGTCACTTTGCTGGTCCCACCGTCTTGCTGATCTTGACTCGCAGTCCCGCATAGCAAACATTCTCTTATGAGGTATAATATTCTTTGATATATGAATATAATTATTAATATCCTTCATTGATTAAATGTTCCCGTAACAGTGTCAATACTCTGTCAAATTATTTTATAACTATTTATGTCATAAATATTTTTCTTGACCTAACTATGGTGTCATAGAGGAAATCGTACTGAGTCATTGAAAACTCACCTCGAAATGATGAAATTAATGAGTGGCACCACTGGTTAGGTGTACGCCATTATGATGGTATCTTAGCTAGACTTATCCACGAAGTAAAAAAGCATTTCAGGAAAATATAAATGTGTGGGACGCTGTAATTAACTGTTTTTGCAGTGATATAGACCAAACGCTGCATGGCTTTTTCATTTAATTTTCACTGATTCATTGGGTGAATCAGTCTCCAAATGCAATAAAATAAAATTGTATCCATTTTAACTAATATTATTATTGGATGATGGATTTTATTTCTCAAACACCTATTCATATTTTTAAGACATTTGAAACTGTCTATTATCTGACCTTCTGTTGGAGCTGGTGGAGGAAACTTTAAAAAAAAAACATTATGAACTGAAAAATATTCATGACACTGTTGACACTTAATGACATTTTAATGACAAATTAAACTTGTATCACTGAAAAAAATGTATGACATTATAATGGCCTCAGTCAACATCACATGACAGTTTAATGTTAACCCTATATTTATGACAGGTTATGATGTATTGGTTTATGTCAAGTTGTCATAACAAAGACATCTCAAATAATGTCATCTTTGCATTAAAAATGACATAATTGAGCGAATGACACTTAATGACAGTTGTCATAAACATGCATACAAACTCCTTCATATTCATTAGATTAGATTAGATTCAACTTTATTGTCATTACACAAGTACAAGTACAAGGCAACGAAATGCAGTTTAGGTCTAACCAGAAGTGCAATAGCAGCAACGGTTGCATAAGTGCAGGACATGGATATGTACTGAATATAAATATGTATAAATAAAGAGATGGTTATTACTATAAACAGAACTGAATTTACAGATGAATATGTACAGTGAATAAATATACAGATGGCTATTACTATAAACAGAATTTACAGATAGAGGTTAGGCTAAATGAGGAATATAGCATTGGATTAAGGTAGTGCAATAAATGATGGACAGAGCTATCCGAAAAAAAAGTGTAAAGTGCAGTGGAAAGTGGTCGCATATTACAGTTAGAAGTACGGTGCAAAATGCAAATGTAAACATTGTTACTGTAAATACAGTCGGCAGTGCAAATGAGCATAATCCAGTTAAGGTATGGTAGTGCAAAATGCATCAGTAAACAGTTGTTACTGTAATAAACAGTCGGTAGTGCAAATAAAGTGAAGGCAGATGTGAGGGGGAGAGTTGGCAGTTTATGAGGGAAGTGGATCAACAGGGGTTTGAGTTCAGTAAAGAGACAGCTCTGGGGAAAAAACTGTTCTTTAGTCTGCTGGTCCTGGTCCGGAGGATCCTGAGACGCCTGCCGGAGGGCAGGAGAGAAAACAGTCTGTGGGCTGGGTGAGAGGAGTCCTTGAGGATGCTGCGAGCTCGGTGCAGACAGCGTTTCCTCTGGATGTGCTCGATGGCAGGTAGGGGAGTCCCTGTGATGCGCTGGGCAGTTTTCACCACCCGCTCTAGTGCCTTGCGCTCCGCAACAGAGCAGCTCCCATACCATACTGCCACACAGTTGGTCAGGATGCTTTCTATTGTGGATCCCCAGGAACTTGAAACTGGAGACACGCTCAACAGCCATTCCATTGATGTGGATGGTGTCGTGTGTGCCTCTTGACTCCTTCCTGAAGTCCACGATGAGCTCCTTCGTTTTGGTGGTGTTGAGGAGCAGGTTATTATCAGTGCACCATGTGGCCAGGTGCTGGATCTCCTCCCTGTAGGCAGTCTCATCGTTGTTGCTGATGAGCCCAATCACCGTAGTGTCGTCCGCAAACTTGACAATGGAATTAGATCCATACACAGGCTTGCAGTCGGAGGTGAAGAGGGAGTAGAGAAACGGACTTAGCACACAGCCCTGTGGTACACCAGTGTTGAGTGTGATGGACGTGGAGCCAGTGGATCCTGATCGAACATTCTGTAGTCTGTCAGTTAGGATGTCCAAAATCCAGTTACACATTGAAGTGTTGATGCCCAGGTCACCAAGTTTGGCTATTAACTTGGATGGGATGACAGTGTTGAATGCTGAGCTGAAGTCAACAAACAGCATGCGTGCATAAGTGTTCTTATGGTCCAGATGGGTGAGCACAGAGTGCAGTGCCATGGAAACTGCATCCTCTGTGCTCCTATTGCTGCGGTAGGCAAACTGGTGTGAGTCCAATGTGGATGGTAGAGAGTCTTTTAGGAGTTCCAGGACTAGCCGCTCAAAGCACTTCATAATGATGGGTGTGAGTGCTACAGGGCGGTAGTCATTAGGGCACCTCGGGCTAGAGGGTTTCGACACTGGCACAATGGAAGTGCGTTTGAAGCATGATGGTACAGCTGCTTGGGCAAGAGACAGGTTGAAAATGTCTGTAAAAACCCCAGCTGCTCCTTACATGCTATGAGAATACGACAAGGGATGTTGTCTGGTCCAGCAGCCTTGTGCGCGCTGATCCGGCTCAGTGCCTTGCAGACATCTGTGGAGGAGAGTGTGATTGGTGGGTGGTCAGCTGAGGGTTTGAGCTTGGTGGCAGTTTCTCTGTTGTCTCTTTCAAAGCGAGCATAAAAGTAATTTAGCTCGTTCAGGAAGTTGACATCAGTGGCTGCGGGGGTGGAGTGGGTGGGTTTGTAGTCGCTGATGGCCTGAATGCCCTGCCACATGCGTCGAGGGTCAGAGTTGGAAAAGTGTCCCTCTATCTTTAGCTTGTAACAGTGCTTGGCCTTTTTGATGCCCCTCTTCAGGTTTGCTCTGGATGTGCTGTAGGCTTGTGCATCTCCTGACGTGTCATGTCAGTCTTGAATATTAACATTTATAACATATTATAACAGTCACGCCTGTCTGAAGTGTAGAAAATACATACAAATAAAAAAACGGTATTGTATTTTATTCCTACCTTAAGAATAGCCTATATAGATGTATGTATGTATGTATATAAGTATGTTTGTTCTTATATGTTTGTTGTATTTCTTGTATGTTTGTTCCCCACACTCCCAGAGCACCCTCCACAGGATGCCATGAGGAACACAGTCGAATGCCTTCTCCAAATCCACAAAACACATGTGGACTGGTTGGGCAAACTCCTATGAACCCTCCAGCACCCCGGAAAGGGTATAGAGCTGGTCCAGTGTTCCACGACCGGGACGAAAACCACACTGTTCCTCCTGAATCCGAGGTTCCACTATCGGCCGAATTCTCCTCTCCAGGACCCTGGCATAGACTTTCCTGGGGAGGCTGAGAAGTGCGATCCCCCTATAGTTGGAACACACTCTCCGGTCCCCCTTCTTGAAAAGAGGGACCATCACCCCGGTCTGCCAGTCCAGAGGTACTGTCCCCAACCGCCATGCGATGTTGCAGAGGCGTGTCAGCCAAGACAGCCCCACAACATCCAGAGACTTGAGGTACTCAGGGCGGATCTCATCCACCCCCGGTGCCTTGCCACGAGAAGCTTTTTAACTACCTCGATGACTTCAGACCGGGTGATGGACGAGTCCACCTCTGAGCCCTCAGCCCCTGCTTCCTCAGTGGAAGACATGTGAGTAGGATTGAGGAGATCCTTAAAGTATTCCTTCCACCGCCTGACGATATCTCCAGTTGAGGTCAACAAGTGCCCATCTCCACTGTAAACAGTGTTGGTAGGGTACTGCTTCCCCCTCCTGAGGTGTCGAACGGTTTGCCAGAATCTCTTCGAGGCCAACCGATAGTCTTTCTCCATTTCTCGTTTCTTTTTCCATGGCCTTACCGAACTCCTCCCAGGCCCGATTTTTTGGCCTCCACGACTACCCGGGCTGCAGTCCGCTTGGCCTGCCGGTACCTGTCAGCTGCTTCCAGAGTCCCACAAGCCAGCCAGGCCCGATAGGACTCCTTCTTCAGCTTGACGGCATCCCTTAATTCCGGTGTCCACCACCAGGTTTGGGGATTGCCGCCTCGACAGGCACCGGAGACCTTACGGCCACAGCTCCAAGCGGCCGCAGCGACAATGGAGGTGGAGAACATGGTCCACTCGGACTCAATATCTCCAGACTCCATCGGGATCCGGTCGAAGCTCCGCCGGAGGCGGGAGTTGAAGATCTCTCTGACAGGGGACCAAACGTTCCCAACAGACCCTCACAGTACGTTTGGGTCTGCTAAGTCTGTCCAGCTTCCTCCCCTGCCATCGGATCCAACTCACCACCAGGTGGTTATCGGTTGACAGCTCCGCCCCTCTCTTCACCCGAGTGTCCAAGACATATGGGCGAAGGTCTGATGAGACGACCACAAACTCGATCATTGACCTCCGGTCTAGGGTGTCCTGGTGCCATGTGCACTGATGGATACCCTTATGCTTGAACATGGTGTTCATTATGGACAAACCGTGGCTAGAACAGAAATCCAATAACAGAACACCGCTCGGGTTCAGATCAGGGGGGCCGTTCCTCCCAATCACGCCCCTCCAGGTGTCACTGTCACTGCCCACGTGGGCGTTGAAGTCCCCCAGTAGAACGACGGAGTCATAAACAGTCTTACCTTTCACCTCAACGAGGGAAAAGTAGCGCTTATACTTCCAGTTTGCGAAAGCTACCTTTTGAAGTCGTTGGACTTGGTGTGTGTGACTGCGCACATGCGTGTGCGTGCGTGTGTGTGTGTGTGAGAACTCAACTTCTATCAACCTCAACCTTGTCTCCCACCCACCAATTCAGTGAGGTCAATTGTAACCCCGCATTTTTTTCCCTCAGTAACGCTAACGGCGTTGTAATGGGAGAAACAGTAATTAGTTTGATTACTCGTTACTGACGCCAGGACATTTGAACCCTTTCGCACGTACGTTCTAAATATTCAGACTGGCAGCCTGGCGTGAGTTTTTTAATGCAACCTTTATTATGCAATGACATGTGTTCTAATTTCCATGGTAACACATTGACCTTGACACGTGAGTTTTCGCAGTCACAGTGGCGCTCATGGTGGATGACCACGTGCAGGTGAGCACTCTATGAATGTTTTGCTTTATTTTTTAATTCAAAACCTTTCACATTATTTGTTAGCGTTTACACACTATGGTTGAAATGTACACTTATATGTACCATGAATAAATTATATATTATTTATGTTTTAGTGTTGTTACTGAGTTTTATATCTCACTAGCAAAGCAGAGAAAAGCTATATGGTCACGCCTCACTTACTATTAGCTTGCATATATATATATATATATATATATATATATATATATATATATATATATATATATATATATATATATATATATATATATATATATATATATAATTAAGTTAATCCCACTTGGAAATCATGGAGGGTCTGAAATTGTCATCGTAGGTGCATGTCAACTGTGAGAAACATAATCTAAAAAAAAAAATCCAGAAATCACAATGTATGATTTTTTAAACTATTTATTTGTATGATACAGCTGCAAATAAGTATTTGAACACCTGAGAAAATCAATGTTAATATTTGGTACAGTAGCCTTTGTTTGCAATTACAGAGGTCAAAGGTTTCCTGTAGTTTTTCAGCAGGTTTGCACTGCAGGAGGGATTTTGGCCCACTCCTCCACACAGATATGAAAGCTCTAGCATAAGTTCTGCTGGGAAGACTCAATTACTACGTCACTTACTGCCTTCATTCTAACCCAATTATATTCTCATGCTCACCGTATAAAAGCCCGGTACTTACACATGTTTGAGTTCGCAGATACTGAAGCGACGATTACGCAGATCTGAAGTGACGATTACGCAGATCTGAAGTGACGACTACCCCCATCCTCCCCACCACCACCAGGATGGTCCCGTCCATACCTCCCGGGGGGTCGGCTGCGCCCCTGCCCTCGTCTTCAGGCAGGAATTGCAGATCCGATACCCTCGGATTATGCCTACGGACGGGGCCTACGCCAAATTGACTCTGTAGATTATTAGCTTGCTGAGCTACTATTAAATGCACTATTGTCAATATAATTCTCCCGAGTCTTTCCTGCAGAACTTCTCTAGATCAGTCAGGTTTCTGGCCTGTCGCTGAGAAACACGGAGTTTGAGCTCCCTCCAAAGATTCTCTATTGGGTTTAGGTCTGGAGACTGGCTAGGCCACGCCAGAACCTTGATATGCTTCTTACAGAGCCACTCCTTGGTTCTCCTGGCTGTGTGCTTCGGGTCATTGTCATGTCGGAAGACCCAGCCTTGACCCATCTTCAATGCTCTATCTGAGGGAAGGAGGTTGTTCCCCAAAATCTCGCAATACATGGCCCCGGTCATCCTCTCCTTAATACAGTGCAGTCGCCCTGTCCCATGTGCAGACAAACACCCCCAAAGCATGATGCTACCACCCCCATGCTTCACAGTAGGGATGGTGTTCTCGGGATGGTACTCATCATTCTTCTTCCTCCAAACACGTTTAGTGGAATTATGACCAAAAAGTTATATTTTGGTCTCATCTGACCACATGACTTTCTCCCATGACTCCTCTGGATCATCCAAATGGTCATTGGCAAACTTAAGACGGGCCTTGACATGTGCTGGTTTAAGCAGGGGAACCTTCCGTGCCATGCATGATTTCAAACCATGACGTCTTAGTGTATTACCAACAGTAACCTTGGAAACGGTGGTCTCAGCTCTTTTCAGGTCATTGACCAGCTCCTCCTGTGTAGTTCTGGGCTGATTTCTCAACTTTTAATAGGATCATTGAGACCCCACGAGGTGAGATGTTGCATGGAGCCCCAGTCCGAGGGAGATTGACAGTCATGTTTAGCTTCTTCCATTTTCTAATGATTGCTCCAACAGTGGACCTTTTTTCACCAAACTGCTTGGCAATTTCCCCGGAGCCCTTTCCAGCCTTGTGGAGGTGTACAATTTTGTCTCTAGTGTCTTTGGACAGCTCTTTGGTCTTGGCCATGTTAGTAGTTGGATTCTTACTGATTGTATGGGGTGGACAGGTGTCTTTATGCAGCTAACGACCTCATCTAATTTAGGATAATTAATGGAGTGGAGATGGACATTTTAAAGGCAGACTAACAGGCCTTTGAGGGTCAGAATTCTAGCTGATAGACAGCTGTTCAAATACTTATTTGCAGCTGTATCATACAAATAAATAGTTAAAAAATCATATATTGTGATTTCTGGATTTTTTTTTTTAGATTATGTCTCTCACAGTGGACATGCACCTACGATGACAATTTCAGACCCCTCCATGATTTCCAAGTGGGAGATCTTGCAAAATAGCAGGTGTTC
The DNA here is from genome assembly GCA_023566225.1 of Romanogobio albipinnatus. Classification (NCBI taxonomy): domain Eukaryota; kingdom Metazoa; phylum Chordata; class Actinopteri; order Cypriniformes; family Gobionidae; genus Romanogobio; species Romanogobio albipinnatus. The sequence goes on from CM042240.1 coordinate 71,739,908, forward strand.
AAATACTTATTTTCCTCACTGTATATGCATATATATTGTAATGTCATTTCAAATGCCATTCAAAACGCCTCCTTTCGCCCCGCGAGGTGGGTTTGTACATCAGCAAAGTGGCGCCAACATCACAGCGGCCCGGCACAACGCACTCTCGCGAGGATGTGAAGACGCGGGATGTAAACAAACATGGCCAATACAGCAGTGACTCAGACGCTCACGCTCGCAATCAAAATGCCACGGTGCATTCTTAAGCCCAGTATGAACTGTTAGCAGATGCTGCAGGCTGGTCTGAAAATCATAAAGCTTTGCAGTTAGCGCTGTGCCTCACTGATGATGCGGCTGCCTGTCTGTTGTTGTTGAGTCCTGCAGAAAGAAATAATTATAATGCATTCGTCGGGGCTCTTCATAGACGGTTTGGACAATGTAGCCAGCCTGTCCTTTTGAGGACAGAATTTCATAACAGACGCAGACGACAAGGTGAGCCCCTCCGTATTTTGGCCACTTTGCTGGGGAGCTACAGCTCCCCAATACTTGAGCGAGCTCTTAACATATTATACTCCATCACGTCTACTGCGGCAGGCGGTTGATCCTTTTCCTATTTAGGTCCTAAACTCTGGAACAGTCTTCCTAGCATTGTTCGGGAAGCAGACACACTCTGTCAGTTTAAATCTAGACTAAAAACACATCTCTTTACTGTGGCATACACATAAAACACTTTCTCAATGAAATGATTGTTAGGCTGCATTAACTAGGTCAGCCGGAACCGGGAACACTTCCCATAACACCTGATGTACTCGTGACATCATCAGAAGAATGGCATCTACGCTAATGCTAGTCTCTCTGTTTTATCCCAAGGTTTACTGCAGCCGGATCCGGGCCGTATCCGGATCAGATGGTGGACCTGCGCCCAGAGAAGACCAACACAGAACCCCGAAGAGTCTGCAGAGACCGTGCCAATTAGCCTCCCCCTGAAACTGCCTCATCGACACTGCATCCTCAATAAACCCGTCTCCAGCGTGATGACTCCGATTGTTCGAATATTACAATTAAATAATACTTAAATCGATATGTCATCCTCAATAAAACCGTCTCCAGCGTGTTGACTCCGATTGTTTGAATATTACAATTAAATAATACTTAAATCGATATGTCATCCGCAATAAACCCGTCTCCAGCGTGTTGCCTCCGGTCCTTCGAATATTCCGATCTATTATGACCTCTGACCTGTAAAGCTGCCAGAATAATAATAATAATAATACGCTGTTTGTTAATTGGCCAGAGGAGAACTGGCACCCTGACTGAGCCTGTTTTCTCCCAAGGTTTATTTTTCTCCATTAGGTCACCTAATGGGGTTTTGGTTTCCTTGCCACTGTTGCCTCTGGCTTGTCGTGCTCAGTTGGGGACACTAAATTTTTCAACTAAACATCGAAATTAATCTAATTAATAAACTAAATTAACCATATAAACTAAATTACTGATCTAATTATTGATCTAAAGCCCACACTGTTACCATATGGAAATTGAAATGAACTGATGACATCAAATGGCTATACGGCTTAATAAAATTATACTGCATTATTTTCCTGTTTAACACTGTAAAGCTGCTTTGAAACAATCTACATTGTTAAAAGCACTATATAAATAAAGTTGACTTGACTTGACATTGAATGTTTATGCAAACACGCCTATGCTGAAATGCCACCATCAGCCCAGAATGAGCTTGCTAGAGACGGCGCTCAGCCCTAGAGAGCTCCAACCACACTGAGTGAAGCGCTGGAACTGGCTATTGAAAGGGAGATTTTAGGGGCTGAAATTGATTCAAATGAGGTTACTCCAATAGTGAGAGCTGCAGAAATGACTGAATTGAGCCAGAGGCCACCTGTGTGGATGGATAATTATACAAATGCGGCCATGCTGTGCCCGGGCCACTCCGCTCAGAGCGCCGCCGACCTGCAGTTTGCTGGGGCTGTGGCCAGACAGGCCATGTGATCAGACAGTGCCCTAGGATCGGTCAAGTGCAGGGAAACGCCCTGGGGCCCGTGTAGATGGGGGGGCATGGCCCCTTGATGATATTTCCCACACCTCGCCCCTGGCTGAGGACGAGGGGCAGCGAGTTGAGGAAGGGATTAAACTGCGACCTACAGAAACTGTTATGGTAGTTGGCTGGTCTTATGTAGGACATTTCTGCCACATAACCATTATAGTGGCGGGAGCCGCTTGCACAGCCCTTGTTGACACTAGATCAAATGCAACACTGGTTCGACCGAATCTTGTTCCTGTGGGGACAGCTTTGGAACCAACGTCTGCTCGCCTGAAAACTGTGACTGGTGACTTTGCGCCAATAAAAGGGAAAGGTCTCTTCCTGTTTGACATAGGAGGTCTGTGTGTGTCGTTCCAGGCATGGGTGGCTGAAGTGCAGGACCCCTGCATTCCTGGACTGGATTTCTTGAGGGCCGCTGGCTGTGTGCTGGACCTTTGTAGGGACTTACTTGCCCTCCCTGATGGATGTTCGGTACGACTGACCCATCCTGCTTCAAGTCTGACCCCAGTGCCCCTATCTGTGTATTCAGCAGACACATCCAGGCATGCACTCGGAGCAGAAAACCCACCCTGTGTGCCACCACCTCTCTCTGTGGAATCACAGCCCATAAGTTGGAATTGGTACACACACCACATCCCGATTGTAATGCTGCAACCCGTCCTTCCTTGTTTTCGCCAACACAGGATGACTATTGTTTGGACAGTGGATTGAGCAATGACGAGAGAGAGACTCAGATCTCGGCTGTGAGAGACATTTGGTCCAAAAACTGTGATGGCTTAAGTGAGAAACAAAAAGTGCGCTTGTGGGAAGTCATGGAGGACTTCAAGGACATTTTTGCCCTTAATGAGAATGAAGTGGGCCTAACCCATTTAGTGCAGCATGTTATTGACACAAGAGATGCCTGCCCGATAAGAGTAAGTCCACATCGTCTCCCCCTTGCCCGACAGGAAGCTGCGGATAAGGAGCTGGAGGAAATGCTGCAGGCAGGTATAGTAGAGCCCTCAGAGAGCCCGTGGGCTTCAGCAGTTGTCATGGTGTCGCGGAAAAATAGTCCCAGATGGCGGTTCTGCATAGACTATAGGCAGCTCAACAAAGTTACGAAAAAGGATTCATATCCTCTGCCTAGAGTGGATGAGTCCATCGACTTGGTGGGTGGTTCTTCCTGGTTCTCCACCCTTAACTTGAGGAGCGGCTACTGGCAAGTGCCATTGTCTCCTGAATCTGCTCCCAAAACTGCATTCCGCACAAATAGGGGTCTCTGGCAGTTCAAGGTCCTCCCATTCGGGCTCTGCAACGCTCCTGCCACATTTGAACAGCTCATGGACAAAGTGCAGGCAGGAGTTCCTCGCCGTGAATGTCTTGTATATCTAGATGATCTACTTGTCCATGGTGAGTTGTTTGATGAGACCCTTGATTCCCTTCATTGGGTGCTAGGAAGAGTGGCAGCGGCAGGCCTGAAACTGCATCCAGATAAATGCCACTTCTTGAGGCGGGAGGTTGAGTTCCTTGGACACAAGTTGGGGAGGGAGGGCATAGTTACCCTGGAGGACAAAATTTACACCATTAGAGACTGGCCAACCCCTACAGACCTGAGACAACTGAAAAGTTTCCTGGGGTTAGCCTCTTACTACAGGAGGTTTGTAAGCGGGTTCTCGTGCATAGGGGCGCCCCTCTTCCACCTACAACGGAAAGACCATGCCTTTGTCTGGACGGATGAGTGCCAGAAGGCGTTTGATACCCTTCGGCAGGCTTTGATTGAAGCTCCAGTTCTTGTTCCACCTGACACAACACTGCCTTTCATTTTATCCACAGACGCAAGCAATGTTGGCATGGGGGCGGTTTTATCGCAGGAGAGACCAGACGGAGAGAAGGTAGTGGCATACTTTAGCAGAGTCTTTAATCAGTGTGAGAGGCGCTATTGTGTCACCAGACGTGAGCTCCTTCAAATACTACCTGTGTGGTGCTCCATTCACAATAAGGACAAACCATGCTGCGCTCCAATGGTTGATGTCCTTCAAGGAGCCTGAAGGTCAAGTAGCCCGGTGGCTGGAAGAACTCCAGTCATTCAACTTTACAGTAGGTCATAGACCCAGGGTTAGCCACACCAACGCCGATGCTTTGTCACGCCGCCCCTGTGCTGCCGAGGACTGCCGTCACTGTGAGAAAAGAGAGACACAGGAGAGGGAGCTGTGTCTGGAGAACGAGCCAGCAAAGCCTTCATGTGGGGCACTGAGGGTGGTTGATGAACCAGAGTGGAAATATCAGCAGGAGCAGGATGACTCCGAATCATATTCGGAATCATGGTAACAGGGTTTCTGCTGATTGGATCAGGCATTGCCCTGGGATATCGAAGAATTCAGGAAGCGGTGACAGCTGTTCAAAGCTCCACAAGGCTGACCGTCATGATTGATGCAGTGGGCAGAGCGGTCACCTCTCAAACTGGGACCATTAACCGCAATATGGATAACATCATGAAGATGCAACGCAATATGGATGTCATCATGGAAAAGCTTACGGCTTTGCAAAAGGATCGTTTCAGAGACCAGAACGAACTAAGAGAGCAGTCCTAAATTGTGGCTACTCGCTCCCAGACCAAACAATTCCAATCTTATCTGCTTTCGGCTCCCTCAACCAGCACGGCCTTGGCCAAGGCCGCTGTTGGGACAACAACTCCCCCTGAGAGCACTGCAGGAAGACGCTCTTGCATTCATCCCCCAATCACCTGCTGACTCAGACTGGGATCTGATCAAGGCTGTCTCCACAGCAACTTGCGGACTGGAGCACCGAGATTATGGTGCCAGGCATGACTCACACACATTTATGCACACACCCATCTCTCACCTTCGCCGCTTTGTACCCCCAGTATGACAAGCGGGACTGTGACCAGCGCCTGGAAAGGCTGCAGGACGGGCCGCCTGGCTGTGCTGGGAACCTCAACCCCCCATTCCTCTCCCCTGTTGCAAGTCGTGTTTCATGTTGTAATGTGTATGCTCATGTTGCTGAGATGTTTTTTTACTGTTCTCAAACTGTGCTCCTGTAGGAGCATAGTCTGGGGGTTGTTTTTTTTTCATCTCCTCACCCCTCCTTACCTCTCCTCATGTTATGCTGTATTTTTCTGTCCAACTAAAGGAGGCGCCGCAGAATGGCGACTCGGTGTGACTCGCACAACACCAAAACAAATTCCGTGTATGTGTAAAAATGTACTTGGCAATAAAGCTCCTTGAATCCTTGAATCCTTGAATGAGGATTTGAAGCCAGTGCTGCGTTGGCTGGAGGCACAGCGGAGACCCAATTGGGGGGATGTTACAGGGTGCTCGTTGGTCACAAAGGGACTGTGGTCAAAATTCAACACACTGCAGCTGAGCGAGGGAGTACTCCAGCAGGCATGGAAGGAGCCTGCCACTGGGGAGGACAGATGGCAAGTGGTAGTGCCCAAGACACTGACTGAGGGAAGCACCAGATACGCCGAGTGTACCAGCTGGACCAGAGTATGCAAGGCAGTTGCAGGATCGGATGGAAACAGCCCATGTGTTCGCTAGAGAGCAAATGGGAAAGGCTGGCATGAGAAAAAAGAGGAACTATGATGTTAGAAGCAAGGGTAGGGACTTCCAAGCTGGGGAATCAGTTTGGGTGTACAACCCGAAAAAGAAAAGAGGACACTCCCCGAAGCTTGACTGCCACTGGGTGGGTCCCTGCTTGGTTCTAGAGAGGGTGGAAGAGTGTATAGGGTGTAGATGCCGCCTAGAGGTCGGAAGGTAGCCCTACACAGAGACAGGCTGGCCCCATACTGAGGCATCCTGACCGCCTCTTTTGAAAAGCGAAAAGCCAGCCCCCTTACCTCAAAAAACAGTGTTGATCCCGTGCCCACGCTCCACACTCCAGTTGTTCTCGAGTCCCCTGCCCTAAACACCCCACATTCAGCCACTTACCGTGAACTTTCCCCTGTTTCCCATGTCCCAACCTCCCATACCCTTGCAAGCCCAGACGCTCAGCCTGATATGCGGCCAAGGAGGCAGAGGCGCCTGCCTGGACACCTCAGAGACTTTGTTTGCCCCCTCGGGGACGAGGGTTCTACTTATTAAGGGGGAGGCAGTGTAATGTAATTTCAAATGCTGGAAGACATTAGTTAAAGTGTTGATGTTCACATTGTTAATTTAGTAAGAAGGGGTTCTAACTGTTAGTGCTTGTTCACTTTAAGGGGTGGGGTTAAAGCCAGGTTGGTGGGGGCTAGAAGGAGAGTTGAGGGAGGAAGCGGGTAGTTTGGACGGGGGAGCGCGGCGTGATATCTCATGTTGTGTACGGCTTGGGTTGCGGCCAGAACAGTAACCCAGCAGTTCATTAATAAAGTATTTGAACGATAAGCCTGGTTATTATAGTAACAAAACGCTACAATATATAGTTTACATGATGTCAAATACCATGTACCTTTTCTCTGCTTTGCTAGTGAGAAATGTGTTGTATAAGTTTAGCATAATTCAACCGTATGTCATTTGTTAAAAAGAAATAGCAAAATGTACACATTTCATTCATGTTTTATTAAATCTCTTCAATTTAAGCTTTTTTGTTTAAACTATTATACATATATACACTTTCTCATAAAATTAGAAAACAAATTATAAATATAATTACTATGAACAACAATCAAAATAGTGTTATAAACAAAACAATAAATATACTATGGTAAAAACATCTTTAAAACAAACTATATACATATGTTTATACTAAACAAATTACAAATATATTTACAATTAATAAATAAATAAACTCTGACTTTTTACAGGATTAATAATTCTTTAGTGTGTGGTACTCCTCAAAGCATGGGACAGCACACAAGGGAGTGTTGCACGGCACACACGTGTTTGGTGAGGCGCCTCTGTTTGCTCTTGCGTGTGCTGGAGAGGCAGACCTTGCAGTGCCGCCTGGTCCTGCTGCCCTGGGAAGTGGTCTGAGGGACTTCAGAAACAAAATGCCTGGCTGTAAGGCGCAGAGGAGTGTCTAAGGCAGGTCGCCCTCTGTAAAGCCCGTGAAATTGGTCCAATCTGCCGGTTCGCCGATACACAGGGAAGGTCACACGTGTTCTGTCCTTATTCATGTAAAGTATTGGTTGGTTAAATTTGTAATATATTAATCATATATTTACTCGTTCATTTCATCTGACTCCATAAATGAAAGGTTTTAATAATATCTGTGCCTCACTAAAAGTGAGCGAATGTTTGACTATTCCTTTTAACCATCAAGTGAACAATGTCAGAATCAGTTAGAATAATCAAATGTAACAATTTATTATGTCAGGTAAATGTATCATGCCAATTCCATAATCAATTCAAAGATAATCAATACAAAACATCAAATGCTCAGGAATAAAGAGAAGATGCAAACCTAACTTTAAGAAATACGTGAGGCTGAGAGATTCATCTCCTTAAATAGTAAGACCTCTTTCACATGGAAACATGTGCTAACAAAAGAAATGTGCATGCAGTGGTCGTACCTTCATGGGGGTGGGTGAAAGACCACCTTCCTTTCTAAGTCAGTTATCCATAAACTCCTAAAACCTTATTACCTTTTATTTTATCTATCTGGATATGAGATATCTGTACCACTCACTTTGAGACACTTCAAATGACACCAAAAACATAACAGTCAATGATAAACATTCACATTAAACCATATTCTTGTGTGAGTTCTTAGTAGTTTGCGTAAGTGAGGTCAGTATTTTCAGTCTTACAGATTCCCTCCTTGATCCCGTGTGTCACATTCCGATGAACACTTACGGGGTCACAGTAAGACGTTTGTTATAATCCTTGAAGATGTAGCACAAAAATTGTCTTTGCACTGTTGGCATCTGTAGAAGCTCAGTGGGCTGTGTTCACCTGCAGAACACCTGTTCTCACCAGGTGTATAGCTTGAGTCCAGCAGGTGGATGGATGCGTTCAGGTTTTCTTCCTGTACTCCTGTGACGTGAGCAAAGTTCATAGAGTCAATCTGGACCTCTTGTGACCTGATCAGTTGATGTGTCATTCCTTCATGGAGAAACTTCCGCTTCCCTGGCCCCTTCTCCACGATGATGATCTGACCCTCCTTGACCCACCCTGTCACCTCCAGCGGTGCGGTGGTCTGGGCAGACCTCAGTGGATGAAGGGGCTCTCCTTTGACACCTGAAAAGCATCTAAAGTGTCCGCTTCACGATTGAGCACATATATGAACTTACAGTCGTAAGGAAATGCATAGGAACGCATAATGCAATAATGCAAAATCATGTCATGTTCAATGTAAAATACCATGTTCATGTCAGCAAATGTGAGTGGTACATTTGGTCTCATTAATTACCTGACTTTCAATCACCATGCCAATAGTACTCCTATAGAGGGTCAATGAAGGACAAAGGAAGATCTTACAAGCTCTTACCCTGTTTCTAGAAACATTTCAATAAATGGCATTCTAACAAATCAACCAGTGCTGGGTTTAAACAACATTTCATGAAGAGTGTCAGCTAAATTTTGGTGTAACCAAACATAGAGATTCACTTGAATTGATGTCCAAAGACATTGTTGCGAGCAAAATGGGCAACATACAAATAAGCAGAAATCAAAATAAGTTTCAGAAAATTAAAATCAAAATAAGTTTCAGAAATTAAAATCAAAATGAGTTTCAGAAATTAAAATCAAAATAAGTTTCAGAAATTAAAATCAAAATGAGTTTCAGAAATTAAAATCAAAATAAGTTTCAGAAATTAAAATCAAAATAAGTTTAAGTGTAGCAAGAGATCAGTGTAAACCAATCAATGGTTTTGTGTGAGAGTGTTTTTTAGAGTGTGTGTGTGTGTGTCTGTGTGTGTCTGTGTGTGTGTGTGTGTGTGTGTGTGTGTGTGTGTGTGTGTGTGTGTGTGTGTGTATCTGGCTAAGTCACAGTCGATGACAGAGTTGGATTGTAAATTTTTGTTTTAATAATGTTTCTGTTATTAGTGGTAAGTTGAGAAATCAGGGGCCCTCTGATCTTCCAACTCCCACCCACAATCATAGAGTTAGAAATGTAATGGCAGGTCTGCCTTAGAATTCGTCTTGATTTGTGACTGTAGCCATTCAGTTGTTCATGTGTGTTACATTAGTTGGCAGTTTGTTGTGAATAGCGTATGCTGTTCTTTGTGTCTCTGTTAGACAATGATCATGAGATCAGCTCCACCCTGTGTGTGTGAAGCTATCTGGTCTACCCCAGGTGATGATGCTGTGAGGGTATAGTGATGGAGGGGTGTTGTTCAGTGTTCATGTCTAGGAGATGGGTGGAATCTAATCTATAACAATTGTGTTGCAAATTTCGATCCAGTTCTAAACTGGGAGGCCATATTTATGTAGTAATGTGACAGTGTGACGTGTGTAAAGGCCTTTTATAATGTCTTTCCACCCATCTCCCGAGTCTCAATTCTGCTGTCATGGATTTGCCTCAGGTGGGCTCCACCATTTTGCAGAAGTAAGCCTGAGACAGAAAACAGAGGAGAGCGAACCACAGATAATTCCAATATTTCAAAGCATTAAATTCATATGTGTGGAATTCTTTTACTTGTTCCATTATCATGTAAGTTGCCATTTTAATTCCAGATGTCACATGAAACCGAGTTTCATTGACCAAGTCTGAATTGTTGATTAGATTACATTTAGTTGTTGCACAATTTGGTTTGCTATTACCTGTCCCACAATTCTAGCCGTGTTTTCTAACGGTGAAAAATAAATGCAGACCCCTACCCTTTTTTGGCACTGGGTAGCACGCAAACGAAATTCTGTTTCAGAAATTGACGATTTCGAATTGACGAAAGTCACACTTCTCCAATTATTGTCCTGCTCAGCGAACGTAATATAATGTTTATTATAATTCAAGTTATAATATAATTATAAGATCTACATTCGCTGTTTCTCTTTTTTCTTTTCTAGGTTTCAAATACCTTTTCTTCTCATTTAGTCCTTTTAAATGGCTATTTTAACGTTTGATTCTTCTATTTACTCTTTTTAATTTGTATTTTACCCGCTCAATTTAGGAAACTATTTCGCTCCGAGTTCCTCCCCAAGGTCTCCTACACAAGTTGGTCAGTCCCGAAGATCAGAAGCTTGGGCAGTTGGCTAAATATCTAGAACTTTGCCGTACACGCACAACAATCAAAGATATATTCTATAGCCCCCTTGGATGCCCTTCAAGAACTCAATTCAATTGTTTCACTTTAGTAGGATTCGGCTCTTTGATAGCTTTGGATTAGCCAAGCCTGTACATCTATCTAAAGTAACATTAAATCAGAACAGAAGTCATCGGAAGCGTCCAAGCTAGGTTAACCTAGTCAGACTAACCCATCCTCTCATCCAAGTCGCCCGCACACTTCCTGATATCAGTTTTTAGCCGTCGCTAATCTCTGACGCAACCTTGTGGCAATATACGAATCCGTTAATCTTATTTGGGAAAAACAAATCTCAGAGTAATTCAGAATAAATTCAAACGTAAGAATTTATGATTTTTGTTCAAAATTCAGAGTTGTTACGTTCTCCGACGCGTCTCTGGGACATTGAATATGAAAAGGTTTTGTTTTCAGGATTAATGAGATGTGTTCGTTTCTGATTTTCAAATTCATTGTGAATTACATTATCAAATGTAGTATAGACACACGTGTTTAATTCAGTTTACACAGGACACATGGCCTAGAATACAACATCTACAGCCTTTGCCTAAGTGTTCCAACACCCACAGCAAAGCAATAGAATACAACATCTATATCACCTTTGCCTAAGTGTTTCAACTACACCTACAGTAAACTAATCCTGTGTGTAAAGAATAAACTTTAAATTAGCCTATGTGCATGTTGTAGCACAAACAACCAAATTGTGTTCTATGTGCATGATGTGTTAAGATCAAATTTAGTATAGACACACGTGTTTAATTCAGTTTACACAGGACACATGGCCTAGAATACAACATCTACAGCCTTTGCCTAAGTGTTTCAACACCCACAGCAAAGCAATAGAATACAACATCTATATCACCTTTGCCTAAGTGTTTCAACTACACCTACAGTAAACTAATCCTGTGTGTAAAGAATAAACTTTAAATTAGCCCATGTGCATGTTGTAGCACAAACAACCAAATTGTGTTCTATGTGCCTGATGTGTTAAGCACAATTTTCTGATACTTCTAATTTCTGTTTCATACAATTCATGCAAATGGAGACTTTCCCTCCCAGTCAGCCAGTGACACAAAACAAGGGTTAAGCGTTTTGGGCACAGCATGGCTTTAGCATTTAGCATTAAAGTTAGCCTTGAGCGTTTTGAAAACAACATGGACAATAGCATTTAGCATTAGCCTCAGGCGCAGCATGGCTTAGCATTTAGCATTAAAGTTAGCCTTGAGCGTTTTGAAAACAACATGGACAATAGCATTTAGCATTAGCCCTGGGCGCAGCATGGCTTTAGCATTTAGCATTAAAGTTAGCCTTGAGCGTTTTGAAAACAACATGGACAATAGCATTTAGCATTAGCCTTGGGCGCAGCATGGCTTAGCATTTAGCATTAAAGTTAGCCGTGAGCGTTTTTAGCCTGTAAATCATATCATCCTGTTTTCCCAAAATTTTCTTTTTATAAACAATGCATCGATCTGCCTTTTATTTATAAAATCACGTGTTTTCCGATCGTTTACAAACTTAGATGTGTTGCTGGTTTGTCTTTAACAAGCCCAGATACAACAATGGCCGGAAAACATGCGGTTGATTTTAAAACTTTTAGGCTTTACTTTTTCGGCTCTTCATCGAGTTATTAATTATTTGGGAGATGTTATTCTCACTTTAGGTCTCGCTTCCTGTTGCTTCGGCAAAACAAGGAGATCTTTAAAATCTAATCTTTCTTCATCTGGCTGCGGCCTCACGCTTCTAAACAAAGGGTTTTAATTCCAAACCCGTAAACAATGCAAACATTTCTTCAACACTTCTAAAAATGCAAAGAATTGACTTACCACAGCCATGGAAGAAAGAGAAGATGTTCAAAACCTCTTGTTGATTTTGAAATCCCAATACTTGCTGAAAAGGACGTTTCTCGTAAAACTGTTTTGATCTGTTTTGAGATCACGTCTCGAGGTCACCATTTTGTAAGGCCCGTGAAACTGGTCCAATCTGCCGGTTCGCCAGTACACGGGGAAGGTTACACGTGTTCTGGTCCTCACTCATGCAAAGTATTGGTTGGTTAAATGTACAATATATTAATCATATATTTACTCGTTCATTTCATCTGACTCCATAAATGAAAGGTTTTAATAATATCTGTGCCTCACTAAAAGTGAGCGAATGTTTGACTATTCCTTTTAACCATTAAGTGAACAAAGTCAAAATCAGTTAGAATAATCAAATGTAACAATTTATTATGTCAGGTAAATGTATCATGCCAATTCCATAATCAATTCAAAGATAATCGATACAAAACATCAAATGCTCAGGAATAGAGAGAAGATGCAAACCTAACTTTAAGAAATACGTGAGGCTGAGATTTCTTTCTCCCAGCCTCACGGGCCGACCTCAAGTACAGGAAAGGCCCCAAACTCTCTGCTGCATCCCATTAAATAGTTAGACCTCTTTCACATGGAAACATGTGCCAACAAAAGAAATTTGCATGCAGTGGTCGTACCTTCATGGGGGTGGGTAACCATTTGCTTCCTTTCTAAGTCAGTTATCCATTAACTCCTAAAACCTTATTGCCTTTTATTTTATCTATCTGGATATGAGATATCTGTACCACTCACTCTGAGACATTTCAAAAGACACCAAAAACATAACAGTCATTGATAAACATTCACATTAAACCATATTCTTGTGTGAGTTCTTAGTAGTTTATGTGAGTGAGGTCAGTATTTTCCTTCTTACACCCTCCTTTGGATGGACACCGCGGTGTGCTGTACTCCTCCGGCAGCCCTCTCATCAGGTTCGTCCTGAACTGCAGGGAGGTGATATCCTTTCCTACTCACAGTAGAACACATCAATAGGGCGTAAGGAAGAGGATATTATTGTAAATTTGTTAATAGAGGGTACGCATGTGACATCACTGTCAGCTGGAGTGAATTCGATTAAAATGTGATTAAGCTCATAATCGCATGAACACACGTACACCAATTTTAATCGCATTAAAAAGGCATATAAACACCTTAATTGCAAAATTGCCGCTCTGACCAAAGTGTGCATGTGCGCGGACGTATACGGATGCTGTGCGTTGTTCACACAACTTCATGAATGAACTTTGTGACATTATTCTGAAGTTTTCTCTTCTTTAAATCACTAAACACTGTCAACACAACTCGCTGTGCAGTCTGTGCTCCTTATCTTCATCCAGACGGCGAGAACAGCGTGACGACAGCATAGGCAAAACCGGCATTGCAATGTTCATCACGGTGCTGAATAATATCTTGTACTGCCATAAAAATGTATTTTGAATTTGATGCGAGTAGATTAAAACAATGGCCAGTAACATGCATAATGTATGTGTAACGGAGTGTAAATGGTTAAATGATGCATAAATGGGGACAGCGCCATCTGTAGGCATGCGTGATGGTACGTAGCGTGTGGAATGAGGACCGCCCACAGCAGAACTAACGAGACATGCTGTGGGTAAGTTGCACGTTGTAGCAGGGAGAGAATTATCAGTTTAAAATGTGCAAAACGCATAAATACTTGCTCTGTTGTGAATTTTTCCTTCACTGAACTCCTCCGTGAACTGTTTATATGCGTTTGGCGTCGAATGTGTTATTTTATAGTGATTTATTTTGACCTTGTATTACGTGGCACAATCGTAATTCATTTGTGCATTATCTTATGTTTTATGTAGAACTGATTTATTCTCCATGCATTGGATCCCTCATTTCCATGTTGTTTCCTGGTATTGTGCAGGTATGTTTGTAAAATGTGTTGTTTTATGGATTGTTTTATTCATGTATTTTGCATGTTCACCGCTAGGTGGGGATGTTTCCCTTTAGATTGAATTTAATTGAATTGTTCTGTTTTCATTGAGTTGATTTGTGATTAATTCATTGGAAATGGTTATTATAACTTCTCAGCTTCAAAAAGGATCCACTATACGATCACAAAGATAAAATATTTCATGAGTTAAAAAGGATTTTAAAAAAAAGATAATTGTAAAAAATAAACAGCAGAACTAACGAGACATGCTGTGGAACTGATTTATTCTCTATGCATTGGATCCCTCATTTCCATGTTGTTTCCTCATTGTGCAGCTCCATTCAGCAGAAAGACCGCCCAGGCAAGACCGTCACATATGCCTATCTGAGTGTGGTATAACTTATTAGCAAATAATACAAATTGCATTAGAAGATAATTTAAAAAACTTATTTTAGTTATAATTGAATTAATTTAAGGACTGACACAATTTGTTCAGTAAACCACATTTTAATAATAAAAAAAGCTATTTTAAATTTAGTTTTCTCTCCCCTGCTGTACCGAACCGTGACTTCAAAACCGAGGTGCATACCAAACCGTCAGTTTTGTTTACCATTACACCCCTAGTATATTGTATATATTTAAAGCATTCACAGGCAAATTTGATTTATGTATTTTACTGCCGTCAAAATCAGGCATGTATAAATGTCAGGAAATGTTCTTGTCAATATCCATGGATCACTGGATCTTTGGTAAGTTGTAAGGACCACTATATGGAGTCTAACCTTTAGTTTAAACTGAAACTTGTTTTACGCGTTGTTTTCGCAGTTTCCCCTATTAAATCCAGTCACGTAGCAGCTCTTTTGCCACTCACTCAGGCTGAGAGGGGCGTATTCCGGCAGGAGAGTGACATCCATGCATACCCTTTATAACACTTATGTTTACATTCATTGAAAATGTAATCACTTTTTATCTTGTTTATATTCCTTGATTTATAGAAATATCTTACCAGTAATTTGCCGGTAGACAATGTGGCTGTTGAGTAAAACCGTGTCAAGTAGGTTTTAGTGAGATGGTGGTCCAGTGGGTTAAACCATGGAGCTGATACGCAGAAGGTTGCTGGCTCGATCCCAGCGGTCACCACCAGTGTGTCCTTGAGCAAGGCACTTTACTCCATGTTGCTCCAGGGGGATTGTTCCTGCACAAAGGGCACTGTAAGTCGCTTTGGATAAAAGCGTCTGCCAAATGCATAAATGTAAATGTAAATGTAAGTAGGTGAAAGAAGATCTTCTTGTACCACTTGGTAGACTTTCTGGTGCATTCAGGAAAACCAGTCATCATGTCAGCTTTGTCAACTGCCCCCATCTTTTTGTTGTACTCCAGCACACAGACTGGCTTCATCTTTGCTTACCCAGTGATGTGATCCAGCTTCCCTGTGGCTGCCATACCAGTTGGGTGGACTGTGGTAAGGACATGGACATCTCTCTTATCATGCCATTTGACTGCCAACTGTGATCCATTTTCCTTGAATTCCACCTCACCCTTTGTCATTTTACAGGTGAATGTTGGCATCCCTTTCCAGTTTGCACGCACAGTCCCACAAGCTCCAGTGCCAAGAGACGAGGTGCTGGAAAAGTGTGGGTCTACTGTACCAGTTATCCACATAAAGGACATGACCCTTTCTGAGGTAAGGTGCTAGTAGTGTCATTACAACAGACCCAGAAATCCCGGAGTGGATGGTTTTTTTGATCACCCCCATTAGGAGAACTGCCACTAAAAATGTGTACATTTCAGGGATATTTGTTGGAACCCATCCATCCATCCATCCATCCATCCATCTTCTTCCGCTTTATCCGGGGCCGGGTCGCGGGGGCAGCAGTCTAAGCAGAGATGCCCAGACTTCCCTCTCCCTAGACACTTCCTCTAGCTCTTCCGGGGGGACACCGAGGCGTTCCAAGGCCAGCCGGGAGACATAGTCCCTCCAGCGTGTCCTTGGTCTTCCCCGGGGCCTCCTCCCGGGCCTCCTCCCGGTTGGACATGCCCGGAACAGATGCCCGAGCCACCTCAGCTGTCCCCTCTCGATGTGGAGGAGCAGCGGCTCTACTCCGAGTTCCTCCCGAGTGACTGAGCTTCTCACCCTATCTCTAAGGGAGCGCCCAGCCACCCTGCGGAGAAAGCTCATTTCGGCCGCCTGTATCCGGGATCTTGTCCTTTCGGTCATGACCCAAAGCTCATGACCATAGGTGAGAGTAGGAACGTAGATTGACCGGTAAATCGAGAGCTTCGCCTTACGGCTTAGCTCTTTCTTCACCACGACAGACCGGTACATCGACCGCATTACTGCAGAAGCTGCACCGATCCGTCTGTCAATCTCTCGTTCCATCCTCCCCTCACTCGTGAACAAGACCCCTAGATACTTGAACTCCTCCACTTGGGGCAGGAACTCTCCACCAACCTGAAGTGGGCAAGCCACCCTTTTCCGACCGAGGACCATGGCCTCGGATTTGGAGGTGCTGATTCCCATCCCAGCCGCTTCACACTCGGCTGCAAACCGTCCCAGTGCATGCTGGAGGTCCTGGTTAGAAGGGGCCAACACGACAAAGTCATCCGCAAAGAGCAGAGACGAAACCGTGTGGTCCCCAAACCTGATACCCTCCGGCCCTTGGCTGCGCCTAGAAATTCTGTCCATAAAAATTATGAACAGAACCGGCGACAAAGGGCAGCCCTGCCGGAGTCCAACATGCACCGGGAACAAGTCTGACTTACTGCCGGCAATGCGGACCAAACTCCTGCTTCGGTCATACAGGGACCGGACAGCCCTCAGCAAAGGACCCCGGACCCCATATTCCCCCAGCACCCTCCACAGGACGCCGCGAGGGACACATTCGAATGCCTTCTCCAAATCCACAAAACAAATGTGGACTGGTTGGGCAAACTCCCATGAACCCTCCAGCACCCTGTAGAGCAGTGGTTCTCAACCTTTTTTGGGCCAGCGCCCCCTATCCATTATCCAGGTCCCTTACCGCCCCCCTCCCCCCCTCCCAAAAAGGGCTAAATGTCTTTATTGATTGTGTGCTGTATTCGTGCTGTTTTAATAATAATATGTATATTATTCACATCATTATTTTCTTACTATTATTAGCTATTATTAAATCCATAACTTTGTTTGTATTTAAAATGTACAAAATGTATATAATGAGCGAGTACATCATAAATCCATTTCCCAAACCATGTTTTTGTCTTATCCTGAATAACTAGTACACCTATAAGTAGTGTTTATAAATATTGGGACTATATTAGGGACGTTTGCGTGGAACACTTGGAAAGCGTGGCCGCGTTGCTGTCTCCAAGCGCTTGCGAGATGAGAAATACAAATCTGCCCTTGTGTTCAGCTATGATCAGCTGTTCGGCCGAGCCGAAGCTGAACCGTTGGTTTTTGTTACATGACCTGCAGTTGGCTTGCGGCATTCTGAAAAGTTGAGTTTTCATCTCACCGCGAGCCAGTGGCGCAAAAAGTGGGTATGCGCTATATGCGGCGCATAGGGGCGCCAAAGCGATGGTATAAAAAAAAATATATTTTTTTTTTGGTATTTTCTATATGTAGCTGCTGTTTTGCGTTTCTAAATCATTTCTGTATTTCCTCAATATTAAATAACATTTTAGAGGACTAACAGGCTAGAGTAGGCGCCTGACAGGCTCATCGTGGACTTCAGGAAAGAGTCAAGAGGCACACACGACACCATCCACATCAATGGAATGGCTGTTGAGCGTGTCTCCAGTTTCAAGTTCCTGGGAATCCACATCTCGGCGGACATGTCGTGGACGAACAACACCTCCAGCCTGGTCAAGAAGGCTCACCAGCGCCTCTTCTTCCTGAGGACACTGAGGAAGAATCAGCTCTCCTCGGCTATCCTGGTGAACTTCTACCGCTGCGCAATAGAAAGCATCCTGACCAACTGTGTGGCAGTATGGTATGGGAGCTGCTCTTTTGCGGAGCGCAAGGTTTACTTATGCATTTTGCACCACCATATCTTAACTGGAATATGCTCATTTGCACTGCCGACTGTATTTATAGTACCAATGTTTACATTTGCATTTTGCACCGTACTTCTAACTGCCATATGCAACCACTTTCCACTGCACTTTTACACTTTTTTTTTTTGGATAGCTCTGTCCATAATTTATAGCTCTGTCCATAATTTATTGCACTACCTTAATCCACTGCTATATTCCTCATCTTGCCTAACATATTATTGTATACCTCTATCTGTAAAATTCTGTTTATAGTAATAGCCATCTGTATATTATATTCCTAGTACATATTCACCTGTAAATTCTGTTTATAGTAATAGCCATCTGTATATTATATTCATAGTACATATTCACCTGTAAATTCTGTTTATAGTAATAGCCATCTGTATATTTATTCACTGTACATATTCACCTGTAAATTCAGTTCTGTTTATAGTAATAACCATCTCTCTATTTATACATATTTATATATATTCAGTACATAACCATGTCCTGCACTTACGCAACCACTGTATATATCCTGCACTTGCTGCTATTGCACTTCTGGTTAGACCTAAACTGCATTTCGTTGCCTTGTACTTGTACTTGTGTAATGACAATAAAGTTGAATCTAATCTAATCTAATCTAATAAGATTCCATAATAGAATTTTGGAATATCGCGAGTGGGTGCGCCTGGCAGGGCGCTGGCGATTTGACAGCAAAACGCTCGTCCTTGACGCGTGATTTACCACAAAAACGCGCGTTCTTAACGTGCGCTTTGGGGTCAAGGAAAACGCGTTAAGAATGCGCGCTTATATGGTAAATCGCGCGCTATAAGTCCGTCAAAACGCATGTTACTAATGTGTAGGCTAAACAGGTAAACCAAACAGGCAGTGCAAACTTGTGTTTGAAGTATCCAAACAGACTAAAGAACGTGCGCTTTTGTGTTCTCAAAATTGCATGTTCACTTTTTAGGGCATACCTCTTATAAAGTAAAGTTAAATATTGTTGACCATCTTTTTAAGTAATTACACTATTTACCACGATACATGGCTGTTATATGAATTAAATTAAATCAATATCAACAAAATCCATCACACCATTTATCAAAATCCACTTACACTGTAATTACAATTGCCTAAATAATGTAGGCTAATGAGATTTTTAGATTTATGTTCTTAATATAATATTTTAATTATAGAAATATGAAATGTTGGGAAAACTTTAATTATTCCAGGCCCATGAAACTATAAAACTGCCAGTATAGTTGGCGGCGTAGTGGATTCTAGAATCATTCAACTGTTCAAAAACGGTGAATTATGCGAGAACGAAACCTATACTTTGTTTGAAGCTATTTTTGTTGGAAAAATAGAGAAAAACTGTAAATAAATGACATCTTGTTTTTTATTGAACTGTTGTATAAAATTAATATTGCATTTTGCAATCGTGCTGATATAGGCTACTCTGGAAAATAGCACTCTTGCTCGTATGATATTGCTAAACTCATAATTTCCTCTTTAATTACTTTCAAAAGAATGTTTAATTTTTTTGTTCATTATTAGCCTATTTTTTATGAAAATACAACAACAATAAAAAAAAACTTGCGTATATTAAACTTTTGCTAAAAAAACGAATAAGACGGATTACATAAAATATCTATACCCGAATTATAACAAATAAAAGATATTTGGAAATTCCCCTGTAAAACGGACACCCTCAATTTGTGTTTGTGTTTTTTGTTATTAACAAAAGTGATCTTGCGCTTGTGCCTCCGCTATCGTCCTGTCAATCATCTTGCTCGCGCCTATGATTACAATTTCAGTAAAATTTTAATTCACCATCATCGGTTCCCATCCTCAGCCGATCTGCATGACAGTTTTTGCAATGACCATCAATACTAGATATATGGGCAAGTGAAAAGGCACGCCATGTCACAATTTAGTAGGAACTAAAGAGCGCTCTAGAATGTTTGCTAGCAACATCGTTACTAGTATTGGGCATCGAGAACCGGTTCCTACTTGGAATCGTTATAAAAATTCAGATTATTTTCTTTCTTTTCATTATTGGAATCCGATCACAATGTTAATGTTTGTCATTTTGTGACTATTTTTTTTATTTGTTAACATTGTTAATAGTAATTATATATATATAACTTTTGGGGCGCCAAAATTGTCGCCAAAACTGCCCGTGTTTTATTAATTTGGTGCTATTATGCGCAGCTGGGTAAACGACTCTAGGGTTTACTGTATGTGCGTCGCTTGAAGTTCATTTGTTGCCCTCATTGCACGCATATGCGCAAATCCACTAGTATCCAAGGTAAATCATCAACACCATCCTCCCTTACATGTGTTTTATTTGACTAAATACATTGTAATACGCTAAACCACATATGCAGGTTACGTTTCTTCCTGAACAAATGCGCACCCGAGTCCGTTTCACGTAAATCGCGGGACAGTTCGAGTGCCACCACCTCCTTCAGAGTCGCGGGTTCGGTGCGCACCGAGCCCGCGATTGACAGCTTAAATTATTAGCAATTTTTCATGCAAACCGTGCCGCTTTTCGAACTAAAATGCTAATGACTCCATTTATGTCGCACTGTACAGCCCTGCATATATATGTGTATATATATATATATATATATATATATATATATATATACCTATCTCCATATATCTGTTCCAAGAAAATATTGTTGGCTATATATATATATATATATATATATATATATATATATATATATATATATATATATATATATATATATATATATATATATATATATAGCCTATATATTTAAAAAATAACATTATATTTTTTAAATGTATATATATTTAAAAAAAGAACATATATATATATATATATATATATATATATATATATATATATATATATATATATGTTCTTTTTTTAAATATATATATATTTAAAAAATATAATGTTATTTTTTAAATATATAGGCTATATATATATATATATATATATATATATATATATATATATATATATATAACATTGTTTAATGTATTATTAGGCTACAGTACAGATAAATGTCATGTCTGAGCTGGATTTGAGCAAACATCATTTTACCGGTGTTTCATGAGCGCGCGCCTGCATTGAGCTGATTGTCACACCGGTCCGCTTCGCTCATTATGCTCGTTCTCGTCAGAACGCCTAAGTATTAAAAAATGGTCGGGTTTTAACCTGGCTCGGGCTCATAATTACAGTTAATGTGTCGGGCCGGGCCGGGCCTCGGCCTCGGGTAGGGTTGGGCTTAATTTTTTGAGCCCGATCTAAGCTCTACACCGGATTGAAGCTTGAGTCATTGGAAAAAAAAAAAAAAACGATTCATAGTTTACATGTCGCATTAAACTGCCAGATTTTATAATGTTGTAGGCAATTATTTTGCAAGTAATTAGCCTACATGTTTAATCTGGTCTTGCCTGGATTTTTGTTGTAAACTTGTGAACGCCCCCCAGGAACACCTGAACGCCCCCCTTTCAGAAATCTTGCTTCCAACGCCCCCCGTTGTGCTTTGAACGCCCCCTGGGGGGCGGTACCGCCCCCGTTGAGAAACACTACTGTAGAGGGTATAGAGCTGGTCCAGTGTTCCACGACCAGGACGAAAACCACACTGTTCCTCCTGAATCCGAGGTTCCACTATCGGCCGAATTCTCCTCTCCAGTACCCTGGCATAGACTTTCCCGGGGAGGCTGAGAAGTGTGATCCCCCTATGGTTGGAACACACCCTCCGGTCCCCCTTCTTAAAAAGAGGGACCACCACCCCGGTCTGCCATCCCAGAGGCACTGTCCCCGACCGCCACGCGATGCTGCAGAGGCGTGTCAGCCAAGACAGCCCCACAACATCCAGAGACTTGAGGTACTCAGGGTGGATCTCATCCACCCCCGGTGCCTTGCCACCGAGGAGTTTCTTGACCACCTCTGTGACTTCAGCTTGGGTGATGGACGAGTCCTCCTCTGAGCCCCCAGCCTCTGCTTCCTCAATGGAAGACGTGACGGCGGGATTGAGGAGATCCTCGAAGTATTCCTTCCACCGTCCGACAACATCCCCAGTTGAGGTCAACAGCCGCCCATCGCCACTGTAAACAGCGTTGGTAGGGCACTGCTTCCCCCTCCTGAGGCGCCGGACGGTTTGCCAGAATCTCTTCGAGGCCAGCAGATAGTCCTTTTCCATGGCCTCACCGAACTCCTCCCAGGCCCGAGTTTTTGCCTCCACAACCACCCGGGCTGCAGTCCGTTTAGCCTGCCGGTACCTGTCAGCTGCCTCAGGAGTCCCACAAGCCAACCAGGCCCGATAGGACTCCTTCTTCAGCTTGACGGCATCCCTTACTTCCGGTGTCCACCACCGGGTTCGGGGATTGCCGCCTCGACAGGCACCGGAGACCTTGCGTCCACAGCTCCGAGCAGCCGCTTTGACAATGGAGGTGGAGAACATGGTCCACTCGGACTCAATATCTCCAGCCTCCCTCGGGATCCGGTCGAAGCTCTGCCGGAGGCAGGAGTTGAAGATCTCTCTGACAGGAGACTCGGCCAAACGTTCCCAGCAGACCCTCACAGTACGTTTGGGTCTACCGAGTCTATCCAGCTTCCTCCCCCGCCATCGGATCCAACTCACCACCAGGTGGTGATCAGTTGAAAGCTCCGCCCCTCTCTTCACCCGAGTGTCCAAGACATACGGCCGCAGGTCAGATGAAACGACCACAAAGTCGATCATTGACCTACGACCTAGGGTGTCCTGGTGCCATGTGCACTGATGGACACCCTTATGCTTGAACATGGTGTTCGTTATGGACAAACTGTAACTAGCACAGAAGTCCAATAACTGAACACCACTCGGTTTCAGATCAGGGGGGCCGTTCCTCCCAATCACGCCCCTCCAGGTTTCACTGTCATTTTCCACGTGGGCGTTGAAACCCCCATGGAACGAGAGATTGACATTTAACCATTTTTCCCCTCACTTCTTTTTCTTTCAATTCAGAGGTGTAGCGGTTTGTTTCCTCCACAATTTCTCCGACAACTTCTTCAGTGAAGAACAATTTAAAACAATTGACCTCACTGGGGGATTCTGGTGGATTTTGCACACCACACTGTTGGTCGTCAAAATTGCCTGGGCCAGGGGGATTAAAAAGGATGGTTACCTTCCAAGATGACGAGTTTACCTCAGCTGCGTCATTTGAAGGTAAAATATGTTCTGGCGTTGTGGAAGAAGTCTCGTCTTCACCCTCAATGTTGTCAAGAACTTCAAGATTCAGGGGAAGGTCTTCATCGCTGTCACTCTCCGCCTCACTGTCAAAATTCTCCTCATCAGAATAAAAAAAAATCTCCTCACTTGTCAGTTGTCTTCTTTTAAATAAATTGTCTGCCATTTTCTCAGAAGTAGTTAGAATCTGGTCAATTTTATTAAAATTGTGTCTGAAGTTGGTACCAACGCAAGTGTGAGGTAACAGTGACTGACGTCAACCGTGAAAACTTGTCAGCAGGAAAAAATGCTTGCAATGCATGACTGTTCAAATGTTTTATTTTGTATTATTTTTATACAAAATATTTTCAAACTTGTTAACTAAATTAAATGCATGCAAGTGAACTCCTTATGGTTTATATCAGGGGTCTCCAAACTCGGTCCTGGAGGGCCACTGTCCTGCAGAGTTTAGCTCAAACCCCAAATAAACACACCTGAACCAGCTAATCAGTGTCTCACAAGAGCCGTTTCTCAATACCAAGTACGCGAACTTCTGACTTGCGTCCTTGGTAGTTCAGACTTGCAAGTTCGACTCGGGTCCTTAATACGGCTAGTCCTTCTGACGCCTGCCGCTGTCTCTGATGTCTTCAGATATAATCCGTCTTCTAACGGGCGATCTTTGGTCTCATGAATCTATAATTTGTTCCCTGGCAAATCGTTTTGACTGAGGGCAAAGTGAAGTTTCATAACTTTATAATTTTAGGCTATTAAATACATAAACTGACATTTAACAAAAATAGACTGGGTTGTGTTTTATGTCATAAATAATTTTATTACAGTGATAATCACACTTGTCTGAATCACATATTAATGTTTTTTATTTTTTTATATAAACGAAAACAGGCAGGGTTTTTAATATTTCGTTTTGTAATAAATATGCAATAACATTGCCTGTACTACATTTGTGTGGCTATAGGCTATGTTTAATATTTTTTTAATTAAAATGAAAAGAGGCAGAGTGGTGTTTTATCATATATTTCGTTTTATTGTAGCCTAAAATATCCATATATACACTGAATAACACTAACAAGAACGCTGCTGTTCCATTAGCAGAGTACTGGACTCTATATTATTATTAACATTTATAATTATTCTGATTTAGTTTGATTATTAGGATTTTTATGTGGTTTTAATACAATTCAACGCACCCGCAAAAAAAATTAAAACAGTTAATAGTTGCCATTGTAAAAAACAAGCAGTTCAAAAAAATATTATAACATGACTTAACAAAAACACATTACAAAAATAAAACATAAATATGATAAATAAAACTATATATATTTTAACATTTTATAATTGTATTTAATATTTACATTTTCACAAGTTTATACTACTATAGGCTATAAGTAATACATTTTTTAAAAAAATGTTTACTTCAAACGTTTTATTAGGCTTGTGCTTAAAAATAAATCTTACTATCCTAAATTGGTCTTGTTTTGCATTTTAGGCTTATTTTAAGCAGAAATTATGTGTATTCTGGATGTGTTGCAAGTGACAAAACTATGGTTACGTTAGTAGTAGAGGTTCGCGCACAACCAAGTTCAGCTTATCATGCGGGGGTGTTGGGGGGCATGGCATTGCAGATCGTTGCGTCCGTTGGTCTGGGATACCGGTCTGTCTGAAGTCTCCTCTCGATGCATCCTCGATAAAAGGGGCGGATCAAGGACACATCCGGGGATTTGAGCTGTACATGTCTATGGCTAGATGTGAACTTTGAATTGGAACAGGACTTGGGCAGCGACTGATGACGTTTCACAAGTCCACGAGAACACAAGTACAGACAAGAACGCATATTGAGAAACGGCCAAGGTGCTAGTAAGACACTGATTAACTGGTTCAGGTGTGTTTAATTGGGGTTGGAGATAAACTCTGCAGGACAGCGGCCCTCCAGGACCGAGTTTGGAGACACCTGGTTTATATACTTATTAAAATATATATATGTTAGTTGATTGGTAAGTTATCACGAGCTGTGGGTGGGGCGCCGCCATTATGTGTTTACAACAGTACCAGTGAGCCAAAGCCTGCTGGATTTACAACACAGGATCACCCACTTCTCCTGATATATGTGACATTTACGTGACATTACAACCTAGACTGATCGTACACGTCAAAGGGTAGAAAATGATTGTGTTATTTGATCGGTAATGTTATCACGGGCCATTATATGTTTACAACACTGATATCTTGCTGTTATATATATTAGTATGCAATTACAAACTATATTTAGTTTTGCTGATATTTTGTGGTTTTGTAATGTAATTTGAAGTGTATGAAACCTAAAATAAACATTAAAAGACACTGAGCTCAGTCAGTCTCTCACTCACTCAGTCTTTGGCTGAGTGCGCTAAAGCAGATTTGAAATTTTTAATTTGGCAGTTGATCACTGAGCGTTCTAATCACACCCATGTGATCGTATGCTCCAGGGACCAGCCTAGATTGATCACACGGGTGTGATCGTACACTCCAGGGACCAGCCTAGATTGATCACACGGGTGTGATCGTACACTCCAGGGACCAGCCTAGATTGATCACACGGGTGTGATCGTACGTGTCAAAGGGTTAATAGAACTCTGATTGTATTCATCTGAAAGAAGAATGTCATAAACACATAGGATGACTTGAGGGAGAGTAAATCTTCAAAAATAAAGATGGGCATTATTTTCATATTTCCGTACTTAGGCTACTCAACCCATTTGTGTGAGTGGGTGGATCAACAAAAGTGAAACTATATTCCATGACTATAAAAGAGCAAGGACAAGTGAAATCTGCACAGAACTGAGGAGTACTGATTTACACAGCTTCTAGCAAATCTCGCAAACACAATGGCAGATTCAGCTCTTTACATTGCTATAGATTTTGGCACATCCTACAGTGGATATGCCTTCAGATTTGATACAGGATCTCAACATGATCAAACATTCCTGCCGTGCTGGAATCATGGTGGTTCCCAGAAACAGGGTAAAACTTGTACATGCATTTTGTTTGATGAACATCAGAGCTTTATGCACTTTGGTTACGAAGCTCTACAGACATACACAATGCAATCTTCAAGGCAGCAGGCAAAGGAATGGTATTTGTTTGAGAACTTCAAAATGGAGCTCTATGACAAAGTAAGGCATTATTTATTTTGCTTTTATTACTGCCAATATTTTGACTAAAGAATGGTTACTGACACTGGGGGATGTGTTTCATATATGAACATAATGTATTCATTTCTCTTTGAAAAGGAAATCCATAGGCATTTGATGATCACAGCTAAAAATGGAAAACAAATGAAAGCAGTGACAGTTTTCTCAGAGAGTCTGAAATACCTTAAGGATCATGCACTGGGCAAAATTGTTGAGCACGCAAACAAAAAGCAGTATGTTGCATCTGATGCTACTTGGGTGTTGACTATTCCTGCGATCTGGGATCCAGCAGCCAAACAGTTTATGAGGGAAGCAGCTATTGAGGTGAGAATTGAGATATATAAATGGTTAATCACAGGTCAACTAACTCCCATTACAGTATTATTAGGGTACTCTTAGTTTAGGGTTAGTACAGCAGGTTGACATGTACTTGCAAAGTTACTAATAATCAGTCAAGTGTCTAAATAGGACCCTCAAAATAAAGTGTTACCAGATATACTTTCAACCAGTAATAATAATAATAATAATATTATTAATAATAATAATAAGCAGATATTAAGCAGATGATCTATTAATACTGAAAAGTTACTAATAGTCAAAAGAATGTCTAAAGGGGACTATAAAATAAAGTGTTATCATTAATACTTTTTCAACCAGTTATAATATTACTCATAATTCAGCCATTTCCACAACAATAAAATAGAGAAATATTTCCATTGTTTCTGCTGGACTTAAATGAGAACATCTGGAAACCAAATGGAGTGTTGTCTTTCTTATAATTTTTTATAGAATAACAAGTAATATCAATTCAACATGTTAACAACGATAACTTAATGTTCTCTTACCGTATGCTATATTGCAGACCTTTTCATGAGCCGTTGTTACGAGATATAGTAACATATATAGTCCATTTTGTTTTTCAGGCCGGTCTGGTGACAGAGTCAGATCCTGAAAGACTTGTCATTGCCTTAGAGCCAGAAGCTGCGTCTGTGTACTGTAAGCAACTCCCAACAGACGGCTTCATAGCAGAGAGCTGCACTGAAGAAACTGTGGGAAATGATACTGGAAAACAGTATATGGTTGTGGATTGTGGAGGTACAGCCTAGTCACTATCTTAGATTTTTAAAGCCTTTTTTAAAGTACAGGATCATTCATGTACATGTATAATTTGTTCAATAATAAACAACTGACAACAAATAATCATAATCTTTAGGGATGCAACAAAATGCAAATACATTTGTTCTTCCCACTGGTGGCATTACTAACATGTAAAAAACGAATACAAAAAACTTTTACAACTTTATAAAATATTTATCATGATCCAGTATTTTATATGTATTGAATCAAAGTTGCATTCTTAAAACTCTACAACATTTAAATATAAAGTACAAACCAGGGGCGTGCGGTCCATATAAGCTACGAATGCTCTACATACCCAAGCCATTCATGGACTCACTAATTTAAATTAAAGGGATAGTTCACCCAAAAATAAAAATTTTATGTTTTTCTGCTTACCCCCAGGGCATCCAAGAAGTAGGTGTGTTTGTTTCTTCAGTAGAACACAAATGAAGATTTTTAACTCTGTGTCAGTCGTATAATGCATGTCACTGGGCCTGTTTATAGTTTGAGGGCTATGAGAGTAAAAAACACAGACACAGATCCATAGTAAATCCTGCGGCTCGTAACGATCGGTTTCTGCGAGAAACCCAACAGTATTTATGCTATTATTTACCTTTTATCAGACAAATCTCATCTAGTATTCCCAGCGCCATTATTTCTGGCGAATAAGTTCAAAATACCGGCACAATCATAGATAAATATATGTAGATGCCTCATTCGACCGATTCGCGCAGGCACTAATGAGGAATCTATGTATATATTTCAATGATCGCGCCGGTATTTTGACCTTATTCTTCGGAAGTGATGGCGCTGGAAGGACTAGATGAGATTCGTCTGATAAGAAGTAAAAAAATAACACAAATACGGATACAAATGTATTTTTTCAGTTCATAACTGAATTTATTTTCACAGTATTTTTCTTTTTTTTCATGTTTTATTCATAATATGCAACTAATATTGATTATTTAATACTTATCTTAAATTCTTAAAAAACAATTCTG
Source organism: Romanogobio albipinnatus (assembly GCA_023566225.1). NCBI lineage: Eukaryota > Metazoa > Chordata > Actinopteri > Cypriniformes > Gobionidae > Romanogobio > Romanogobio albipinnatus. The sequence continues at coordinate 71,768,362 of CM042240.1, forward strand.
GCATACATTTAAATTGACGCCTGCCATGATGTTTCTTATTTCACCTCACCATGCATTTATAAGCTTCAGGGAGTAAATCAGGAGAATGTCACATTAACACTTTCTCTCCTCGTCTCTGTTTCTTTAAAGGTCCCGTTCTTTGTGTTTTTTTGAAGCTTTGATTGTGTTTACAGTGTGCAATATAACATGTGTTCATGTTTCGCGTGTAAAAAAACACAGTATTTTTCACACAATTTACTGATCTGTGTACCGCTGTTCTCACTGTCCTAAAAACAGCTGATGAGTTCCTGTTCTATGAAGTCCCTCCTTCAGAAATACGTAACGAGTTCTGATTGTGCCAGCGGTTCCTGTGTTGTGATTCGACCGCAGCTTAGCACACGTCTCCCGGTTCCTGTGTTGTGATTCGACAACAGCTTAGCACACGTAACTTGCACGGAAAGGTCACGCCTCTTAACGGGAGATGTATGCATTCAATAATCTCTACAGCGTCCCTGGGAAAGCCAAACAAAGGTGATTTGACTCCTGGATGAAAATAACAGCGTCTCGACGACATGGCGATAAACACACTCAACGCAACAGTTCCTTTTCTCCACGCGACCGTCCTCTTCTCCACGTGGGACAGCAACAAGACCGCGCCCCCTTTTTCGCCTATTCTTGTGGGCGGAGGTTAGTCTGTTCTACTGTTCTATACTGACGTAATTAAAGAAGGAAGTACCAGGATGTAGTCCAAACCGGCCGTTCGCTGTAGGCTTTGAAAGGGAACTTCTGTTAAATAAAATATCTCGCTTGGCATTGAACTTTGAGCTTTATAATTTTACAGGTATTATTTATGCTCTAACAGCAACATTACACACTAACTAAAGTTTGAACAATGGGATCACGAAGAACGGGACCTTTAAATTGAATCCTGCCATGATGTTTCTTATTTCACCACACCATGCATTTATAAGCTTCAGGGAGTAAATCAGGAGAATGTCACATTAACACTTTCTCTCCTCGTCTCTGTTTCGTCTCCTCCATGAACTGCCACCTTAACGTGGTGGAGGGGTTTGAGTACCCGAATGACCCTAGGAGCTACGTTGTCCGGGGCTATATGCCCCTGGTAGGGTCTCCCAAGGCAAACAGGTCCTAGGTGACGGGTCAGACTAAGAGCAGTTCAAAAACCCTTATGATGCCAAATAAAAGGAGGACCATGACGTCGCCCGGTATGGCGCAGCCGGGGCCCCACCCTGGAGCCAGGCCTGGGGTTGGGGCTCGTATGCGAGCGCCTGGTGGCCGGGCCTTCCCCCACGGGGTCCGGCCGGGCTCAGCCCAAAGGAGCGACGTGGGGACACCTTCCCGTGGGCCCACCACTCACGGGAGGGACCGTAAGGGGCCGGTGCAAAGTGAATCGGGCAGCAGTCGAAGGCGGGGGCCTAGACGACCCGATCCCTGGACACGGAAACTAGCTCTTGGGACATGGAATGTCACCTCGCTGGCGGGGAAAGAGCCTGAGCTTGTGCGTGAGGTTGAGAGGTTCCGACTAGAGATAGTCGGAATCACCTCCACGCACGGCTTGGGCTCTGGAACCACACTTCTCGATAGGGGATGGACTCTTCACCACTCTGGAGTTGCCCATGGTGAGAGGCGGCGGGCTGGTGTGGGTTTGCTTATAGCCCCCCAGCTCTGCCGCCATGTGTGGGAGTTTACCCCGGTGAACGAGAGGGTCGTTTCCCTGCGGCTTCGGCTCGGGGATAGGTCTCTCACTGTTGTGTGTGCCTATGGGCCAAACAGCAGTGCAGAGTACCCGACCTTCTTGGTGTCCCTGGGAGGGGTGCTGGAGAGTGCTCCGACTGGGGACTCCGTCGTTCTACTGGGGGACTTCAACGCCCACGTGGGCAATGACAGTGAAACCTGGAGGGGCGTGATTGGGAGGAACGGCCCCCCTGATCTGAACCCGAGTGGTGTTCAGTTATTGGACTTCTGTGCTAGTTACAGTTTGTCCATAACGAACACCATGTTCAAGCATAAGGGTGTCCATCAGTGCACATGGCACCAGGACACCCTAGGTCGTAGGTCAATGATCGACTTTGTGGTCGTTTCATCTGACCTGCGGCCGTATGTCTTGGACACTCGGGTGAAGAGAGGGGCGGAGCTGTCAACTGATCACCACCTGGTGGTGAGTTGGATCCGATGGCGGGGGAGGAAGCTGGATAGACTCGGTAGACCCAAACGTACTGTGAGGGTCTGCTGGGAACGTTTGGCCGAGTCTCCTGTCAGAGAGATCTTCAACTCCTGCCTCCGGCAGAGCTTCGACCGGATCCCGAGGGAGGCTGGAGATATTGAGTCCGAGTGGACCATGTTCTCCACCTCCATTGTCAAAGCGGCTGCTCGGAGCTGTGGACGCAAGGTCTCCGGTGCCTGTCGAGACGGCAATCCCCGAACCCGGTGGTGGACACCGGAAGTAAGGGATGCCGTCAAGCTGAAGAAGGAGTCCTATCGGGCCTGGTTGGCTTGTGGGACTCCTGAGGCAGCTGACAGGTACCGGCAGGCTAAACGGACTGCAGCCCGGGTGGTTGTGGAGGCAAAAACTCGGGCCTGGGAGAAGTTCGGTGAGGCCATGGAAAAGGACTATCTGCTGGCCTCGAAGAGATTCTGGCAAACCGTCCGGCGCCTCAGGAGGGGGAAGCAGTGCCCTACCAACGCTGTTTACAGTGGCGATGGGCGGCTGTTGACCTCAACTGGGGATGTTGTCGGACGGTGGAAGGAATACTTCGAGGATCTCCTCAATCCCGCCGTCACGTCTTCCATTGAGGAAGCAGAGGCTGGGGGCTCAGAGGAGGACTCGTCCATCACCCAAGCTGAAGTCACCGAGGTGGTCAAGAAACTCCTCGGTGGCAAGGCACCGGGGGTGGATGAGATCCGCCCTGAGTACCTCAAGTCTCTGGATGTTGTGGGGCTGTCTTGGCTGACACGCCTCTGCAGCATCGCGTGGCGGTCGGGGACAGTGCCTCTGGGATGGCAGACCGGGGTGGTGGTTCCTCTTTTTAAAAAGGGGGACCGGAGGGTGTGTTCCAACTATAGGGGGATCACACTTCTCAGCCTACCCGGGAAAGTCTATGCCAGGGTACTGGAGAGGAGAATTCAGGATTCAGGAGGAACAGTGTGGTTTTCGTCCTGGTCGTGGAACACTGGACCAGCTCTATACCCTCTACAGGGTGCTGAAGGGTTCATGGGAGTTTGCCCAACCAGTCCACATTTGTTTTGTGGATTTGGAGAAGGCATTCGACTGTGTCCCTCGCGGCGCCCTGTGGAGGGTGCTGGGGGAATATGGGGTCCGGGGTCCTTTGCTGAGGGCTGTCCGGTCCCTGTATGACCGAAGCAGGAGTTTGGTCCGCATTGCCGGCAGTAAGTCAGACTTGTTCCCGGTGCATGTTGGACTCCGGCAGGGCTGCCCTTTGTCGCCGGTTCTGTTCATAATTTTTATGGACAGAATTTCTAGGCGCAGCCAAGGGTCGGAGGGTGTCAGGTTTGGGGACCACACGGTTTCGTCTCTGCTCTTTGCGGATGACGTTGTCGTGTTGGCCCCTTCTAACCAGGACCTTCAGCATGCACTGGGACGGTTTGCAGCCGAGTGTGAAGCGGCTGGGATGGAGATCAGCACCTCCTAATCCGAGGCCATGGTCCTCAGTCGGAAAAGGGTGGCTTGCCCACTTCAGGTTGGTGGAGAGTTCCTGCCCCAAGTGGAGGAGTTCAAGTATCTAGGGGTCTTGTTCACGAGTGAGGGGAGGATGGAACGGGAGATTGACAGACGGATCGGTGCAGCTTCTGCAGTAATGCGGTCGATGTACTGGTCTGTCGTGGTGAAGAAAGAGCTAAGCCGTAAGGCGAAGCTCTCGATTTACCGGTCAATCTACGTTCCTACTCTCACCTATGGTCATGAGCTTTGGGTCATGACCGAAAGGACAAGATCCCGGATACAGGCGGCCAAAATGAGTTTTCTCCGCAGGGTGGCTGGGCGCTCCCTTAGAGATAGGGTGAGAAGCTCAGTCACTCGGGAGGAACTCGGAGTAGAGCCGCTGCTCCTCCACATCGAGAGGGGACAGCTGAGGTGGCTCGGGCATCTGTTCCGGATGCCTCCTGAACGCCTTCCCGGGAAGGTGTTTCGGGCATGTCCAACCGGGAGGAGGCCCCGGGGAAGACCAAGGACACGCTGGAGGGACTATGTCTCCCGGCTGGCCTTGGAACGCCTCGGTGTCCCCCCGGAAGAGCTAGAAGAAGTGTCTAGGAAGAGGGAAGTCTGGGCATCTCTGCTTAGACTGCTGCCCCCGCGACCCGGCCCCGGATAAGCGGAAGAAGATGGATAGATGGATGGTCTCTGTTTCTGTTCAAATGTTTGGTCAAGAACTGCCTTTTTCTTCTTGAGGTCAAAACATATCATTATATGGCATGAATCACTTATTTGTACGTATGAATAAAAACTAATGACTAAAACACTGGTATGCATTTGCAGGAGGAACTATTGACATCACAGTACATGAGGTGGTGGAGGAAGGTCGATTAAAGGAATTGCATGCTGCTTCTGGAAATGGCCAGGGTGGAGAGGCAGTAGACAGGAAGTTCATCTCTTTTCTGAGAAGTATATTTTCTCAAGAAGTCTTTGATGAATTTGAGCAAGAATATCCTTCACAAGCACTTAAATTGAAGCATCAAATTGAGACGTCCAAATCTTTTGATGGACCTGTGCTTCTCGAATGTCCAAAAAAATTGCAAGAAATTGCCAGTCAAAAAAAAGTCTAGAAAGTTACTTTGAGGGTGTTGAGGGAGCAGTGTGGGAAGATGGACAGATCCTAATAAACGAGAAACAAGTGAGCAGCTTTTTTGAGGAGGGTCTCAAGGCGATTGTCGACAGCATAAAGCGTATCTTGGAGTCAAATCCAGAGCTTAGCATTGAGTTCATAATGTTAGTCGGAGGTTACGCTGAATCTCGCATTTTGATTGATTTCTTAAAAGACAAATTTGGGTCTAGACACAAGATTCTCTGTCCAGCTGATCCCCAGACAGCTGTTATAAAGGGGGCAGTTCTATACGGCCAAACACCTTCAGTGGTAAAATCACGCATCAGTGCTCTCACATATGGGATTGGTACGTGTCATCGGTACAATCAATTAATTCACAAGGGAAAGAGCACAATGGTCAACAGCCTAGGAGTAGTGTACTGTGATGTCTGCTTTGATCCACTTGTTACCAAGGGAGAATCTGTCCTCTTTGATGAAGTTCGATCATTCGAAAGACGGCCTGTGCATACCAAACAAAATCAATGAGATTTAAGTTTTATAGCACTCAAAAAAAAGAAGTCAAGTTTGTGGATGAGGGTGGCTTGACACACGTGGCCTCTCTAACAGTTGATTTGCCCAAAACTAACAGGGATATGGACCGTGTGGTCAAGCTGAATGTACAATTTGGCTCCGCTGAAATGAAAGCTACAGCAATTGATGTGGAGTCTGGAGAAACCGGGTCAGTCACACTTGACTTCATGAACACTTCATGAAGTGTTAAATATGTGTGGATAACAGGAAACGCATTTAAGCAAACCGAAAGCTAACATTATGTGCACGTCATTTTAAACAATCAAAGATTGTTATCGTTGTTATGAGAAAGATACAGTCGTTAATAATACTTGATTACATGACTTCTCTTTACCTCTAAATTTCTCAACAAAAAAAAACTTTTACTAGATCAAATGTAATGCTTTGAGATGATACCATGTTAACTCTACAAGTCAAAGGGACAGTTGTTCTAATAGTAAGGCAGATCTATTGTATGTCTTTATATACATATATATTTTTTTTTTCATGTAAATATTTTAAGTGATAGAAATAGGAAAGATTTGGTAAATTGACAGCAAAAATATAAAGTAAAACAACAAATAGTTGTCACAAACTTCACCAACTGCATCTCCTTTTATCCTGACTTACCGGTTTGTGTTTGCAATACATTTAGCACTAATATCAGAACCTTGATGTCATTTTTGAAAAACCGATGATCAAAATTAGGGATGAGCACAGATATACCTCAAGTGTTGCTCAAGTACCTGCCCTTTATCAAAATTGATTTTTAAAAATCCTCAAATTCAGCACAAGATTTGCCCCTTAATTACTTCTTATTTCTATTATTATGTCACATTCACATTACTCTTGTGGGATAATGCTTTGCTATATTATATGACCATATTATGTTCTTTCAGTTCAACAGCATTGCATCAATATGTATTTTGGGTTATTGGTTTACTGTCTATTAGCAGTGCATATTCATTCGTTGGTATCATTAATAGATGTGGGATTTATGAATATCTATTGTCAATAAATTTCATTAACTTGATTACATTTGTGTCTTCCTTGTGTTATTGGCCAAAGCCTCTACTAGCATCTAAATGATCAAGTCCTGAAGATAAATCAGTTTATTCTGGAGTGTTGGGTAGGTGGGATTTTTACAGAAAGGTCTAACACGTTGACGGGCAGCAGTTTCCCGCTAAGCCCCTGCAACCGGATTACGACGCGGGTTTGGCCGTTTGTGAATTCTACCAGCTGGTTATGGCGTCCGGAAGACATCTTAAAAACCAGCCCCTAGCTATAGACAGGAAAGATTTTCTGAATGGATGCGCTCTTTATGCGTTTAATCTCACCCCCGATGAAGACTGTGGTCAGCACATATCCCTCATTAAGTCCGGCAATATCAGACTTGAAGCCCGGTTCAAAAACGCGCTGCCGCATACTATTAATTTGATCGTTTACGCTGTGTTTGACAGTATCATCGAAGTCTCTAACCGCAGACAGGTCCTTCAACAAATTTAATAGCACACAATTTAATTAATTCATCATACAAGGGTTGCCAACAATCATACAAAAAACAATGTTTTCAAATTTTTGGGAAATCCAATTCACACTGTTTTCCAACAGAAGTTTCACAAAATAAGACTTTCCACAGTTGGATGGATCACACAGCTGAATGGGTGTTGAAGTCCGAAATCAAAATCAGAGGCCTCCCGCGAACCTCTGTGAACCATTAGATCAGTAGCCATAAGCAGGGCCGTACCCAGGATTTTCTAAATACCGAGGTCCAAATATGAATTTTGAAGGGTTTGAAAAAAAAAACATTTCCCTCCTTTACATATGCATTTTAAGACATAAGAAAATCAAAGAATCAGCTAACTGTAGCTTTAAAACCATGTCAGTGTGCAGTATAAATTATTTTAAGAAGACAACAGATTTTTATAAATGAGAATCTGGTTAAATGTTGCAAAAAAAATTGACTCCAAATTAGAAAATCAGAAGAGGTGTTTATGTTTATTATTGACATGAGTAAGATCATTTCAAAGATAGAAATCAATGTGAAAATATAACCAATGAGTGAAATCAAAATTTGATGCTCCTAATCTCAATATTAGATTATGAGACTGTAGCCTGGATTTCACAGACAAGAATCACATTATGTGTAGCAATTAGGAATATATTGTAGGCTAATGCTTTTTCTATTCTGAGCACAGTGGGCTACCTGCTCTTTCTGTCTCATCGCCATCATCTTCTCTCTTTCTTTTTTCCCCAGTCTCCTTCTCTTGCCCTGTATCTTTTCTCTTTTCAAAGCTGAGCTTTGTTTGAAGCAGTCTTTTCATTTTCGTCTGTATCGGTAAAAACAAAGTTGTAAATGTAAATTTACTGAAGGCTTCCAAGAAAACCAGGTAAAGAAAACGTTATTAGTTTGCATCCCTGATTATTAAGTCAGTCGTTTAACATTTCTATCTTTAAATAACTGTATAATATTCCATGTTTTGTTTACTTACATTATCTCACAGTCGCATATCGTCAAACTGTCTGAAGCTTCGCGCTCTGCAGCTTGACGTGTAACTCCGACTGCTTTGATTGGTCATCGCATGGGCAGATTTTTCCGCGTGTGACATCACACTACCGCGAGAGCGCTCTCGCGCTGATCACCGGTGATCGGTTCTGCGCAGATTTTGCTCATCTCAAACAAGCCTAAAACCTGCCAGCTGTTGGCGCTATTGAAAAGTGAGGCGCATCCATTGGAAACAATTGAAAACATACGCTGGGCGAGGCGAGAACACCTGTTTGTACACGCCGCCTTAATAGGCTATTATTTTGCAACTTCTATTATGTACACCTCGGAGAATTACCGAGGTCCGGACCTCGGGGACCTCAATGGTGGGTACGGCCCTGGCCATAAGGGAGAGTATTGAAATCGGGTAAAAGTCTACGCTTATTATACACCACCTTAAACCTTTTAGTGACTTGTTGTGCAATGTGAGAGTCTTTTTATTCCTTTTCAGTTTGAGCCAGGAGGTATTTTGTATCATCACGTGATGTCACATAGCTGTCAACCAGACCAATAAGACTGTCTAAGCGGATAGCTAGGGAGTTTTTGGCGTTCAATGTTATACCCTTAGTTCAATGTTATACCCTTAGCCTTCATGCATGCTTTGCCTTTGGCTGTGCGATACCCATAAGATTTCGGGCTACTAGAACAAAGCTCTGTAATATAATCCCCATCGTCTATTTCACTCGTCAGTTCCCCCAAATGGTCCCCCAGAGGGGGTTCCCAGTCTCCAACCCTATATACGAATATTACGCTGTCGGTGTCCGAGTATAATAATCGGTCACCAAGTCGGTCCATCAGTTCGTACAACTCTAACCTAGCATGAGCAGTTGTAAATGTGCCTACAAACACGTCATGCAAACAGCACCTTTCGGTGAGCGATACTGGACAAGAGCCACGTCGTCTGAGACGAATGTGAAGAACGCCAGATCATTGCCAAAACCAGTCTTGTGAATTCTTCAGGGTCTTTCACGAGGGAGGTTCTAGATAAATCCTCTCTCATAGAGAATCGTCCCCAAAGACTGTTTAACAATAATTTGTTAATCGACCTCTGAGCAGGGTTGTGGGCGATCTTTTCAGGATACCCTCTTTTTCAAAATAATTGCGGATGTAAGACTCTTTGTCGGAGACCGTGACGACATTTGACGGATAACCAGACGCTTGTTGTTTCAAACGTAAAAAAGTCTTCACATAATCGCCAAACAGCGTATCTGACCGTTGCGGGAAATGCCAAACTTCGTCGATCCTCGCAACCACATAACGCTTCTCGAGGGCTTTTAAAAGCTCAATACTGACCCAGCAACCAGAGAGAGCCCTCTCATCATCCGTGTGACTACAGTTTGTCGTTTGGTTTTGGTCGTGTGCGCAGGTTCGACAGAGCGGAAACATGAGTTTTCCACCGCATCTGTAAGGGAGAACCGGGTGCAGTAATTTACGCGGGGGGTACACGGTCGCTTTGATAAGACCATAATAATTTTCAATCGCATCAAAATCGGTGAAAATTATTTCGGGGTGTCCGATCAGATAGGTTTTTCTGGCTTGACAGATTGGGTATAAGCTGGTAAAATCCAAATAGTGTATTTTCTCACCCTCGACCATTTTGTGATAGAGTTTATAAGTACGTCCCCCAAACGGCCTATAATTTTGCGATTGAAAATTATTATGGTCTTATCAAAGCGACCGTGTACCCCCCGCGTAAATAATTTCAGTCTCTCGGGTTGTTTACAAGTGCTCATAAACTCCATAACAGAGGGGTCGGTCTGTTTCATTCTGTTCCATTCGCACTCCCAAAGAACCTCAATTCGTAAACCATACGCGTTTTGCAGAATTTCAACTTTGTTGTCAAACTGTCTCCTGAGAACGCCGAAGGGGATAATTGACATGGGGTGTATATGATACGGCTTTCGTGCCCGTGGTGCAAATAACCATTAAATTCTAGCCCGTATTTCACGCCATCCTGTTCGTAGTAACCGTTTAAAAAATAACGTCCAATCGATACTTCGCCGTGGTTTACAGCGTGATGAATGTCCACATTTCGAGTCTTTTTCACGTACTCGAGCCATTCGATCGAAACGTTAGAGTAAGTTTTGCTCTGCTGCATGTACGCATTATTATGCGTTAGAGCCAGCGTACCTCTATCGAGATAATGGCTCTTGAAGACACCCATACAACAACTGGGAATAGTGCTAAAGCTGAATGGGTCGAGCTCGGTGGATTCTATGAACGCTTTTCTGTACTTCATGCATGATTCGCGTAATAAAACAACGTCATTCACGCCATACTCGTACAGCTGATCAGAGAATCTAAACACTTTCCCTGAGACAGTGTTGTACCACGTGTCAAACTTTACACAATCTTTATCACTCATGTTTTCATAGTTGTAGAACTTTTTGTCAGGGTACGGCCCTATATAAGCCTCATTTTCAAGCCTATTGAAATGATGCGGGAAGTAGCCTTTGTCAGTAGTACATAAATTAAGCGCAGCAGGCATCTTAGATTAGATTAGATTCAACTTTATTGTCATTACACAAGTACAAGTACAAGGCAACGAAATGCAGTTTAGGTCTAACCAGAAGTGCAATAGCAGCAAGTGCAGGATATACAAAGGTTGCATAAGTGCAGGACATGGATATGTACTGAATATATATAAATATGTATACATAGATAGATGGTTATTACTATAAACATCTTAGACAAAGCCATTGGGATGAAAGAATAGCTTTCGATATATCTTTGGGCATAAACATCGTCATACATAGGCAAGGCAAGGCAAGGCAAGTTTATTTGTATAGCACATTTCATACACAGGGGCAATTCAAAGTGCTTTACAGAAATGAAGTTAAAATATTCATAAGTGAATAAAATAAAATTAAAAATATACATACTATAACAGTTATAATAGGAATTAAAATAAAATAAAAAATAAAGATGAAATCCCCTATCTGGGGTGGAAGAAAATGGAGAGTCAGGTTTACTTTAAAAATATTTGTCAGGTAACTGTGCGTTTAGACAGTACACTTACAGACAAATCTTCTTGGCCTAACTTGAGGGCGTTCACTAGATGTTTTACCCGTCAGAGCAGATCTAAACGGGTCTTCCTCGCACTATCTAAGCACTTCTTCTCAACTAAATTGAGGATAACTATGTGGACTCGAACCACAATAACTGTTTAAGCGCTTCTTCTCAACTTAATTGTTGAAGATAACTATGTGGACTCGAACCACAATAACTGTTTAAGCGCTTCTTCTCAACTTAATTGTTGAGGATAACTATGTGGACCCGAACCACAATAACTGTTTAAGCGCTTCTTCTCAACTTAATTGTTGAAGATAACTATGTGGACTCGAACCACAATAACGGAGGGATTTCGATTTATCGCTCCCCCGTCTCTCGACCTCTTCCACCCAGGTAGCCTTAACAAAAATAAAAAATAAATAAATAAAAAATAAAAAGTATAATTAAAACAGAAATAAAGTTAATAAAATAAAAAGTAAAATTAACACAGTAAAAGCATAAGATACGGTGCAATCAGTCGGACGTACAGTAGCACAGCTCATTCAGTAAATGCACAGCTGAACAGATGTGTTTTGAGTCTGGATTTGAAAGTGGCTATTGTTGGAGCACATCTGATCTGTTCAGGAAGCTGGTTCCAGCTGCGGCTGGCATAATAGCTAAAAGCAGACTCTCCTTGCTTTGAGTGAACCCTTGGTATTTCTAATTGACTTGATCCTGATGATCTGAGTGATCTGTTGGGTTTGTATTTAATCAGCATGTCTGCAATGTATTGAGGTCCTTGGTCATTGAGTGACTTATATACAAGTAATAGTACTTTAAAATCGATCCTAAATGTAACTGGAAGCCAGTGTAAAGACCTGAGGACTGGTGTGATATGGTCATATTTTCTGGTTCTGCTCAGGATCCTGGCGGCAGCGTTCTGTATGAGCTGCAGCTGTCTAATGGTCTTTTTGGGAAGGCCGGTGAGAAGACCATTACAATAGTCCACCCTGCTGGTGATAAAAGCATGAACGAGTTTCTCTAAGTCTTGCCTGGAAACAAGGCATCTAATTCTTGCAATATTTTTGAGATGATAGTAAGCTGATTTAGTTATTGCTTTGACATGACGACTGAAACTCAGGTCTGACTCCAAAATCACACCAAGATTCCTGACTTGATTTTTTGATTTTAGACCTTTAGCCTCAAGATATGCGTTCACCTTGAGAATTTCATCTTTGTTTCCAAATGTAGTGATTTCAGTTTTGTCTTTGTTTAACTGAAGAAAGTTTTGGCACATCCAACTGTTAACTTCTTCAATGCATTTACACAGAGAGTCAATGGGGGCTGTAGTCATTAGGTGAAAGGGCTAAGTAGATCTGGGTGTCATCAGCATAGCTGTGGTAAGCAATTTTGTTAATTTTCATTATTTGGCTCAGTGGGAGCATGTAAAGGTTGAATAGGAGTGGTGCAAGAATTGACCCTTGTGGAACTCCGCATGTCATGGATGTCCACTCAGACTTATGGTCACCTATACTCACATAATAACCTCTCCCTTCTAAGTATGACCTGAACCATTTGAGGACCATTCCGGAAAGCCCAACCCAATTTTCTAGCCTGTCAAGAAGTATGTTGTGGTCAACAGTGTCGAATGCAGCACTGAGGTCGAGTAGTACCAGAATTGATGTTTTGCCTGTATCTGTATTGAGGCGAATATCATTTATTATCTTTATGAGCGCTGTCTCGGTGCTGTGATGCGGTCAGAAACCAGATTGAAAATTGTCAAAGTATCCGTTTGAGTTCAAGAATTTGTTCAGCTGACTGAAAACAACTTTTTCAATGATCTTGCCTATGAAGGGGAGATTTGAGATTGGTCTGTAGTTGCTCAGTATGGAGTTATCCAGATTTCTCTTTTTCAGGAGCGGCTTAACTACTGTGGTTTTAAGGGAGTTTGGAAAAGTCCCAGAAAGAAGTGAGGCGTTTACCACTTCTAGGAGATCTGCTTCTAAACAGTTAAACACACTTTTGAAAAAAGAAGTGGGGAGTGTGTCCAAGGCACAGGTTGATGTTTTTAGGTGCTGTACCGTTTCTTCTAAAATTTTACCATCAATTGCTTCGAAATCAGTCATAGTTACTTTCTGAGGTTGTGGTCTGATCTGACTCACCCCAGAGCAACTCAAGGATGTGCTGATCGCATTTCTGATATTATTGATTTTCTCGGAGAAGAAGGAAGCAAACTCACTACATTTGCTGTCTGAGAGCATTTCATTGGGAATGTGACTCGGAGGGTTTGTTAGTCTCTCTACAGTAGCAAAAAGAGTGCGCGTGTTGTTTATGTTTCTGTTTATAATATTTGAAAAGAAGGTCTGTCTAGCTTTGCCTAGTTCCATATTGAAAGCACGAAGACTGTCTTTATAGATGTTGTTATGGACTACAAGTTTTGTCTTTCGCCACATGCGCTCATCTTTTCTGCATTGTCTTTTCATTAATTTCACTGCTGTTGAGTTTCTCCATGGTGCTTTTTGTTTGCCACTCTTTTTTCTGACTTTCACAGGAGCAATATCATCAATTACACTCTTAACTTTTGAGTTAAAAGAGTCAAGGAGAAAATCAACAGAGTCTGCAAATATGCTTGGTGTTAGAGATATAGCCTTCATAAACAGCACACTAGTGTTCTCATTTAAGCATCTCTTTTTGACAGAGACAGATCTAGATTCAATGGCAGGAGAGATTGATATATCAAAGAAAATACAGAAATGATCAGACAGTGCCACATCCTTAATAACTATCGATGAAATGTTTAGACCCTTACTGATGAGTAAATCTAGAGTGTGTCCACGATCATGTGTGGGTCCGTGTACATGTTGTGTCAAATCAAAAGTGTTAAGAACAGTCATGAGATCTTTTGTTGTACTGGATTCGGGATTGTCAATGTGAATGTTAAAATCCCCAGCAATAGCAAAACAGTCATACTCAGATGAGATTGCTGATAACAGCTCTGTAAAGTCATCAATAAAAGCTGGGCAATATTTTGGAGGCCTGTAAATAATGATAAGCAGAATGCGTGGAGCACCTTTTAGCACAATGTCCAGATATTCTAGAGACAAATAGTCACCAAATGATACTTGCTTACATTGATAGACATCTTTAAAAAGAGCCTCTAAACCTCCCCCTCTCTTAACCGTTCTGCAGACACTCATAAAAGTAAAGTTAGGAGGGGCTGTTTCGTTGAGGACTGTTGCACTGCAGCTGTCTTCTAGCCACGTTTCATTTAGAAGCAAAAAATCTAGGTTGTTTGTGGTTATTAAGTCGTTGACTAGAAATGATTTGTTTTTAATGGAACGGATGTTTAAAAGTGCTAACTTAATAGTATTAATTTTAATTTTTTCCCCCACAGCAATCTTAGTTTGACAAGGAACAGGCCGCAGATTAGATGGGTTTGCCATACGGCCTGAGAAGGTCTTAGTCTTTCTATCACATAACAGAACAGAAATAGGGACAGAGACAGGCACAATGGGTTCCCGCTTGTTTTGTAAACATTTGATAAGGTTGCTGTTGAAGTTGCGAGGACCCAGAACACGTCACTGAGAGCTGGTATCAGTTGTTTTTGGTGCAGAAAGAGGAGGGTGTGTGCCCTGGCGTTGTGATCGGAGAAATCTCACAGGAGGAGGGGCAGAGCGAGCTGGGCCCACAGTCTTTAGTGGTTTTGGGGATCGACGCAGAAACGGGGATGCTGTAGAGAGGAATAACATGTCTGGTGAGGGGGGCTGTTTCTCTGGTGTTACCGGAGGCTGCAATATGTTATCGTCCAGTTCATGTTCATTGAGTGACTTAGACATTTCTTCCAGCTTGTTTCTCAGACCACACATAAGGTGTAAGAGTTCACCAGTCTCACCCCCGATGGTTCCCATTTTTACCAGTGCCTCCACAGACTCCACAGTCTGGGCTGAGATGTTACTGTTTAGTGCCTCGATCTGTGTCACTTGGAGCAGTTCTAATCCGTCGCAGTGTGTCTGTGGTGAGCCCTGAGGGTGGGGCTCAGATGGCAGTGTGTCCATGAGAAGAGGTTGTTGTGGCTGCGTGGTGTTTTCATTGTCCTTGTGGGGTGTATCAACCGCATGTCCATTCAGATGCTGAAATGAAGTCCTGTGATCGTCCATACTCTGTACTGGAGTGTGTGAGCCATCCAGGTTGAGTGTGTTAGCACACACAGCTGAAGGATGATGAATGGAAAAATAAATATTGTCCTTTAGCACTCTTGCACCGAGTTTGTTTGGGTGGAGGCCATTTGATGTAAACAGTTGTCTATGACTCCAGAAGAGATTAAAGTTGTCGATAAAGTTCACTCCCTTCATGTTGCAGGTTTTTTGCAGCCATGTATTAAGCCCAAGTAGCCGTGAGAACCTATTTGTTCCTCTTGCTGGAAGTGGTCCACTGATGAACGGCTGAACTTTCAGTTTTCTTAGTGTTTCAAAAAGTTCATTGAAATCCCTCTTTAGGAGTTCTGACTGCTCTCTCTGAATATCGTTCTTCCCCACATGAATGATAAGTCGATTTGCCGTCTTATGTTTCATCAGAATGTTCTTAAGTTCCCTGTTGACATCAGAAACTGTTGCTTGTGGAAGGCAGCATGTAGTTGTATCCCTGCTGCTAATGTTTCTGACTGTGGAGTCCCCCACTATCAGAGTCCTGGGCTCGGCTGCTCTCTGAGCTGAGGGCCGCTGTCTGCTCGACCGCGAGCGCCTGTTAGTATCAGTGTTAGCTACGGGCTGATTCGATCTGTGTTCAGTCACATTCATCACGTTTGGGGATTCCTCACCCACATTCATTAACACTTCAAATCTGTTTTCAAGATGTATATTTGGTGTTATTAAACAAGTGTTTGTAATCCTTGTGTCTGGGGTAGAGCATGCTACTGCGGCAATATGTGATGCTCGTGACAATCTGATGTCTCGAGTGCCTTTGGGTCTCGCTCCCTGTTTGTGCCATCGATTAGTGTGTTGATCAGTTACTTGTTTCTCTTGAGTAGCACTACATTTATGGGACTCACCGACAGTGTGAAGACGGCGTTCATGATGAAGCTCTGCTGTGTGATTCGTCTGGTTAGATGGTTCCGTAAATAACTTTGTTTCAAGAACTGCAATCCTTTGTGAAAGTCTGTGGCAGTTTGTGCAGCAAGTAGATTCTAGAAGAGGCATTTTCTTATCCTTTTGAATGTAGGCAGCTGTGTTTTCCCTTCTCCGGAATGTAAGCTGAAGGCAGTGGGAGGCTGGTCGGTTGAAATATTCCGCTTTTTGTTTATTAATCCAGTAACAGAGTTTCTAATTTTATCATTGGACTCAAGCTTTGTCGTTTGAGCACTGTGCTGATTTGCTGAAGTTGAAATTATGAGATAAAATATAGAAGCGATAGAGCAAAAGCGCGGAGCAGTAAGCAAGAGCGTCCGAACAGTAGCGAAGCAGGAAGCAGCATGAAGATTAATTTACATCCTTGCATTATGACCTCGAGAGTAAGCCCTGCTTTCCAAAAATACTCAAGCAATAGAAACGCGTCAAATTTGGATGCGTAGTGCGCTATGAAACAGAATCCTTTAAATCGGGGTTGTCTGAAATGTGTGATTAGGCTTGCTATGCAGTCGGTACCCGCAGCCGTAAATTTCTCTCCGTCAAAAGTGATCGCACATACAAAATTAGCGACGTGTTTTCCATTTTCATAACGAGTTTCAAAATCGTAGAATATATAATTCTCGGTAAGCTCCTTCGGGACGTGAGTATTTATGAAACACCGATGTAACCCCTCCTCCGGTAGATCTTCGCGGCAATGGACGCACCGTACAGGTGCACATTTGTGTTTCTCTCGAGTACCATTACCTGTGACATCGTACCGTCTATTACATAGTTTACAGTATTTCACGGCATCGCATGGCGGTTTATCATGGCCATGGGGTGTTTTTTTATGCATTTCAAAGCCGTAGCTCGAATTACAAAACCTCAGACAATCGGGGCAATGTACAGTGCTTTTAGGAAATCTGTAACAATCCGTATCGTGACAAAGGTTACAGACATGCTTGCAATAGTGGTGTCGACGATTTGTGTAACCTTTATAGCAGAATTCGCATACATAGGCCGTACCGATGAATGCTGGCAGATTACGTATCATGTAGTAATGACTGTCGTGCAAATAGAGGCATACCGTTTTTGGATGTGGAACGCGTGATTTTTGTATGTTTCTATCATACCAGCGTTCGCTCTGTAAAAAACAACAATTTTGATGTCTAATAGATTTTCAAACGTTGCTATGTCCCCAAGTCCGATCTCATGCTGGATTGAGAATCCGGCTTTGTTGTGGATGTCGGCGGCTCTAGTTTCTAACTCAGTATCGGATAGTTCTGGTTCTAGAAAATGTGCAAGACATAGAGAAAAGCACAATTTATTTGATATATTTGTCGGGCAGAATAAACTAGTCTTTTTCTTTTTAATCTCCTGCTCAAAAGCTATATTGGTAAGTTTACGACGGCCGTCTCCTCGTCTGCTCATGGCCAAGCTAGCTTCACATTGGGACAGCCTTCATAGAGCCGCCGTGACGCAATCACACTTCAAATGTGGCCTTCAGAGGTGCAGCCTTCACATTGGGACAGCCTTCATAGAGCCGCCGTGACGCAATCACACTTCAAATGTGGCCTTCAGAGGTGCAGCCTTCACATTGGGACAGCCTTCATAGAGCCGCCGTGACGCAATCACACTTCAAATGTGGCCTTCAGAGGTGCAGCCTTCACATTGGGACAGCCTTAGTAGAGCCGCTGTGAAGCAATCACACTTCAAATGTGGCTTTAAGAGGTGCAGCCTTCACATTGGGACAGCCTTCATAGAGCCGCTGTGATGCAATCACACTTCAAATGTGGCCTTCAGAGGTGCAGCCTTCACATTGGGACAGCCTTAGTAGAGCCGCTGTGAAGCAATCACACTTCAAATGTGGCCTTCAGAGGTGCAGCCTTCACATTGGGACAGCCTTCGTAGAGCTGCTGTGACGCAATCATACTTTAAATGTGGCATTCAGAGGTGCAGCCTTCACATTGGGACAGCCTTAGTAGAGCCGCTGTGAAGCAATCACACTTCAAATGTGGCTTTAAGAGGTGCAGTCTTCACATTGGGACAGCCTTCGTAGAGCCGCTGTGAAGCAATCACACTTTAAATGTGGCCTTCAGAGGTGCAGCCTTCACATTGGGACAGCCTTCGTAGAGCCGCTGTGATGCAATCACACTTCAAAATGTGGCCTTCAGAGGTGCAGCCTTCACATTTGGACAGCCTTCATAGAGCCGCTGTGAAGCATTCACACTTCAAATGTGGCTTTAAGAGGTGTAGCCTTCACATTGGGACAGCCTTAGTAGAGCCGCTGTGAAGCAATCACACTTCAAATGTGGCCTTCAGAGGTGCAGCCTTCACATTGGGACAGCCTTCGTAGAGCCGCTGTGATGCAATCACACTTCAAATGTGGCTTTAAGAGGTGCAGCTTGGCAGTCCCCCACTCTTTTCAGAGATGTAATAGCCAGGAGAAATGCCACCTTCAGGATCAGGTTCTTTGGTTCAGCCGACTCCAATGGCTCAAAGGGGGCCTCAGCCAGTCCTTCGAGAACCACTGCCAGATCCCAGGTTGGAACTCTTGATTGAGCCGCAGGCCTCATCCTCCGAGCCCCACGGAGGAACTGTACAACCAGCTGGTGCCTACCCAAAGGCCCATCACCCATAGGAGTGTGGAAAGCTGCAATGGCAGCCACGTACACCTTGAGTGTGGACGGGGTTAGGCCCGCAGAGAAGCGGTCTTGGAGGAATTCCAGCACTGAAGCCATTGGGCAGTTAACTGGGTCCACCTCACGCTCCCTGCACCAAGTGGCAAACACATTCCACTTGAAGCTGTACAGTCTCCTCGTAGACGGAGCCCTGGAACTGAGTAAGGTCTCTATCACCTCTGCCGACAGGCCAGCCTCTAGGTACCTGACCCCCTCAGGGGCCAGACCCAAAGGTTCCAGACCTCCAGCCGGGGGTGAAATATTGTGCCCCCCGCCTGAGATAGGAGATCCCTCCTCAGAGGAATCTGCCATGGATGACCTGCCAGCAGAGCTATGATATCCGAGAACCAAACTCGAGTCGGCCAACGGGGTGCTACCAGAAGTAGGCTGACCCCCTGTCGACGGACCCTCTTCAGGACTCCCGGGAGCAGAGCAATCGGGGGAAATGCGTACAGACGCAGCCTCGGCCACATCTGAACCATGCGGGGCTGGATGTGTAAGGGAGAACCACAGTGGACAGTGGGACGTCTCTCGAGACGCAAACAGGTCCACTTCCACTGGGCCGAACCTCTCGCATATGGCCTCCACCACCTCTGGGTGGAGTCGCCACTCCCCAGGCCTCAGCCCCTGCCTCGACAGGATGTCTGCTCCCTGATTTTGGACCCCCGGGACATACATTGCCCTGATGGACAACAGTTTCCCTTGGGACCACAGGAGGATTTGATGCGCCAGTCTGCATAGAGGGCGCGACCTCAAACCCCCCTGATGATTGAGGTACGATACGACAGCCGTATTGTCTGTCCGTATCAGGACATGTTGGCCGCGGAGGTCCGGGGAAAAGCTCCTGAGAGCTTTGTAGACCGCCATCATCTCCAGGCAGTTTATGTGCCAGGAGGAATGACGGCCCTCCCACGGGCCCCTCGCAAAGCGGCCGTCCATAACCGCGCCCCAACCAGTGAGGGAGGCGTCTGGATTGATTGCTCCTGATCGATTGCTCCTGTCTCCTGTCTGCATTCTGCCTTGTCTGTAGCTCTGTACAGCCTTGCTTACGTTTGAATCTCTATTTTGATATATTTTCTTTGTTCTACTGCTAAATATAACTTACTCATCACCATACATTGTTTAAAAATTGCCTATCACGTTAAATTTGACATCGCTAGCTTTTAATCTAAATCACCATCACACGTTAGCATTTCGCTAGCCTGTTAGCTTGTCATCTCTGCACCCGGGTCTCCCTTTTTCTAAGTTCATTAGTTGGATTAGTAAATAGTGTCCAGCAAACGATTGTGGTAAGTTGGATTAATCAACAAACACGGTAAGTCATGTCTTCTCCTGTTATTATCACTTGCACTTCATACTGCATGTTCAGTATAGGCTTCTCCGCTGGCGAACAGGGCCTCACATGTGATAAATGTAAGGAGATAGTTAGGCTGACGGAGAAGATTTCAGAATTGGAAACACGCATCCATACTTTATCTGAGAGTAGTGAGGATGTAACAGCTTTAGACACTGATTTGGATGCAAATAGCTTAGTGAACTCGGTACATTCTTCGGTTACGGCTGCAGGGCCCGCGCAGCAGGGAAACTGGGTGACAGTGAGACGGCATAGTCGCGGATCAAAGAACCGCTCTTCCGTTCCGGTTAGAACATCAAACAGGTTCTCCCCTCTCAGTGAAGCACCCACTGAGTGTCCTGTTGAAAGTGCCATAGTCATTGGTGATTCTATTACACAGAACGTGAAGATACCAGCCACCATAGTCACATGTTTACCGGGAACCAGAGCGCCTGACATCAAAGAAAAAGTGCTGGCTAAAGCTAATCGTAAATTCTCTAAGATTATTATTCACGTTGGCACTAATGATGTTCGACTACGCCAGTCGGAGATCACCAAAATTAACATTAAAGAGGTGTGTGAACTCGCTAGTACGATGTCAGAGGCTGTTTATTGTTCTGGTCCGCTCCCCGTTAGAAGGAGTGATGAGATAGTTAGCAGACTATCATCACTCAATGGCTGGTTGTCTAAGTGGTGTCTGCAAAATAACATAGGGTTCATAGACAATTGGAAAAGTTTTTGGGGCAGACCTGACCTGTTGAAGAAGGATGGCATCCATCCCTCCTGGGGTGGTGCCGCTCTTCTCTCTAGTAATTTGGCACATAGTCTTAGAGCCAAACCTTGACTCACTAGGGCCCAGGTCAGGAAGCAGACAAACTGGCTAAACCGACCGTCTGCTAGCTGTCTCACGTCACCGGAGTCAGATAAATCCCAGCACATAGAGACTCTTTCACCAAGATATTATCATATAGAGACTGTGTCTGTTCCCTGAATTAGTAAATACTAAAAAACAACAAAAAATGTGCTGTGTTTGACAGAAACCTGGCTAAAACCTGACTGTGGCGGGCAGCGAGGCCAAGGGACCGTGAGAACGGAACGAGGCGGCACTCATCAGTGTGTCTCGGGTCTCACGGAGGAGTGAGGGAGTATAAAGGAGGAGCGACGACAGTGAGGGACGAGAGAGGACCAGGCCTGGATTTTGTGTTGTTTTAGTTACATTTTGTTATGTGTACGCTGCAGTCGTCCGTGAGGGGCTACCGCCCCCATTTTATTTTGTGTTCATTTGAATTAAACTTGTTAAATGTTCGCCGGTTCCCGCCTCCTTCTTCCCGTACGAACAAACTTTACTACTCTGACGACTACATTACTTTAAATTAGTTCACCCCCCAAGATTTTTGTTATAAACATGAGCCGCATCTGAAAGGTAAAGGGGGAGGGGTTGCTGTAATTTATAATGATATCTTCAGTATTACTCAGAAGTCTAGTTTCAAATATAATTCCTTTGAAGTTTTGGTGCTTTATGTAAAGCTATGTAGTGTACATGACAAAACCCGTTCAACATTGGTGTTAGCTACTGTATACAGGCCACCAGGGCATAATACAGACTTTATCAAAGAATTTGCTGACTTTCTATCAGAATTAGTACTGGCCGTAGATAAAGTACTAATTGTTGGTGATTTTAATATCCATGTAGACAACGAAAAAGACGTATTGGGATTATCATTTAAAGATACACTAAACTCTATTGGAGTTAGGCAACACGTGACAGTACCCACTCATCGCCATAATCATACTTTAGACCTAATATTGTCACATGGAATAAATGTTGATACCATTGAAATTCTGCAGCAGAGCGATGACATCTCTGATCATTACTTAGTATCTTGTATACTTAATTTAGCTAAGGTTGCAAAGCCGCCACCTCGCTTCAAAAATGGCAGGACAATCACTGCCGCTACTAAAGATTGCTTTTTGAATAATCTTCCTCATCAGTATCATCTCCTCAGCATCCCAGATAGCATAGAAGAACTCGATGTTGCAACAGAAACTATTGACTCTCTCTTTTCCAGTACTTTAGACACAGTTGCTCCTCTGCGCTTAAAGAAGATTAAAGAAAATAGCCCAACGCCGTGGTACAACGAGCACACCCGGGCCCTTAAAACAGCAGCCAGAAAAATGGAGCGCAGCTGGAAGAAAACAAAACTAGAGGTCTTTCGTAATTTGTGGAAAGAGCACATGATCACATACAGAAAGGCTGTAAGAACGGCTAGATCTGCTTATTTCTCAACTCTCTTGGAAGAAAACAAACCCAACCCAAGGTATTTATTCGATACAGTGGCTAAATTAACCAAAAATAAAGCTTCAACTTCTGATGTTTGTAAACAGCACAGCAGTAATGACTTTATGAACTTCTTTACATGTAAGATTGATAATATTAGGAAGAAAATTTTAACCATGCAGCCGTCTACTATAGTATCACATCAGACAGAGCATTGTAGTGTCACTGAGGAAAAATTACAATCATTCACTGCTATAGGAGAAGAAGAATTGGCTAAACTCGTTAAATCATCAAAATCAACAACATGTATGCTTGACCCTGTACCGACTAGGCTATTAAAAGAGATGCTACCAGAGGTCATAGATCCTCTTCTTAATATCATTCATTCATCTTTGTCATTAGGATATGTACCGAAGACTTTTAAGTTGGCTATTATTAAACCACTTATTAAAAAACCGCAACTTGATCCTACAGAATTAGTCAATTATAGACCAATCTCAAATCTACCCTTTCTGTCAAAAATACTTGAAAAGGCAGTGTCTTCACAATTATGCTCCTTTTTAGAAAGAAATGGTATCTGTGAGGATTTCCAGTCAGAATTTAGAGCGTATCATAGCACTGAGACTACTCTCATCAGAGTTACACATGATTTACTCTTATCATCCGATCGTGGCTGTATCTCTCTATTAGTGTTACTCGATCTTAGTGCTGCATTTGATATTATCGACCACAACATTCTTTTTAATAGACTCGAAAATTATGTAGGTATTAGTGGAATTGTTTTATCATGGGTTAAATCATACCTATGTGACCGTTATCAATTTGTAGCAGTAAATGAAGAGATGTCACACCGATCACATGTTCAGTATGGAGTACCACAAGGCTCAGTGCTAGGACCGCTGCTCTTCACCCTGTACATGCTACCACTGGGAGATATCATTAGGATGCATGGCGTTAGTTTTCATTGTTATGCTGACGATACTCAGCTCTATATTTCTTCACGCCCTGAAGAAACTTACCCATTCACAAGATTAACGGAATGCAGAGCTGATATAAAACATTGGATGACCGGTAATTTCCGGCAACTCAATTCAGAGAAAACTGAATTTTTAATTATTGGACAAAAAAGCTCCACAAGTAGTGCCCTAGAATACTGTCTAACACTTGATGGCTGTTCTGTCAAGTCTTCGTCGTCAGTGAGGAACCTGGGTGTGCTCTTTGATACCAATCTTTCATTTGAAAGCCACGTTTCTAGCATCTGTAAAACTGCATTCTACCATCTTAAAATTCTACATCTAAATTACAGCACATGCTCTCAATGCAAAATGCTGAACAGTTAGTTCATGCGTTCATGACCTCAAGGTTAAACTATTGTAATGCTCTACTGGGTGTAATAAATAAACAATAAATCAATAAACCCGTCTCCAGCGTGATGACTCCGATTGTTCGAATATTACAATTAAATAATACTTAAATCGATATGCAGGGGTTAAAGCAAAAAAAAATCCTGTGCCTGAACTTTTTTTTTCTGTGGGGTTGGGGGCTGGGTGAGTGAAAAAATACGTTATTTGGCAAACAAAAGAAAAAAACAACAGTATAATAATGTATCTGCCAGGGGCGGAGCCAGACATTTTAAAGATTCGGGGCTTAGCCCAAATCTAGTTTGTTCAATGACATTTTAATTTGGCTTTATCAACTTTACTGACTTTAAGGAACATTGTTGTACTAGACTGGAGTAAAGTTCATAATGATCATGATCAGTTTTTCCCACAGGATTTTGTAAAGCTATGTAGGGTGGACATCTGTCCCTCTATGGGGATTCGGGGGAAGCCCGTTGTGTGTCGGAGAGCCAAAAAATGTTGATGACAAACAAACCAAAAAATCTCAGGAAATTGGATCAAAACAGGGCAAATACATTAAAGAGAATTAGCAAATATGACTAAAATGCCCAGGTGGAAACTGTCAAAACGGCAATCAAGAAACTAATTGACTTAACATCATTTTCAATGTCAACAGTAAGAATAAGCCAATTTATGTGCAAAAAGTACAAATATAAGAGATCGGAAAAAAAAATGTAATTCGCAGGCATTTCACACCAGGGCCATAGCCACAAGGCCCCTTCATTTACATGTCCGGCCCCCCAGATTACTGATTGCTTAAAATAAAATAACGGATTGAGCGCACAGCGGCAAACAGAGGTGTGAGCTTGTCAAGCACACATCCCTTTTTCACAGACATCGCTGGAAGTTTGAAGTTCAGTCGGATATTTTAAACATTAATTGCTTTGATGTCGTGCCTGCCCTTACAAAAAATTACTGCAGTTTTTTGAAGTAATACTGCAGTTTTTGTTACATGTAGAAAAATGCAGTTTTTTGGACACGAAAAAACTGCAAAATTGCAGTACAACTGCAGTATTACTGCACTATATATGAAGTATTACTACAGTAATACTGCAGTATTACTGCACTATATATGAAGTATTACTATAGTAATACTGCAGTATTACTGCAATACATATGAAGTATTACTACAGTAATACTGCAGTATTACTGCACTATATATGAAGTATTACTACAGTAATACTGCAGTATTACTGCACTATATATGAAGTATTACTATAGTAATACTGCAGTATTACTGCAATACATATGAAGTATTACTACAGTAATACTGCAGTATTACTGTAGTAATACTTCATATATAGTGCAGTAATACTGCAATACATTTTAAGTATTACTATAATAATACTGCAATATAACTGCGGTATTTCTGCAATACATATGAAGTATTACTACAATAATAATGCAATATAACTGCGGTATTTCTGCAATACATTTGAAGTATTACTACAATACTACAATTACTACAATATAATACTGCACTGTGGTAATACAGCAATACATAATTCAACTAAAGTACAATTATAATACTACTGAAGTGCTGTGCAACACTAATCAAATGCAGTACAAATACAACCAGAATATCCAGAATATTAAGTTTTATTTTCAATACAGCCAAGGCAACAATAAATGTGATTTCACTTTTCTTTGAACTTTAAATAGTAAGGAGTTATACTAAATGTATTTAAAGTGTTTATTTACAAAAGAGTCCTCTATTTCCTGCATTATTTAGGGATGTCTCGTTTTTTATACAGCTTGTCCTCGTTGTTGAGTTTGGTCCTTATGATTGCCTTTACATCAGATGTGGACACACTGAATTTCTTTTGGATGTAGTCTGAAAAGGAGAAAAAAACATCTTTCAGTTTCAGTTACAGTCTTCAACAAAGGCATATAGTATGCTTGCTTAAACCGAATATTACAAATTGTGAATAAAAAAGGAATGCAATAATTTACAAATCTCATAAACTTATATTTTATCCACAATGGAATATAGATAGCATATCAAATGTTGACAGTGAGACGTGCCAAATGTCATGCCAAATATTGCGTCATTTTGGATTTCATGAGAGCTACACATTCCAAAAAAGTTGGGACAGGTAGCAATAAGAAAAAGTTAAATGTACATATAAGGAACAGCTGGAGGACCAATGTGCAACTTATTAGGTCAATTGGCAACATGATTGGGTATAAAAAGAGCCTCTCAGAGTGGCAGTGTCTCTCAGAAGTCAAGATGGGCAGAGGATCACCAATTCCCCCAATGCTGCAGCGAAAAATAGTGGAGCAATATCAGAAAGGAGTTTGATCATCATGGCTGCGTAGTAGAAGGATCCGGGTACTGAAATGGCCAGCCTGCAGTGCAGATCTTTCACCCATAGAAAACATTTGGAGCATCATAAAGAGGAAGATGCGACAAAGAAGACCTAAGACAGTTGAGCAACTAGAAGCCTGTATTAGACAAGAATGGGACACCATTCCTATTCCTAAACTTGAGCAACTTGTCTCCTCAGTCCCCAGACGTTTGCAGACTGTTATAAAAAGAAGAGGGGATGCCACACAGTGGTAAACATGGCCTTGTCCCACATTTTTTGGAATGTGTAGCTCTCATGAAATCCAAAATGAGCCAATATTTGGCATGACATTTCAAAATGTCTCACTTTCAACATTTGATATGTTATCTATATTCTATTGTGAATAAAATATACGTTTATGAGATTTGTAAATGATTGCATTCCTTTTTTATTTACAATTTGTACAGTGTCCCAACTTTTTTGGAATTGGTTTTGTACATTGCATTATAACCCCAGAAGAAGCCTGTATTTATAATGCATCATAAGGGTATTCTTAATGTATTATAATATATGCATAATGCCTTATAAACAACCTTATAATGTGTTGTATCATCTCACAAATAATCGTAACAACAGTAATAATACTTGCTTATTTGTGGTTATAACTATTAAGCGTATGATGATTTACAACACACAATGAACAATTTTATCCACTGAAGTTATAACGGATTACATGTCCCATTGTTTCATATATTTTATTTTCTCTCATGTCTTGACATTGTTTATTTAAGATCTGCAAAGTATCAAACTACATATTATGAGTGCTGTTTAAAAGCTTAAAATAAAATGACAAGAACAAAATCTTCTTTAAAACAACTGAAGTACTTTATAATGTGGTCATAACATTTACAAGTGGCCAATGAGTTTCCAGTGAGATTAAAGGGATAGTTCACCCAAAAATAAATATTCTGTCATCATCCATTCATGCTCATGATGTTTCAAACCTGTATGAGTTTCGTTCTTCTGCTGAACACAAAATAAGATATTTTAATACAGCTTTAGTCAAAACAACATGAGCATGAATGAATGAATGATAACAGAATATTTATTTTTGGGTGAACTATCCCTTTAATCTCACTGGAAACTCATTGGCCACTTGTAAATGTTATGACCACATTATAAACAATTCTTTAATATATTAAAAAAATTTAAGTGTTTATATTATTGTTTTATTATTATTGAAATGTGAATAATTTAAATGTAAACGGCAAAGTGGACTTCACTTCAAAATCAAAATTTCCTCATATTTTACTCACTCCAATCATCCAAGATGTTCATGTCTTTCTTTCTTCAGTCGAAAATAAATGTTTTTTTTTTGTTGAGGAAAACATTCCAGGATTTTTCTCCACATCATAGACTTCAATGGGAACCAACGGTTGAAGGTCCAAATCAATGCAGTTTCAAAGGAAGTTCTTCAGAGGCTTTGCACGATCCCAGACGAGGGATCTGGAATGTTTTCCTCAAAAAAAAATTTTGAATGAAGAAAGAAAGACACAAACACCTTGGATGAGATCGGGGTGAGTACATTATCAGGATATTTTCATTTTGAAGTGAACTAATCCTTTAAGAACATGAGTATAAAGGGTGCAAATGCACCTTATAATACCACTCCACAATTAAATAATTCTTTGGATTATCTAATTTGATGACAAATCACATGATATTTAGATGGGAGATAAATCTTGATTTAATACCCACCTTATTCTTAAAGCTATTAATATATCAATAAAAAAATATTTAAAACTTAGATTGGTTGGGCCTAATTGAGTCACTTCCCCTAATCACCCAAACTATAAGCAACTAATTATATACATGAACTGAAACAAACGAAATTGTTTCACAAATAGAAAATAATAAAGCAACTGATAAGAACTTTCACAGCAGAGCTAGTCTATAGAAATACATGAGAAGTTACCTATTAAGACGGACACTTTGTGAGCAGGAAGTGCCTCCTTGCTGGTCTCTGCATTGGATGCTTTTCTTCCATTTAAAGAGTGCGTGGCAAGAGTTTCTCGCCCAAAGGTTACGAGGAGAAGCTCATTTGTAAATTTTTTTAAATCGTTGGTGTTGATCTTATCAAACTGGCTTCTCTTTATTTGCACCCCCTCTCCCAGAATGACGTAATCGTTTACCTAGCAGGGAACATCAGAGAACAGATTTTTTTTTTTTACTGTAACAGTAATTTTTATGAAAGTTGGCCACAACAGTGACAAACTATAAGCTGCTACAATCTAAAACAAAATGGCCCAGAAATGTCAGTTACACTTTATTTTAAGGTGTCCACGTCACAGTGTAATTATAAATTTAAGTACTGAGTAATAATAATTAACTACATGTACTTACTATAGGATTAGGTTTGGTTTAGGTATAATTGTGCAAAATTTATAGTAATTACTATGGTAACTAACATGTAACATGTAAACGTTACGTAAATGTAACGTGTAACAAGGACACTGTGAAATAAAGTGTTACCAAAATGCCTTTTAGAATACATTATATAGCTACAGAGCCAACCATATTTTGGACAGATTCTTGTATTTTTATATTGCTTCTGTTCATTTTTGAAATTATATTATTTCATGATACTGTGAATAGTCACTCTTATTGTTTTAATTGTGTGTCCATCAATGTCAGAAGCTTACAGGTGG
This sequence comes from Romanogobio albipinnatus, assembly GCA_023566225.1. Taxonomy (NCBI): domain Eukaryota; kingdom Metazoa; phylum Chordata; class Actinopteri; order Cypriniformes; family Gobionidae; genus Romanogobio; species Romanogobio albipinnatus. The sequence continues at coordinate 71,797,015 of CM042240.1, forward strand.
GTAGGGCTTAAATGGTAAAAAAATAGTTAATGTTCAAATAGTTATTTTTAAAGAGGCAGATTTTAACACACCTTCTAGCCAATCAGAATTGAAAATTCGGACAGAAAATGGAATCAAATACAATAACTGTATAATTGGGACCCACTTACCAGCCCACTTCCTTGAGCAGAGCATGGTTCTTGACTTGGAGAACCAATGTCCTGAGAAGATGAGGTCTGCAGTGTGTCAGGCTTCTGCTTTGAACTGCACATCATCTTCATTTCTCCCACTGTACATTTGAGCTCCTGTACAAGAGAATGCATTTCTGGAAAAAAGCGAGAGAGACAATCATGTTTAAATACTGTACAGCACCCTCCACATCTATTGGCATCCTTTATCCTCTTGGCCTTTCATTCAAAATTCTAACATTAAATGAAAATAAAATAATTGGGAACAAATATTAATTTGAATTTATAATTATATGTAAATATATTATTGGAATCCAGTATATGTATACCACAGTTATTGTCACCCCTTCATTTAATATTTTTTGTAACTTATAACCCTCATGTAGGCTAATCAACGGATAGGTGTGCATTACATTGATTTTAACGGTGGAGGCAAAGAACCCATACTGAATGCAGGTTGCCTTCATGAAGTGCATTAAAATCGTCTAATGCATACCCAGCTGTTAAAACTAGGTTAAAAATTTGAAATTTTAAAGTTGTCCTTAATGTTTGTGGTGCACAATTTGGGAAAGAGATATTGTGTGTATGTGAATTACCTGTGTCTGTGCAGCATCTCTCTAATGAAGCTGTCAGTTTAATTACTTTAAAAACAGTAAAGACTTTGTTGCTTAGAAATACAATGTGGTGTGAGAGCGCTGCAAGATCTCTGTGTGAGAGTGACTGTCTGTGTGTGTGTATGTGTATTACAGTAAAGGCAGCACGTTAATTTAGAATGGTGATTAAACTGACTGTAACTATCTGTGCATTCATTGTTTTAATGCACATGTTTCAGTGAATCAGAATCCAGTATACAAACAGAACATGGTATAATAAGTACACAAGTAAACTGTCAAGTACAGAGATTAATTGTTGTGGTATAACTAAATGTCATTACCTTTCCACTCTCTCAGCTCTCTCTCGGCTTTTATCCTGAAGCGCCGCTCATATTTCAAATCTTCTTTTAGCTCTTTGATTTCATTTTTTAACTCCTCAATCTCTTCAGCCATGTCCGAACTCCTACATGGCTGAGGAGAAAGAGGACTTGGTTCACTTTCCTCCAGCATTTCCACAGCAGGTCTTTGTTCCTGAAGAAGTACAATATCAGTTATTATGTATTCTAGTAGCTAGTTAATAGTTTATCTGAGATAAAATATATAAAGTAGCTTACTGCTCACCATTATTTGAGTGCAGCTTTGTTTGACCGCAGTCATTATCTTCTGTTGGATAACATTTTTGGTCTTCTTTTTTTTTGCTGTTGTTACTGTTGCATTTTCCTGAAAATAGCAATCACACAATAAAAATATTCCTGAAAAAAAAATGTTCTGCAAATTAAGGTCAATTAAACGATTGAACATAAGTACTTGTGTACAGTGCAGTCTGGAAAAAAAATCCTGATTTCTTCTATTTTTGTGTATATCCAATAATATTCCAGATACTAAATTGTAAGACATCCCAAAAAGTTTTATCACAAGGAAAAGGCAAGTACAATTATCATTAATAACCGGTATTTTGTGTTTACTTGGGTTGCCTTTTGCTATTATGAAATATAGGCCTAAGTGTAACTTGATTTATTTATCTCATTTATATACTGGTCTACAATCAGGTTGACATTTGTGGCTGGCAAGAATGTGAGTGGGCTTTAATGCATTTACCAGGTCCAGAAATGAAGTCTCGCCAACATCTGATGAGGGCCTTTTCAATTTCTCTCTTCTCCCCTTTCCTAATGCTTCCTCTGATGCAAAGAGGGGTATACTATCAAAGGCACACCCCTTTTCAATTTTTTTCCTTATCTCAATTAGGGGCTGACGCTCTCCTAGAAACAAACAAATGTTGAATTCAGTGCAGTTCTATTTATTCCATTATTATAAATTATGAGTTTTCACTTATATTTTAATTGTTGTGCTTCATTGATAGCATAATTAGCATAATTTTATACACACAAGGTTGTAACTGGCTGGAGTGAGATTTTAAAGATGGATGATGAACCAGTCTCACTTCAGTCCATTTTTAAAATCAGTAGGGTACTATCTTTACAAAGAAAATAATGGTCCGTGTATATCATGTAGATCAGTGTTTCCCAACCTTTTTTTGGTCATGGCACCCTTTGAAAATGTTCTCCATTTTGTGGCACGCCCTCGTTATACTAGGGGTGTAACGGTACAGATCGCTCACGGTTCGGTTTGTGTCACGGTTTTAGTTTAACCGTTTCGATATGGTTCAGTATTTGCTATGTTCAGGGAAAAAAGGACTACTTTCAAATAAAAATAAAGAAAATAATAAGAACAAATAATTTAAATACAAGCAGCAGCACAAATAAATACTACTGAGCGAAGATACTGACAAAATAAACTATGCATTTCAGGTTTTTCAGGTACGTCTAACATTAGTTTTCAGGTACAGAAAATGATCAAACGTAAAAAAAAACATTGCATATTTGACTATATAAATTAAAGATTAATCCTATTAAACTTACAAAAGCTATTTAATCAGGAGCAGTGAGTGATGTCCTTTTGTTTAGTTGTTTGACATTAACAGACAGCAGTAAAGGCTACTGCCCCTTTAAGACCTAATGCATGGATATAAACGTCGTCTTTCTCGACTGTATAAAGTTTACTTAAGGCATATTCAGACTATGTCTGCTAGAATACTCATCAAGATGGACATGTTGACATACTTTTTGTGTGAGTTTGTCCGTTCAAGAGCATGTCTTGCTCTTGAACGGCAATGGTTGATCATATTCGAACATACAGCAGCACTCGCATGCATTGAACACAGTTTACAAAGAGAGAATTATTTGAAAAATGTGAAGAAAAAAAAATATATATTTTAAGGACTTTTACACGGCATCCCTGCTCTCGGCAGACGGCACCACAGTTGGGAAACACTGATGTAGATTACAGTGAATTTAAAAACAACATTGTTTTGTCTTTCTGTCAGGCTTGAGTTCTGTGTTTTGATCAGCCCTCGCGCGTCTCTGTGCAGGTGCAGCGCTTTACAGTAATAGCTGCACCTGGCGCACCTGTGCGCGCGCGCTACAATTTACAAATTAGTAACTATACAACTGTGTTTGAATAAGATATAAAAGTCTTTTTACATTTCTCTAAATTCAATAACTAAAGCTATGAGGACATTAGACGTGATACTCACCACTAAACTGGATGACTCGACATGGCCAACGCTCCAGCTCGCCTGACAAACTTTTCTTCCAGAAAACATATGCTTCTTCTCTTTTGTCCCACTTGTGAATGCCTTTGGGCTGTAGTTTCGTCATGTCTCTGTGTTTTAGTTGAGACAGTTCGCATATATGAATGGTGTTGTCCGTAAAGAAATCAACCAAAACGTATTTAATATCCATCCTCGACCTGCAGTAGACACTATAACGACCGACAGTTAAAAGTATCAGCGCGCTCTAGACTCGTTGTCAGGGCAACGATCACGTTGGCGCGAAGAAGATCTGACCACGCACCGGTTATTTATCAATGCGGGTGAAATGTCCCATAGGCGAAAAAAATACAAATCTTTTTTAGAAGATGACTCTATTCCAAAAAAAAAGCAACCCAGAAGAAACAAGTACAAAATATTTCTGGAAAATGATGAAGAAGAAACCCCCCGGAACACCAGTATAAGGAGAAATACCAGGGAAAGTGATGTTACAAGCCAGTCATCTCAGGTAACGTTAACCTCTAAGTCAATTCATTTATCATCATTATTTATTAGTCTTTTTAATTATTGTTTATTATAATAATACACATGGCAATTTATGGAGACATTGTAAAACTGGCTTAACAGTCATTGAACTTCTTTAGACGCACACAGAGGACCGAGTGGGTGCTGACTCTGAAGAAGACACACAACAGCTCAGCAGAGAAGAGTCAGCTAGGCAATTCACTGAGGTATTGAACACATTATCTTGATTTTACAGATCTACATCTATTTCTTTATTGTAATTATCATACTTATTTAATTTAGACGTTAGGCTATGCTAAGCATGTCAATCCATTGGTAACACTTAATAAGCCTTCATTAGTAAACTACTTTAGTTAACATTAACTAAGAATGAATAATACAGAATTTATTAATCTAGTTAAAGTTATTTTCAACATTTACTAATACATTATTAAAATCTAAATTTGTATTTGTTAACATGAGTTAATGTACCTTGAACTAACATAGCAAGGCAAGGCAAGGCAAGGAATTGAAAGAATAAATATAAATACAAATAATAATAAAATGCAAGAATAAAAAATGATATAAAATATATTAAATTGTTTATAATAAAAACGAAGGATGCAAAAATGAAATACTGTGCAATCAGTCAGACGTAGCACCTCATTCAGAACACAAACAATGAACAGCTGGATTTTTATTAGACCTTATTGTAAAGTGTTACCAATCCATTTACAGGTTGCCATGTTAAAAAAGGTATATTTTTTTGAAAATGTAAGGGTCATTTGTCTTTTTCTTCAGCCAGATGACACATCAGGTGGTGATGTAGAAGATGAAGAGCATAATGGACAATGGTTAAGCAATGAAGAGGTAAATATTGTTAAGGATGGTATTGTTTAATTAATTACATTTTTTAATCTTTGCTTTCTATGGTGGTTTATATATATATATATATATATATATATATATATATATATATATATATATATACACACACACATACATACAGATTCATAAAAAAACAACTTCAGTAGTTGATGTGCCAAACTTTTTTTTTATTGATTGTTCACCAATTTTCCATTAAGGGAACGTAATATAAGTGATATTAACTCGTTTTGTTTAGTAAATTGTACTGTTTTACAGTATGTTGCTGTATTTTGATTCCCAGTAAACTACAGTGCATTTTATTTTACAGCATGATCCATGACTGTTTTCTTGTTTTGTGAAAGTTGTTCATGAGTAATGGAGTCTAAAATGACTTTAAATGTTCATGTATAGATTAATTTTCTTTATTTTTTCTTTTTTTTTTTTATCTCTAGCACAGCAGTTCAACCAATCTTGAGGATGGAAATAGCACAACCACCACGTGCATCCAAGATGGTGACCAGCCTTTGTATCCTGGAGCCAAACTTTCAAAAGGTGAAAGTCTGACTGCACTTCTGGGCTACATACTACGCCACCATGTAACCAAGGCAGGATGTCAAGATTTGCTGCATCTGCTGCAGATGCTACTCCCTGAAAATAGTTTACCCTCCACCAACTACCTGTTCAATCGTGCTTTTGACACAACCAGCTGGCAGTTACACCATTATTGTCTTAATCCTGACTGTGGAGCTTACATTGGCATACTAGATGTCGAGAGTGTACTATGTCCAATGTGTGATACAGAATGCAAAGTATCAGAACACCTGAGTAAAGGTTATTATTTGATGTACACACCATTGAGAGATGAAATTAAAAATCTTTTTGAAAATCACAACCTTAAAGACAAACTCTCAGAGAAAAACAATTCTGATTGCATCCAAGATGTCAGTGATGGCACATTGTACAAGAGAATCCCAATGCTGACAGACCAGAGCAATATATCTTTGACATGGAATACAGATGGTGTCCCAGTGTTTAACTCCTCAAGTTATTCAATGTGGCCTATTCAGTGTACCATAAACGAGGTAACTCCATCTGAACGGAAAAACTTTGTGTTGGTGCCTGCACTCTGGTTTGGGCAAACCAAGCCAAAAATGGAAAGCTTTCTAAAACCATTCATTGAAGAGTGCAGAACTTTAGAATCCGCAGGTGTTGTGTGGTACAACACTGTAACAAAAACTTATGAATGTTCTAAAGTTGCTGCCATTCTATGCACAGTTGACTCTGTTGCAAGGGCTCCAGTGCAAAATATCAACCAGTTCAATGGGGCACATGGCTGTAATTTCTGTATTCATTCTGGAGAGAGAGTGCAAAAGGGTGATGGGTTTACCAGAGTCTATCCACTCTCAGTACCCATTCCTAATCTGAGAACACATGAGAACATGATCCATGATGCAGAACTGGCCTCTGTAAAAAACCCAGTCAATGGTGTTAAAGGGCCAAGTCTTTTGACCACATTACAGTGTTTTGACATGGCAGAAAGTTTTGTTCCAGACTACCTACATTGCGTCCTTCTTGGAGTAGTGCGTCAAATAACAGGTTTGTGGTTTGACAACAAAGTGCCAGAAGTAAACGTCAAAAACCCAAGTGTCTTGAATGAGATAGACAAACGTTTGAAATCGGTGCGGCCTCCTAGTGAGATAACCCGACTGCCACGATCTGTAAAAGAACGTCAAAAATGGAAAGGAAGTGAGTGGAGAACATTTCTTCTAATATCTCCATTTATACTGATGGGTTTAATCCCGACACAGTATTTCCAACACTGGATGCTACTAGCCTTTGCTATGTATCTGCTAACTAGTTCACATATTTCACATTTGAACATCGACAAGGCTCATATGGCTCTTTGTGAGTTTGTTCTTCTAACTGAGTCTCTTTATGGAAAGCAAGAAGTCTCTTACAACATTCATCTCCTCACCCACTTAGCTGAGAGTGTCAGAAGACATGGACCTTTGTCCTTGACATCAACATTCATCTTTGAAGGACATAATGGTAGACTGCTCAAACTTTTCAATGGAACACAACATGTACCATTGCAAATAACTCAAAATCTAGCAAGACTAAAGGAGCTAAAGATCTTATCGAGAGTTTACATTGCCGAAGACTCCCTGGCACATGAATATGTTTCATCAGCACTTCGGGGTTATTCCTTGTGCAAAAACATTTCACAGGTCAGTGGCTGCAATTTTTTTGGTCATGGTCAAGTCAAAGAGCTACCATTGTCTCATCACATCTTACTACAGAATTCTGGAATTCATACAGAACAAAACCAAGCCACATACTTTCAGAGGGTTGTTTGTGATGGGACACTATACTCCACTGATCAGTATGACTCAAAATACTCCAGATGTAATTCCTTGGTAACCATTGGGCAAAAGGTTGCAAAAGTTGAACACATCATTGTTGTTCAAACACTGGACACCCCCAAACAACCAGTTTTACTGGTAAGGTTCACAAATCAAATCCAAGCCTTTCTCAAAAAGCGAACAGAGTATGTTTGCATGGACTCTCACATACTTAAAGTCAGATTCTGTGCAGGCTACAAGGCAGTACTTCCATCTGAAGTAACTAACAAATGTATAGAAATTGAAAAAAGACCAGATGGGCTTGTCATTTTGCCCTTACCAAACACATATGAACGAGATTAACAAATAATCGGAATCCGATTTATTGTGACACAGTGGCTCATTGTAATATGTGAGGAGGAGAAAATGTTTACCCTCTATGTCTGTAAGAAACCCAATTTAAATGTACTACGGTTCTTGTACTCTAAATGTATTAATTTGTGTTTTAATCTCAGAATGTGACAAATAAACTGTATATATGTAGAACATGTACAAAACACAATGCAAATAAACATGAATTGAAATTAATATGTGCATTTGCTTAATTAAAATAATTTTCTTAAGTTATGGACTGTCACTATAGCATAATGGACTCTTCCCACAATATAGCTTACTGAGGCATTATAGCATATTGTTCCAACGATCTACTGTGATGCTTCCCTGTCCTCCAGTGATCTACTGTGATGCTTCTCTGTCCTCCAGTGATCTACTGTAATGCTTCTCTGTCCTCCAGTGATCTTATGTGATGCTTCTCTGTCCTCCAGTGACCTACTATGATGCTTCTCTGTCCTCCAGTGATCTTATCTGATGCTTCTCTGTCCTCCAGTGACCTACTATGATGCTTCTCTGTCCTCCAGTGATCTTATGTGATGCTTCTCTGTCCTCCACTGATCTTATGTGATGCTTCTCTGTCCTCCACTGATCTTATGTGATGCTTCTCTGTCCTCCAGTGATCTACTGTGATGCTTCTTTGTCCTCCAGTGATCTACTGTGATGCTTCTCTGTCCTCCAGTGATCTTATGTGATGCTTCTTTGTCCTCCAGTGATCTTATGTGATGCTTCTCTGTCCTCCAGTGATCTACTGTGATGCTTCTCTGTCCTCCAGTGATCTTATGTGATGCTTCTCTGTCCTCCAGTGATCTACTGTGATGCTTCTTTGTCCTCCAGTGATCTACTGTGATGCTTCTCTGTCCTCCAGTGATCTACTGTGATGCTTCTCTGTCCTCCAGTGACCTACTATGATGCTTCTCTGTCCTCCAGTGATCTACTGTGATGCTTCTCTGTCCTCCAGTGACCTACTATGATGCTTCTCTGTCCTCCAGTGATCTTATGTGATGCTTCTCTGTCCTCCAGTGATCTTATGTGATGCTTCTCTGTCCTCCAGTGATCTACTGTGATGCTTCTCTGTCCTCCAGTGATCTACTGTGATGCTTCTCTGTCCTCCAGTGATCTACTGTGATGCTTCTCTGTCCTCCAGTGATCTACTGTGATGCTTCCCTGTCCTCCAGTGATCTTATGTGATGCTTCCCTGTCCTCCTGTGATCTACTGTGATGCTTCTCTGTCCTCCAGTGATCTACTGTGATGCTTCTCTGTCCTCCAGTGATCTACTGTGATGCTTCTCTGTCCTCCAGTGATCTTATGTGATGCTTCTCTGTCCTCCAGTGATCTACTGTGATGCTTCCTTGTCCTCCAGTGATCTACTGTGATGCTTCTCTGTCCTCCAGTGATCTACTGTGATGCTTCTCTGTCCTCCAGTGATCTACTGTGATGCTTCCCTGTCCTCCAGTGATCTACTGTGATGCTTCTCTGTCCTCCAGTGATCTACTGTGATGCTTCCCTGTCCTCCTGTGATCTACTATGATGCTTCTCTGTCCTCCAGTGATCTACTGTAATGCTTCTCTGTCCTCCAGTGATCTACTGTGATGCTTCTCTGTCCTCCAGTGATCTACTGTGATGCTTCTCTGTCCTCCAGTGATCTACTGTGATGCTTCTCTGTCCTCCTGTGATCTACTGTGATGCTTCCTTGTCCTCCAGTGATCTACTGTGATGCTTCTCTGTCCTCCAGTGATCTACTGTAATGCTTCTCTGTCCTCCAGTGATCTACTGTGATGCTTCTCTGTCCTCCAGTGACCTACTATGATGCTTCTCTGTCCTCCAGTGATCTACTATGATGCTTCTCTGTCCTCCAGTGATCTACTGTGATGCTTCTCTGTCCTCCAGTGATCTACTGTGATGCTTCTCTGTCCTCCAGTGATCTACTGTGATGCTTCTCTGTCCTCCAGTGATCTACTGTGATGCTTCTCTGTCCTCCAGTGATCTACTGTGATGCTTCTCTGTCCTCCAGTGATCTACTGTGATGCTTCTCTGTCCTCCAGTGATCTTATGTGATGCTTCTCTGTCCTCCAGTGACCTACTATGATGCTTCTCTGTCCTCCAGTGATCTTATGTGATGCTTCTCTGTCCTCCAGTGACCTACTATGATGCTTCTCTGTCCTCCAGTGATCTTATGTGATGCTTCTCTGTCCTCCACTGATCTTATGTGATGCTTCTCTGTCCTCCAGTGATCTTATGTGATGCTTCTCTGTCCTCCAGTGATCTTATGTGATGCTTCTCTGTCCTCCAGTGATCTACTGTGATGCTTCTCTGTCCTCCAGTGATCTACTGTGATGCTTCCCTGTCCTCCAGTGATGTACTGTGATGCTTCTCTGTCCTCCAGTGATCAACTTTGATGCTTCTCTGTCCTCCAGTGATCTACTGTGATAATCCCCTGATCTTCCACAATTTCCTATTCAAATAACCTGCGCTCATACACTCACCTATATCACTTACCTGCACATCAGCTACTCAACTACTGTAACCCTTGTGTCCTCATCTGCTGTGTCTTGTGTGTTGGCTTCCTTCCTCTGGACACTGCTAAACCTGGTCTCACATCTCCATGTACTCATTCTTACAATCATCATCATCATCATACAATACCTCCACTGTGCAGATGTTACTCACTTTGAAACTGGCGTGTTATAAATGAGCATGAAGCCGAACAGAACAGAGCAGCTTATATTCACCTCCATCAGTCTCCCCTCGAGTTCAAGGCTCAGGGAAACCCCAAACATGGGTCGTATAGAGACACACCCAAACCATTATAACCTGTTCAAAACTACATCCTTTCTCTGTAAATGATTTCTCTTATACAGTTAGATCATCGTAAAATGCAACTACCATCTACAATAAACCTAGAAACACACACACACACACACACTGTTGATATCTGCATCTCGTATGCATTGGTTAAATTGTTGCCACTTCATTTCTGGTCAGGTGAAAGAGCTACCATTGTCTCATCACATCTTACTACAGAATTCTGGAATTCATACAGAACAAAATCAAGACACATACTTTCAGAGGGTTGTTTGTGATGGGACACTATACTCCACTGATCAGTATATAACTCATATGGGCTTGTGATTTTGCCCTTACCAAATACATGAACAAGATTAACAAATAATCAGAATCAATCTTTTATGCATCTTTTATGCATTCATACTGCTGTTGAACTTCAATGTACTGCATATGTTATATTGCATCTATACATCATTATACTGCAAATCTACAGTTGTACTTCATTGTACTGCAGGTAACTACATTGCAGTTATATTGTACTATACTACATTGTACTGCAATAATACTTCATTATACTGCAGTTATACTGAATTGTACTGCAGTTATACTACATTGTACTGCAGTAATACTTCCTTATACTGCAGTTATACTGCATTGTACTGCAGTTTTACTTCATTGTACTGCAGTTTTACTTCATTGTACTGCAGTTTTACTACATTGTACTGCAGATATACTACATTGTACTGCAGATATACTGCATTGTACTGCAGTTTTACTTCATTGTACTGCAGTTTTACTACATTGTACTGCAGATATACTACATTGTACTGCAGATATACTGCATTGTACTGCAGTTTTACTTCATTGTACTGCAGTTTTACTTCATTGTACTGCAGTTTTACTTCATTGTACTGCAGTTATACTGCAGTTTTACTTCATTGTACTGCAGTTAATTTTTGTAAGGGTGTGGAGCCGTTTAGCCCTTCACAGAGGAGCAGCGCACATGCACGGAAGCATATTAAATTATTATTATGATTAGGCTACTTTTATTATTAAATTAATATTAGCTAGGCCTACTACAATTCATAAGCCCCACAATATTTCACAGCACATCAACGCAACCGACATCCTGCTACTCTGCGTCTGCTAAGTTACTCATTTCAAACTTGTTTAACACGAAATAATTCTCGATTCATGAAAATAGTTTTTTTCCCCACAAAAGGTCACTAGTGAAATATTAAAAAATAAATGTTATTAATCTCTCATAATCTCTAATAGAATATGCGCCCGGTTACTTTCACTTTGAATAATTGACTGGCGTTTGAGACCTTCACCGGCATAACTCTCGTGCCAAGTTTGCACATTGCGATGTGATATCCACTGGACATTTTCAATATTGACGTGGCATCTTTCTTTATGGTCATGCAAAATGATGGACAATGATTCACATTTCGAGCGCATCATTTCCCGTGATAACAAAATTAATTAGGCTAAATTATTGAATTTATAATTATTGAATTATAAACAGTGGCTTAGCCATAATTTTATTTTTGAAGGGTCCCATCTAAAAAATAGGGTACCGCTATATTAAAATTATGGCTAAGCCACTGTTTCACACACGTTAATTCACACACCACTGCCAAAATGCGTCATACATCTATCAGTCAAAACTGAATAATGGTTGATTCAAACCTCTTTCAGCAGCTGTGGGGGATGAATGCAGCGCAGTCTACGGTTTAAAACTTGCAGATGTCCAGGTCAGTGTGCACACGATGATGGACAGGAGTCACTTATTTGTCATTCAATTAAAGCCATTCAGAGTTGGTTATGTTTATAAAGAGGTGTAATCCACGCTGGATCCCTCTCCCACTCTTTCCTCTAATACAGATACAACTTCTTTATGCAGATTAAAACTGTATATTTATGCAACTTTAGCATTGCTATCATTTGAATATATAGCTACAAGATATCGCGCTAAAAACCCTTCAGTCATAAATGAGCGCGTCTGCCTGTTGATCGCTGATTGGCTGGAAGTGTGTGCTCGTCGCCGACGTCAACACCAATGCCAGATGACTCTGCATGTTACTCTCAAACCATTGGTGGGCGAACTCATGAACTTGAACGTGATATCAACACAGTTTTTAATTTGTAGAATTTTTCTCCGCAGCCAAACGCCGCATATATTACAATTAAATAATACTTAAATCGATATGTCATCCGCAATAAACCTGTCTCCAGCGTTTTGCCTCCGGTCCTTCGAATATTCTGATCTATTATGACCTCTGACCTGTAAAGTTGCCAGAATAATAATAATAATAATAATAATAATAATAATAATAATACGCTGTTTGTTAATTGGCCAGAGGAGAACTGGCACCCCGACTGAGCCTGGTTTCTCCCAAGGTTTATTTTTCTCCATTAGGTCTCCTGATGGGGTTTTGGTTTCCTTGCCACTGTTGCCTCTGGCTTGGCGTGCTCAGTTGGGGACACTAAATTTTTCAGCTAAACATCGAAATAAATCTAATTAATAAACTAAATTAACCATATCAACTAAATTACTGATATAATTATTGATCTAAAGCCCACACTGCCACCGTATGGAAATTGAAATGAACTGACATCAAATTTGACATCAAATGGCTATACAGACAATTGGAGACAATTGTGCCCGCATCGTCGTCGAGTCCCATACGATCCCCAGGAACGTAGTCCTCTGGGCCGGCGTCAGCACACTCTTCTTTGTGTTGAGTCTCAGCCCCAAGCACTTTATGTAAGCCAGAACGACATCTCGATGCCGAACTGTCATCTCGTACGACTGGACCAATATGAGCCAGTCGTCGATATAATTCAGCACACGGATGCCCTGAAGTCTCAGTGGAACCAGAGCTGCATCCATGCACTTTGTGAATGTGCGTGGGGAAAGGGCTAGGCCGAAGGGAAGCACTCGATATTGGTACGCCTCGCCCTCGAAAACGAACCTCAAGAACTTCCTGTGACATGGAAGGATGGAGATATGGAAGTATGCGTCCTTTAGATCTATCATGACGAACCAGTCCTTGGGCTGGATCTGACTCACGATGATGGGAACCGTGAGCATTTTGAATCTGAACCTCCTCAGAGACCAATTCAAAACCTCGGTTGCCCCTTTGCGGGGGGGAGGGGGGGGCGCTCTTAGAAGGCCAGCCGAAGCTAGGATTTCTTCCCAGCAGATCCGGGAAGAATGGTAAGCCCCGGCGAGGTGTTTGGACCCGGCGAGGAAGGAACCGTTCGTCCAGCCTACTGGGTGGCTGAACTTCCTGCTCCTCCTGTGGCCAATTAATGTTTAACTTGGCCACCGCACGAGTCAACACCTCAACCAGGTCCTCTTGGGCGGGTGGATGAAGCGATGAAACACTTTCTGCTTCTCCACCCGCCCCTATGCCAAACTCATCCGGCTCCTCGGAACCGGAGAGAATAAGCATCGGACCTTCGACCCCGGGGGAAGAAGCCGCAGTGCAGGCTTCTCCACGGGGAGGAAGATCCTCAGAACTGTCAGACGAGGATTGGGTAAGTTCCACAGCAGTCCCAAATCCCGCTGACAAGTCCTTCTGTGAGCCTTTAGTTAGTTTAGTTTTCATTCAGACTTCAGATACGCTGATGCTAAGGGAGCATTCCCAAAGTGTCGTTCCGACACAGTGAGAGTTCCCTCGAAAGGGAACCAATAAAAACTCCAAAAAAGAAAGAAAGTAGGGACAGATGTTATTTGTTCAGTGTTTTAGATGGTTTATATTATTGTTCTTTTTTGTTGATATTGTCGGTCTTTTTTTGTTTTTTTTATCTGAAATAAAAAAGGGGCAGGATACTTTTCTTAATAATTAAAAGCATTTTAGGGTTAATGTTCATGCCTGTTTATACATGTAATGTCCTGGGAACAGAAATGTCACCCATTCACTGGAATGGTTCTTCCACAGAATCTTTTTTTTAGATTTCATTTTAAAATGGAGCCATTGTTCAAAACTATGTCAGGTGTCTTTTGCTGAATTTTGGGAAGCTTCCAGTTAAACTACAATGCTTGTAATTCTTGAAATGCTTCTCATTCCACCTCAAGGGCATCCAACTGAAAATCTGAAAGCAAAACTGTTCTTCAGCACATCATTGTCACGGAACGGGGAATAAACAGACGGCAGGTAGAGAGACAGGATCCAAATTGCAGGGGATTTTAATGAAAATAAACAATCAAAAAAACAGAAACAAAATAACACTGAGCAAACACAAAGAAAACACGGGAACAGAGAACTGAGAATATCTGCATAACAGCAAACATTAAACAACGACCGACAGAGAAACAGAGAAAACATGGCCTTTATATATACACAGGGGAGACTAGCTAAATGAGATAACAAGGGGTGTGGTGAATGGGAACACCTGGGAAAACTAATTGACATGGAAAAACTACAAAGAACTACAAAACTCCACAGGAACAGGACACAGAAAAGAACACAGAACCTAGTCACAAATAAACTTCAACATAAAAGTCCCAAAAGTGCAAAAACACAGAACAGATGTGACAATCATAGACTGTATCTGACTTTTGTCTTGTTTTGCCACATTCATCACACCCACTGACCCGATGCGGCCTGACATATAAGCTCTACACATATTAATATTGTTCTTTACTATTAAAATCGGCCCAACACACATCTGCAGTTTCTAAAAGCAGAATCATTATCATAAGAAAGAGTGACAAATTGATGTGTAATGAACAATAATTACCTTTGAATTGGATTCAAAACATGAAGAGACTATATGTCAGAATTTCCATGTATTAAATGATTTTTTACCAAAGTAAACTTTAATCAAACATTGGGGAGTAAAACAGCACAACAACGGTTAATGTAAGACAATAAACAGAAAGAACTGAGGGCTTACATAAACAGAGGGTAGTAAATTATGCAACACGGGAAAGGAGAGACACTAATCAGAAACCATGACAACTAATGAATGAAGGAGAACCTAAGCAATACAGTGACACAGATGGAAGGAGCCAGAGAGGTGATGGGTTGAGCCTGAGGATAAGCCAGAGTTGAGACAGGATGAAGACCCACAGCGCACCTGAAGGAGGAATTAGCCAAGATGGAAGCAGGAGCTCGAATGACTGAAGCGAAGATGTGTACTTTGGAGACCCAGGTGGAGCAGAGGAGACAAAGACCCAGGGTGACACCGATGGACTGGAGAGCTGAGGCAGAACCACAGGCTCGGCGGGGGCTCTGCAGACTGGCCGGAGCTGGAGCCAGAGGGAAGGAAGAGCCCAGTAGAGCCAAAGGGGTGGAGGCTGAAGTCCATGGTGCAACCAGGGTGATGACTGACCAAGGCAAAGTCGGTGGGACGAAGGAGCCTTGGGGAGCCTGATGGATGATGAACCACGGTGGAGCCAAATTGGAGCTGATGGGTCGACAGGCCGAGGTGGAGTCCAGGGCTTGGAGTCCTAAGGTGGAGCTAGGTGATCAACACTCCAGTGCTGGAGGGAGACAGCGGATGCGAGGCTGAAGAACTGGTTGGTGGAGGCGGAGGGAGAGTTAGGCCTGGCGAGACCATCCTCGATGATGGAGATTTGGGGCTGGGTAGAGCCAATGGCGATGATGATGACTTGGATCTGGCCAGCAAAGACTTGAGACTGGACCTAACCAGCAGCAAGGACCTTGACTTGGAACTGAATGGAAAAGATGCAGCATGGAGTTACACAACAATGGAAAAGAAAAAGATTTTAATCACTACACCACCCTGCATCATATTTGCTGAATAAAATCTGATACTTGTTTCTTGCTCATTTTGAGATGCTGATTCGTAATACCCGTTTAACTCTAGCATGTCACACTTTTCTAACAAAATGTGGTGAGCATTTCATAGCATTTTTGTTTTCAACAACTATTTGTGAGGTGAAGAAGTCATGTATTATCCCTTAATCTCCCGAAAAAACCTCCACAAAGGCATGATTCCTATTTTCCTCTGAGCCAGGATACAACTATTTGTTCTCAACTTCTGAAAGACATTATTTTATGCCTAGTCCTGAATTCAAGGTTAGAGTTATGGCCAATGACAGAAGAAAACGCATACATGGCCCAGATGTTTTCTGCTATATTCTGTGGTTGTTTAACTACCCCCCCCCATTTTTAACAAGACTGTTATATTTCAAGACATTGTTAGACAGTGGGCACAGATGACAAATGTTATTAGTTTAGTGTTTTAGATGGTTTATATTATTGTTCTTTTTTGTTGATATTGTCTGTATTTTTTGTTTTTTTTTATCTGAAATAAAAAAGGGGCAAGATACTTTTCTTAATAACAAAAAGCATTTTAGGGTTAATGTTCATGCCTGTTTATACATGTAATGTCCTGGGAACAGAAATGTCACCCATTCACTGGAATGGTTCTTCCACAGAATCCTTTTTTTTAGATTTCATTTTAAAATGGAGCCATTGTTCAAAACTATGTCAGGTGTCTTTTGCTGAATTTTGGGAAGCTTCCAGTTAAACTACAATGCTTGTAATTCTTGAAATGCTTCTCATTCCACCTCAAGGGCATCCAACTGAAAATCTGAAAGCAAAACTGTTCTTCAGCACATCATAGACTGTATCTGACTTTTGTCTTGTTTTGCCACATTCATCACACCCACTGACCCGATGCGGCCTGACATATAAGCTCTACACATATTAATATTGTTCTTTACTATTAAAATCGGCCCAACACACATCTGCAGTTTCTAAAAGCCGAATCCTTATCATAAGAAAGAGTGACAAATTGATGTGTAAGGAACAATAATTACCTTTGAATTGGATTAAAAACATAAAGAGACTATATGTCAGAATTTTCATGTATTAAATGATTTTTTTAAGTAAACTTTAAACAAACACTTAGAGAGTAACACAGCACAACAACGGTTAATGCAAGACAATAAACAGAAAGAACTGAGGGCTTACATAAACAGAGGGAAGTAAATTAGGGAACAAGGGACAGGAGAGACACTAATCAGAAACCATGAAAACTAATGAATGAAGAAGAACCTAAGCAATACAGTGACAGAGATGGAAGGAGCCAGAGACGTGATGGGTGGAGCCTGAGGATAAGCCAGAGTTGAGACAGGATGAAGACCCACAGCGCACCTGAAGGAGGAATTAGCCAAGATGGAAGCAGGAGCTCGAATGACTGAGGCGATGACGTGTACTTTGGAGACCCAGGTGGAGCAGAGGAGACAAAGACCCAGGGTGACGCCAATGGACTGGAGAGCAGAGGCAGAACCACAGGCTCGGCGGGACCGAGAGAGAGACGGGGGCTCTTCAGACTGGCCGGAGCTGGAGCCAGAGGGAAGGAAGAGCCCAGTAGAGCCAAAGGGGTAGTGGGACGAGGCATCCTCTTTCACTGCTACACTCCCTCATTCACACTCTGGACACATCCTGCTCCCGCCATTGATTATCACCTCACCAAGACACACAAACCTGTCTTAACACCTCTCTCTATAACACCTCTCTTACTCTCATACGGTTCTCTATCGTGTCTCTCCAGTATTTTATCGGTGTGTTTGAAGATAACCAGTCTATTCGCCATTGGTGTTGTGAGGTGTGTGCATCCCTGGTCCACAATCTCTTTCATCACCTGCAAAAACAGTAAACAAAGTTATCCATTCATCATCCCTTTTTCTGAAATAACTCAGATCTGCTCGCCTACTTTTCCCTTTGACCATAGCGGTATTAAACATATTGCAGTTACTCCAATACCCATCTGTCATTCTGATGCAAGTTTATAATTCTTAATGAAAATATTTATTCTTAATTTGTGAAACAACTCATCCAGGGGCAGACTGGGACTAAAAAATGGGCCTGGACTTTTTACCACAGCTGGCCTGTGACAAAACACAATATAACACATCAGTTCAGTATGAACAGAATTTTTTTTTGTTTATTCTATACAAGGACAATTTAATATCACCAAACTAAATGTGACACATATGCCCTGGTATGGTCTCAGAAGACTTAGTTCAAAAGCCATGTGGACTGTTTTTATGATGCCTTTCTAGTGGCAATAGCCTTTGTCTTATTTGGTGCTTGAAAGTTCCTACTAACAGAACTAATAGACAAACTGAATAAATACGCACACCCCAGAAACAGAGTATTATACAGAAACCCTTGACATAAACCTAAGTATTGAAGATGAGTATAGAATGTCAGATATGATATAAAAGAGCACCATTTTAAAGTGTTCAGTGGACATTTTTTTATTTTGAATAAGAATATTTATCAACCATAATTATTCTTCATGTAAATACAGTGTTGTGTATGGAAATAATTTTTGAGTCTCTTGTATATTCCAGTAGTAACTACACCCCTTTTTTGGAAGTGGGTGGATTAGCAAAACTGAAACTATATTCAGTGATAAGAGAGAGAGAGAGCCATTCAGAGGACTGAAACATACTAGTCAGTCAACATGGCGAGGTGAGACAATGTTTTATTCTCATAATGCAAACGGATTAACTGCAACTTAAATGTGTGTTTCATATAACAACTAATACCACTATTTACTAGCCGTCTGCTAAAAATCTGGCTCATGTTATCTTTAGATAATGTTACTTAAAAAGACAGGGTTTGATCTTTTGGAGAGAGAACCATGGACGAATGTTTTGAGATTTTGAACATTGACCAAGTTTTTTCAATTGTTGTACCTTTTGGTCAAAAAAAAATTATAATTATTAATTACCCTTATTTTATTTTGCCCCAGATGTAGATTGGACAATTATTTCTATTCTCTTCAAGCAGGATTTGAATTTGCAACCTTATCATTTTTTAGATAATACCCAAATGAAGTAAGCCATACATGTTCATAATATTTTTCTCTGCATAATATTTTTCCTTTGCTGTTATTTGAACATTTGCACTTTGCAAAACACTTGGAATGCAAAGCAAAAATACGAGTTTGAATCCTGCCTAGACTGGTTTTTAAAGTTGTTAATTAATGTTGACCATTGAGTGCTCATTTTGTGCTTAGTAAGCATGGATGCAATGTAGACAATACAGTCTTGGAGACCATACAGATGAGATGATTAATCTGTATTATGCATGACAAACAGGTAATTTGGCAGTCAATTTGTAAAGAGAAACTATGCCGCCTGCACACGTACTCAAACATGCTTGCATATCGACTACACACAAAATTTCTGGTGTGCATTTCGCCACTGTTCTCACGGATTTGTAGACTGGGTAAACTAAAAATATGGGCCTGGACTTTTTGGCACAACTGGTCTGCAATACAACACAATATAACACATCTACTCAGTATGCACAGAATTATTATTATTTTTTTTTTCAATGCTACAGTATATCCTGTACAAGGACAATTTAATATCAGCCTGAATAAACCCAGCCTGATCTGCTGGCGATTTGATTTCGCCCTGCAGCTCAGTCTAGAATCCTGTACATTAATTTCTACTGCTTCTGTTACACTTATGCGGGAACCAATCACAGACTGGCTTATCCACCTGGCGTGCTATTGCCGGGTTTAACACTATGACGGATAGAGAAGCGATGGGTCGTTGACCGTTGATCACGCTTCTTGTGGTCTGATTGGTCTATCCAATTGCATACAGAGTCATTTAATTGATTCTCGTTTATCAGCCTCTTGTGCAGTAAAACATACAGAGCAGACTCCCCAGACCAATACCATACCATACCAACTTTATTTGTTAAGCACTTTACAACAACCACAGTTGACCAAAGAAAAAACATATGTACAATTAATAACCACACAATAAAAGCAATCAAAGTAACAAATTATATCAAGTAAATAAAATAAAGTCGACCTCTTACTAGGTGCCAAAAGCCAAAAAGAAAAGATGGGTTTTAAGAAGGGTTTTAAAAACAGATAGAGAAGAGGCCTGCTTAACATGCAAAGGCAGATCATTCCATAGTTTTGGGGCAGACACAGCAAAGGCACGGTCCCCTCTGAGCTTACGCTTAGTTTTAGGCACAGTCAAGAGCAGCTGTTCATCTGATCTGAGAGAGCGGACAGGTTTATAAGAGTGTGGAAGCTCAGAGAGGTATGGCGGGGCAAGACCATTTAGTGATTTAAAAGCAAATAACAGAATTTTAAAACAGATCCTAAATTGAATAGGCAGCCAGTGTAAAGAAGCTAAAATAGGGGAAATGTGCTCATGTTTACGTGTGCCCGTTAAAAGACGTGCTGCTGCATTTTGTATCATCTGGAGACGGTTGATGGAGGACCCACTAACCCCCAAATATAATGAATTACAGTAGTCCAGCCGTGTAGTTACAAAGGCGTGGATTACAGTTTCAAAATGTTGTCTTGACAGAATTGGCTTTATTTTGTCCAGCTGCCTCAAATGAAAGAAGCTTGATTTGACAACAGCTTTGATCTGACTGTCAAATTTAAGATCAGGATCCACTTTAACTCCTAGGTTTGTGGTACTAGGTTTAAAATAGGGTGCCAAGAAGCCAAGATCTACAGGCGGGGTCCCAGTGGTGCCTCCAAAAACCATCACTTCTGTTTTTTTATCATTAAAATTTAAAAAGTTCAGACCCATCTAGGCCTTTATGTCGTCGAGACAATCGAGAAGTTGTCCAACTGAATTATCATTTTTCTTTTTAAGAGGTACATAAATCTGACTGTCATCTGCATAACAGTGGAATGAAATGCCGTACTTTCTAAGTATGGAACTAAGTGGAAGCAAATACAGAGAGAAAAGTAGAGGGCCAAGGACTGAGCCCTGACCCCACACAAAAAAGGAGCAGAAGAGGATACGGAGTCACCTAAGCTAACACAAAAAGTTTGATCTGCTAAGTATGACCTAAACCACTCCAGAGCTATGCCACTAATGCCCACCCACTGCCTTAAATGTGAAATCAATATTTTATGATCCACTGTGTCAAATGCAGCAGTTAGATCTAAAAGCACAAGGATAACATAGTCACCAGAGTCAGGAGCTAAAAAGATATCATTAAAAACTCTTAAAAGAGCAGTTTCGGTGCTGTGCAAGGTTTTAAAGCCAGACTGGAAAACCTCTAGTATATTAAGTTCTTCCAAAAAGGCCAATAATTGACTGTACACAATCTTCTCCAGGATTTTTGAAAGGAAAGGCAATTTGGAAATAGGCCTAAAATTAGCAAGAACTGACGGATCTAGAGCAGGTTTTTTAACCAGAGGTTGAACTACTGCATGTTTTAAAATTTCAGGGACCACACCCGAGGTCAGACTACTATTTATAACTGCAACAACAGATGGTCCTATAGTGGGGAAAACCTCCTTAAAAAGTCGAGGGGGGACAGCATCATTTGGAGAACCCGAGGGCTTCAAAAGACCAACAACCTCCTCTAAAGAGGAAAAAGTCACCTGCTCAAAATGATCAAAGAAAGCCGAGCGGGGGACAGAGACTGAAGGGTCTGGAGCTCAAGGTACAATTTGAGACCTAACAGAAGTGACCTTATCAATAAAAAAGCAAAGGAAGTTTTCACACAAAGCAGGGGATGCCTCCATTTAAGCATTTTGCGAGGCATTTAAAAGTGAGTCAATGGTGTCAAACAAAACACGAGGCTTGTGACAATTTGCCAGAATAATATCTGAGAAATGTTTTCTTTTAGCATCTTTCACAGTTTCCTGGTAATGACGCCAGCAATCCCTTAACATTTGAAGAGACACCTGCAGTTTGTCCTTCTTCCACTTGCGCTCAGCTCTACGGCACTCACGTCTGGCAGCATGAGTCATATCATTTAGCCAGGGCTCAGATTTAGTTTTAGGCTGCCAAGATTTTAATGGAGCCACAGTGTCTAAAACAGTTTGGCAGGTGGAGTGAAACCATGAGCTAAGCTCATCTGTGTGCCATACAGACTGAGGAGTGATGGAGTTCTGACTGAAAGCAACCGAGAACTGAACAGCAGGGTTAATCATGCGACAGCGCCGTGCAATATGTTGAGGTTTAACTGTATGACAGGCAAGAGTAGTCTCAAATAATACAGGCATATGGTCAAATCCAAAAGGAAATCCAATCCTCGGGACGTACAAAAGTCTTATTAGCTAGGGATCTAGCATTTACCAGCCCAAACCTGGCAGGAACCGGCGGGTCCACGGCGCTGGATGTTCGCCAAACCCGACACAGAGACCGCAAGTTGCTGTGATTTACTCCGTGCCAGCAGCGACAAGGAGAGCAGGTGCCACGAGGCTGGAACAATGTTCAATCTTAAATTGAGTTTGGTCTGGTGATAGCCAGACAAACGGATTTGTGTTTTTTTTATTTTATTTACATGAAGTATTGTTTCAAATCTATTTCAAAACTTGTTTCAAGGTTTGTGTTCTCTAGCTGCCGCCATGGTGTTGTGTAAGCAGCCCCAAAGTAAATAAATGAGCCCTTCTTGGGATGTTAGCTTCTCTTTCGGGGAATGGTTTACAGACCTCAAGAGCGGGTTTAAAAGATTATTTGTTAACAAGTGTATTTCTGATTTGTCTCAGTCACTGCAGTGTCTTCTTGTTTAGTTCACCTGTTCTTAATTAATCAGATCATTACTTCCCTCATTTGTTCTGGTATACAGTAGGTAGTCAACCAAAATGCCTATAGAGGGTAAGCATCATCGTTACTTTCCCACCAGAACGTGCCCCTCAGCCGGGATTGAGAGTCAGCGTTTATAAATTATTTTTCCTGTCTGAAATTATGCCCAAATACGACTGCGTCCTTATTGTTGGGGATTTTAATGTCCATGTGTGTTGTCCTGATAACTAATTGGCAAAGGACTTTCTATACCTAGCTTTAATCTTGTGCAGTCTGTGTCTGGTCCTACACAGGAATGCGGACACACACTCGATCTTGTATTAACTTTCGGTTTGCCTGTTCTTAATCTAGAGATCTGTGACGCATATGTTTTCTGACCATATGCCTGTAGTATTTGAGATTGCTCTGGCCTGTAATGCAGTTGAACCTCGCGCTGCTGCTCGGTGCTGTCTTATTATTAACCCTTCCACTGCTGTTCAATTATCGTCCATCTTCAGTCAGAACTGTGCCATACCAGAATCTATATGTAATGATTCAGATGAGCTTAGCTCATGGTTGCACTCCACCTGCCAAACTGTTATAGACACTGTGAGATGGTGGTCCAGTGGGTTAAACCATGGAACTGATGCGCAGAAGGTTGCTGGTTCGATCTCAGCGGTCACCACCAGTGTGTCCTTGAGCAAGGCCCTTTACTCCATGTTGCTCCAGGGGGATTGTCCCTGTAATAAAGGCACTGTAAGTCACTTTGGATAAAGGCGTCTGCCAAATGCATAAATCAAGTCAACTTTATTTATATAGCGCTTTTAACAATGTATATAAATGTAAATGTAGACACTTTGTTTCCTTTGAAAAACTGCTGTAGAGCTGAGCGCAAATGGAAGAAGGACAAACTGCAAGTATCGTTTCAAATGCTAAATTTTTTTTATATCTGATATTGTCCTGTCAAATTGTAACAAGCCTTGTGTCTTGTATAAAACTATTGACTGTAGTTAAATCCCCCGCAAGCTGTCTGTATCAATACCTCCTCTGCTGTCTGTTTCTTCACTTTTTTATTGATAAGGTAACTTTTACTAGGGCTATAATCTCACCTTCTGCTTATGACCCCTCAGTCTCTATCCTCTGCTCTGCTGTCTTTTACAAGTCAGTCTTACAGGAGATTGTTGGTCATTTGAGGCCCTCAGGCTCTCCACATGATTCTGTCCCTCCTTGACTTTTTAAGGAGGTTTTCCCCACTGTAGGGCCATCTGTTCTTGCAGTTGTTAATAGCAGTCTGTCCTCAGGTGTGGTCCCTGAACATTTTAAACACACAGTAGTGCAGCCTCTGATCAAAAAATGATGGTCTGGATCCTGTTGATCTCAGCAATTTTAGGCCTATTTCCAAACTACCTTTTCTTTCAAAAATTCATGAAATGATAGTTTACAGTCAATTAATGGCCTTTTTAAAGACCACAATATTCTCAAGGTTTTCCAGTCTGATTTTAAAACTCTGCACAGCACAGAATCCACTCTTTTGAGAGTGTTTAATGATTTTTTTTTAGATACTGACTCTGGTGATTGTGTTATTCTTGTACTTCTCGATTTAACTGTTGCGTTTGACAGAGTGGACCATGAAATTCTGATCTCTCGTTTGGAACGGTGGGTGGGCATCATGGGCATAGCGCTCGAATGGTTCCGGTCCTACTTGGAAGGTCGGGCTTTCTGTGTCAGCTATGTTGACTCTATGAAGTCCTCCTCTGCTCCTCTCTATTGTGGGGTCCAACAGGGTTCAGTTTTAGACCAGTTTTTTAAGACTAATACAAAGAAAGGATTTTTAGAAATCTTGGCTAACTGAAAAGTATGAACATGAAAAGTATGAGCCTGTACAGCACTCAATACTTAGTTGGGGCTCCTTTTGCCTGAATTATTGCAGCAATGCAGCATGGCATGGAGTCGATCAGTCTGTGGCTCTGCTCAGGTGTTATGAGAGCCCAGGTTGCTCTGATAGTGGCCTTCAGCTCTTCTGCATTGTTGGGTCTGGCATATCGGATCTTCCTCTTCACAATACCCCACAGATTTTCTATGGGGTTAAGGTCAGGCAAGTTTGCTGGCCAATTAAGTATAGGGATATCATGGTCCTTAAACCAGGCACTGGCTGCTTTGGCACTGTGTGCAGGTGCCAAGTCCTGTTGGAAAATGAAATCTGCATCTCCATAAAGTTGGTCAGCAGCAAGAAGCATGAATTGCTCTAAAACTTCCTGGTATACGGCTGTGTTGACCTCAGTAAACACAGCGGACCAACACCAGCAGATGACATTCTGGATCAATCGAAGTGTTTGGATCGCACAAGAGGGGAGTCCAGCCAGAAGCGCATTGCAGTAGTCGAGTCGCGAAATAACCAGGGCCTGGACAAGAAGCTGTGTTGCGTGCTCTGTTAGGAACGGTCTAATCTTCCTGATGTTGTGGAGCGCAAACCGGCATGAGCGAGCAAGTCTTAGAAATGTGTTCTCTGAAGGACAGCTGGTCATCAAATGTTACTCCAAGATTTCTGACTGACTTTGATGGGGAAATCAAGGATGTACCTAACTGGATGGTGAAGTCATGTTGTATGGTAGGACTGGCGGGGAAGATGAGAAACTCAGTCTTTGCCAGGTTGAGCTACAGGTGATGTTTTCTCATCCATGCAGAGATGTCAGCCAGACAGCTGGAGATTTGTGCAGCTACTGTGGGGTCGTCTGGGTGAAATGAAAGGTAAAGCTGAGTGTCATCAGCATAGCAGTGGTATGAGAAGCCATGTGCCTGAATGATGGGTCCCAATGAAGTAGTGTAGATGGAGAAGAGGAGAGGACCAAGCACTGAGCCCTGGGGAACCCCAGTGGTCAGTGGATGTGCTTGGGATTCCTCTCCTCTCCAGGTAACCTTGAAAGACCTACCTGTGAGATAGGACTCAAACCAAAGGAGTGGAGTCCCTGTGATGCCCAGTGATGAGAGGGTGGACAGAAGAATCTGATGATTGACCGTGTCAAAGGCCGCAGATAAATCGAGTAGGACGAGGACTGATGATTTAGAGTCAGCTTTAGCTGTCCGCAGGGCTTCAGTGACCGACAGTAGTGCAGTCTCTGTGGAGTGGCCCCTTTTGAAACCCGATTGGTTGATGTCCAGCTGATTGTTCTGTGACAGGAAGGATGAAACCTGGTTGAAAATTAACTCGTTCAATAGTTTTTGCTATGAATGGTAGGAGAGAAACGGGTCTGTAGTTATCTATGAGTGATGAGTTTAATGTGGGTTTCTTAAGCAGTGGAGTTACCCGAGCCTGCTTGAATGTGGTAGGGAAGATGCCGGTGCAGAGAGATGTGTTGATGATGTGTGTGAGTGCTGGTAGGATTGTAGGAGAGATGGCTTGAAGGAGGTGTGAGGGAATGGGATCCAGAGGACAGGTGGTAGGATGGCTAGAGAGGAAAAGTTTAGATACTTCCGTCTCAGTGAGTGTAGAAAATGAGAAGGGAGGATGTTTGGTTGTGGATGTGGGTGAACTAAAGTCCAAAGTGCACGTGGGTGAGAACTGCGTGCTGATGGTTGTTGTTTTGTTTGTGAAGAATTGTACAAAATCGTCTGGAGATAGGGAGGAGGTGGGAGGTGGTGGGGGAGGGCAGAGGAGAGAGTTAAATGTTTTGAACAGTGTGCGTGAGTTTGAGGTGTTGTTGATCTTGTTTTGGAAATAAGAAGATTTAGCTGGATGTACTTCATCTGAGAAGGATGAGAGCAGGGACTGATACTTACCTAGATCGGATGGGAGGTTAGATTTACGCCATGTTCTCTCTGCTGCCCTGAGTATCGTCCGATGTTCACGAATAACATCAGATAACCAAGGGTTAGAAGGAGTGGCACGTGCTGGCCTAAAAGAAAGAGGGCAGATACTGTCTAGACAAGAAGTTAAAGTGGAGCATAAAGTGTCAGTTGCAGTGTTGACATCCATAGAGGATAATTGTGAGGATGAGGGGAGGGAGGATGAGACTGCAGAGGAGAGATGAGATGAAGAAAGTGAGCGCAGATTTCGCCTGAAGGTAACAGGTGGAGGAACTGGTGGTGCATGAGTAGTGAGTTGAAGGTTGAATGTGATGAAAAAATGATCTGAGACGTGTAGAGGTTTGACCAAAATATTGTCTGTAGAGCAGTTGCGTGTGTAAATGAGGTCCAGATGGTTGCCAGATTTGTGGGTATGTGAAGTGATGAGGCGATTGAGATCGAATGATGCAAGGAGGGAGTGAAAATCTGAAGCATAAGATTTGTCCAGATGAATGTTGAAGTTGCCAAGGACTATGAGTGGGCTGCCATCCTCTGGAAATGAGGACAGCAGAACATCTAGCTCATGAACAAAGGTGGTCAATGGACCAGGGGGGCGGTAAATGACTACAATATGTTTAACGGGAGTCGTGAGCGTAACAGCGTGGTATTCAAATGTGTTGTTATTGCAAAGAGATGTGTGAGTTGAGTATTTCCAATTGTTGTAAATGAGAAGACCAGTGCCACCACCCCTCCCAGTGTGGCGTGGGGTGTGGGAGAAAGAGAAGTTATTAGAAAGAGCAGCGGGTGTTGCTGAGTCTTCAGGGCGGACCCAGGTCTCAGTCAAGGCCAAGATTTTGAGAGCAGATTGAGTGGCAAAGGCTGGAATGAAGTCAGCTTTATTGACCGCTGACTGACAATTCCATAGGCCCACAGAAAAAGAGGGAGGAGCATTAGCGGAGAGAGCAACAGGGCGTAGATTAGCAATGTTATGGTGTCGTGTACGCCTGCGTGTAATGTGGCGTGGTTGAGAGATAATGGGAATGGACTGTACACACATGGTTAGAGAGAAAAGGAAGGTGAAAGAGGAGAAGAGAAGGAGATCGCTCGGTGCCTTACCGGAGTCCTTGACTCGGAGGAGTCGCGCAGAGGAAGAGTCGAACACAGATGTCTTTACCCGCGTCGGTCTTCACACGCGGAGACTGAAAACACGGGCTGAACGCTTCCACTGACACTTCCGCGCCAGCTATGGAACGCTCGTTAAATAGATATTAATCACTGTTTGAGTGAGTTCAGGTGGGAGCTCGGCAGGCTCTGATAATTCTAATTCTACTTAAACACCCGTGAATGGCTGCAAATCAATACCAATCTCTGTCTGAAGTCTGAATAGAACAACTTACTTAAGTGCAAAGAGGCTCGTTCAATAATAACGAACTTTTTTCTACCACATCTTTTCCTTCCCTTCGCCTCTCTATTAATGTGCTTGGACACAGAGCTCTGTGAACAGCCAGCCTCTTTTGCAATGACCTTTTGTGTCTTGCCCTCCTCGTGCAAGGTGTCAATGGTCGTCTTTTGGACAGCTGTCAGGTCAGCAGTCTTCCCCATGATTGTGTAGCCTACAGAACTAGACTGAGAGACCATTAAAGGCCTTTGCAGGTGTTTTGAGTTAATTAGCGGATTAGAGTGTGGCACCAGGTGTCTTCAATATTCAACCTTTTCACAATATTCTCATTTTCTGAGATACTGAATTTGTGATTTTCCTTAGTTGTCAGTTATAATCATCAAAATTAAAAGAAATAAACCATATATCAGTCTGTGTATAATGAATGAATATACTATACAAGTTTCACTTTTTGAATGGAATTAGTGAAATAAATCAACTTTTTGATGATATTCTAATTATATGACCAGCACCTGTATGTGTATATATATATCATCTCACAAGGAATTGTGCAAGTGGGAATTTAGCTGTAGTTGAAATTGGATGCACTTGTTCTTAAATCGATAGTTTATAGCTGATGGATGTGTTCTTTGGGCCTTATACTGATCTATTGCTAAGATACGTTTTGCTCACGGCTTTCTACACTTTCTCAGGTGGTAGTTTTCTAGATTCTTTTAAACCGTCACATGACTTCACATTTCTGATGAATTAATTTATTCTTACCACTTCACCACAATTCTAAGCACGCTAAACTGATAGGAAAATGGGATGAACAGTTGTTTTTATCTCTGAATTGGACCGTGCTTTTTATGTCATCTATGTTGGCTTACCTTCAACAAGCTGGTCAGCAGGACCCATTATTTGCCATGGAGGAGGGAAAACCCAAGTCCATAGCCTGGCTTGCCTTCTGTCTCCACCTGCTCTGCCAACACTGCAAGCTTTGCTTAGAGCGTTATACGGCTCATTATCTGTGCATAGAGGCTGCTACAACTCCAGCTTCCTCCACTCCTGTCTCTACATTGAAGGCCATGAGGCGATTGTCTTCAGCCGCTTATGAACGTAATCTCTGGCCCAATGCTCAAGCCATCCATAAGAAAGCTATGAGTTCTGCTCACTGATCTGTGGCTTGGAAATTTAATAATATAGCTTCAGTTACTGTTTAGCCATTTACCTAAATATAAATTACTTCTATCATTAGCTCTGGTAGCATTCATAATGCTAGCTTTACGTAGATTGATTGACTCTTTACAATTAGATTCAGTTAGATTGGCTTCCTGAAACACTCTTTTGGATCCTCTGTTGGCTCTTCAATTAGCTGGAGCCAGGGGAGGATTGCCTGGTATGGTCTGTTGGCAGATTTTCTCTGCCCTCCCAGTTTAAAATGAGTGGTACTTCAACAAACAATGGCCCTGTTTAAACCTGGTATAAAATCAGTCTCAAGTAAAGAGCTATAGGGTTAACTTTAAGCTTGTTGGCTCGTTTTTGGAGTAGTGGAGTAATGGAGAATGAGGGTACATAGGGCGAATCGGACAGCGGTAAGTTAATTCATTCAGGGCGCGACTCTCACAATGCGTTGAGAGTACACCATCTGGTTGAGAATGAGAGCAATTCAAAAGCATAAGGAGTCGTTTGTCGTTTGCTCTCGAAACGCTCTCGCTGGACTTTGCTGTGATACGCCGATCGGGCATCGAACAAGCATATTCTCCAGCGCGTACATCTACTGTACACTCGTTATTGCAGTGCATTGTGGTATTGAATGAGTGCACTCAAAAACATCCACTATTGTTTCGGACACCACTACAAATGGATGTTCACTCAAATAGTGCCCTATTTAAGGGTATAGGGTGCGATTTCGAACACAGCCATGGTAATATAAGAATATTCTGTAAGTTTCAGAGCTGAAAAGGTACTTGATAGTCGAAGAAAAGCTTTTATTGACACCAGGCCCAGCAAACGATCGATCTCAGAATATGCCACTCCTTGACGTCATTGTGTAGTGCCGCCTCAACAGAGGAAGAACAACACCTGATTATATAGCCCCGCCCACTGGCTCCTGCCACTAACATAACAACTAAGAGCAGTATAGAGCTAAACTGCGTCGAATTTCTAAGCAGTAAACATAACGCATACATTTTTCAGATTCAGATTTTTAATCAGATTCCAATATGAATACATGGATGAACTTTATTTTTAATGAATATCCAGCTCACGTGGGGAAGACATTGCACATATGTTAATTTAACCACAGAGTCGTTTGTAAATAAGAGACTGGATTTGCAGCCAGGATGAGATTACAAGAATGGATGTGTATGTGACAAATAAATCTTGAATCTTGGATGAAGCAACACACTAATGTGAGTAAAACATGTTTTTTTTTATATGTGATAGTAGTGCATTGTTACAGATCATTTGATATCTATGGATTATGTGTACGTGTCTTACAGAACATACATTAGCACACTGTCACAGGCTGGAGAATCCATTATTTGTGGTGTTCTTGGATCATTACGGTCTTGATGTGCGTTGTTCACTCTCTTGACTCGATATTTGAAGGGCGTGCAATCCCATCGATCAGGAAGGGCCAAGGAATGTTAATAAAAAAATATCATTCCTATCAATCGTGGGAGATGACAGATGAATCATAGTGTTTGTTTGATAAAGACATTTTGCAAGCCCTGTGGGCTGGGCGATTCATTCCGGTTGCCGTTTGCCACACGCTGTCACTGACAGGGGAGCAGAAGCTCATTAAATATGCAAATCTTATCCAATCCTAGCCATGGGCGTTTACTTCCAAGTCTACACGCCCATAAAAACAGAGCGTTCCAGCAGAGAGGCTCAAAACCAGGGCAGAAAATAGCCTATTACTTATTCATTAAGATGTTTTTGAATTGTAAAAACGTCATAAGCTGACCTCAGACAACAGTATAAAAAAATGAAAATGTCAGTTCATGACCCTTTTAAAAATTGTAATTCAATGTGACCATCATTTAAAAGTTTTTACATTTACATTTATGCTTTTGACAGACGCTTTTAACCAAAAGCAACTTACAATGCTCTTATTACAGGGACAATCCACTTGGATCAATATGCAGTCAACTGAGGCTCTGTTTTATGCACTGCTGTGGATGCAACCAGCAACCTTCTGCAGATCAGTTCAGGTGATTTAATCCAATAGACCACCATCTCTAGTTTGTGAATTTACCAATTTTCTCTCTTTTTTATTTATACATTTTTATGTATAAATTAGATCTTATAGTTGTTTAGTCATTATAATACTGCTTGTTGTATTTTCAAACGAATGCATCTAATTTCAAATTTGATCAAGAGATCCTTAATGCATTTGGGCTTCAAGACGGTAAACATTTTTATGTACTGTTTAAAGATGAATATTAATTCTACTGTTTTTAACCACAGGTCTCCAGACAAAAAGAGCCAGAAAACAGAGGAGGAGCCCGGAAACAGGTACAGCACGTAATTAACATAATACAGCTTGAACTGAACCTTGAGTGGTACTTCAACAAACAATGGCCCTGTTTACACTTGGTATAAAATCTGTCTCAGTGCTCTGACCACATGTGGTCAATAAAGACAGTGTAGTGTCCAACTCACACGTGTCTCTTGTGAACCTTTGTGTTTGGATTTTAAATATATGATTACACACACCACTCATTTTGTCAGGGTAATACTACATGTTCCAGTATAAGGCAAACTGAAGATTGTGCATGAATATTTAAAACAATATAGAACATTTTAGAAAAATGACTAACCGAGAACATTTGAATTGGGCCGTTATTTACGGTAGCATTTATTCTTATCATACCAAGCATATGACATTTTATTTACAGCATTCAATCAGGTTACGGATCACGTGAGCAGCGCGTTCCTGATCACAAAACTCTCCCCTCCACCGTGAATAAATCACCATCCGAATGCTCGAGTTTTAGGTTTTACTCCGCCTACTCCGGTTTCACAGTAGAGCAGTGTATTAAACTTTCCGCTAGGGATGGGCAATACCAATCATTTTCTTTTCGATCCGCTACCAAGTACTTTCAAGACCAGTATCGTCGATATCGATACTTTAAATATTTTAATTTGAGTGATTTTATAATGCATTTTGAAACCATCGTTATTAATATTAAATAAATAGCAATAGACATTACTGCTTTTTTGTTACATTTATTTAAAATCAAATAAACACTTAACAATTTATATAACAAAAATGTAACGTCACACAAACCATTTTCAATGATTGTCAAATAATGTTTCTAAATTTTTCCCCAAAAAGGTTTTTGTGATGGAACAAGAGCATGATGAAAATGTTCCTCTTGAACCGGTTTCTGATCAACTCTCTTGCTTTTGAAAAAAGACTGTGATTTGCACTGAAATCATCTATAATATAATACATAAAGCTGTGTTACAAGCATAAAGAATTTATGTTAGTAAATCTTTCCCAGGTTAAACTATAATTTATTTAATAAACACATTTTAAAAGTAAATAAATAAAAATTATGAATATCCACCATAAGATACCAAGTAGCCTAATATAAAAATATATAGACTATTGAAAAAATTTAAAAGCCTACTGTTTAAATTAAAATGTCCAGTAAGTTATTATAATCAGTATATTCTTCATGAAATACTGTATTTAATCTTCATATCTGAAACAATCTGTATTGTATAGGCCTAAAGCATAATATAAATATACGTGACTATTTTATTCAAAATACTATTTTATTCAAATAATTTAATTTATGTAATCATCACTTGGTACCTGGATAATGCCTGCCTCTGAAAGGATTCTGCTAAAGAACTCTGCCTCGAGCCAGAAGATCATGAGGGTCGTGACTGTGTTACCTTCTCTGCTCGCCTCAGCTCAGCTGTACTACTTCGGGCTCTTTAGGGTGTTTAACGTTTAGATGCTTTGTCACGTTTAGTGTGCTGAGAGATTGTGGCGCTTACCACTGTACCGCTGACATGAATACATGATAAACACAGACACAGTGGAAGAAGAAATAGTTCCCATTGACGTACATATTTAAGTAAACTTATATACTACATGGCCTACTACTACTATTATAAATATATTCATATAAAATAAATCCCATGTAGAATCGATATTTCAAAGTGAGAATTGATACTTTCGATACAATGCCAGTATCGGAAGTATCGATACTCTAGGATCGATCCGCCCATCCCTACTTTCCGCATTGTCTTTAGGACCCAAAGAGAGATACTCGGCAGTAGCTTTCATGTTGCCAAAGTCTCTTTAAAGGGGAACCATTTTAAAGGGGTGGTAAAACACATTATTTCGAAGGCTTGGTTGTGTTTGTGGGGTGCACTGTAACATGTGTTCATGCTTAGTTTTTAAAAAATTGCATTATTTTTCATATATTTTGCCCTTATTCTACACTGCTCTGATGGTTTCCGGGTTATATGAAGCCAGTCCCTCAAAAATACGTAATGGGCTCTGATTGGTTAGCTGGCCCAGTGTGTTGTGATTCGCTAACCGCCTAGTGCACGTTTGTCGGAAACGTCACGCCCCTTCCCTTTACCGGTAGCCTGTGCTTTGGGTAGTACTAGAAACAATGGCGTCAATAAAACCAAACCAATTTGAGCCCGAATCAGACCCAGACAATTTTAGTGAAGATGATCGAGCAAAACCTGTTCAGTCCTCAAGAGTAAAGACTGCGGATCTGTAGTGATCGCTACTGAATGGCAC
The DNA here is from genome assembly GCA_023566225.1 of Romanogobio albipinnatus. NCBI lineage: Eukaryota > Metazoa > Chordata > Actinopteri > Cypriniformes > Gobionidae > Romanogobio > Romanogobio albipinnatus. The sequence continues at coordinate 71,830,716 of CM042240.1, forward strand.
TTTTGTATTTTTAGAACGATTATAGCCAAATATCTGTCGCAAGAACTATTAACCCAACGCGAACACTAAACATTGGCTTTACTAGTAGCCAAATCAAACAGAACCATGTTTAGCATGCCTGTAGATAAACAATACATAAAAGTTCTAATCATAGAATAATTTACACTAATGCCAAGTTCGCTATTGAGATTTTAAAAAAGTTTGTAACATTAGGCGTTTGTCGGATAACATTAAGTAGGAATGAGCATTTAACAAACTGGTTTGCAGAGCCAAACAGCGTTGTCATCTGTGTACTTCCTTGCCATAACGTACAATTAACAACACAAACTATTACAGGAAAACACATCGATGAGAAATAAATCACACTTACAGGTTGTGGCCCGTAAACAACTTCTGTTTTTAAATCCATCTTTCAGGACAAGCCGTTGTGCGAATCCTGCATTGAATTCGTGCAGATTGTGGAAGCTTTCCTCCATGAAATGTGCAGCACAGAGAGCGAGATAAACATTGATCCCTAACTCCCCCATCCCTAGGAAGGCTAAACAAAGTGGACGTGCAATCCGAATGAAAATAACAGCGTTTTCGTCTGCATTGCGGCAACAACACTCCAGTCTACTAACCAGATTTGCTGTTCACAGCACAGCAGATAGACTGCATGTTGCAATTCAGTCCTACAAATGGTGCCCGCGCCACTGTGGGACGTCACATGAAATCTAAGAATACCACAACAACTCTTCCCCACAGAAATAAAATAATGCCCCCCCCTCTCTCCCCCCTTATTCTCGGAGGAGGGCTTTATGTAAATATTGGGGCTGGTGAAGTCAGAGACCCTGGAGGAATGTCTGTAGTCCCTACTGGCCGTTTGCTGTAGTCCTTAGAAATTGATTTCTTTAAACGCAAATATCTCCCTTTGCTTTAAACTTTGAACGTTGTAACTTTGCTGATGTTGTTTATGCTCAAACAGCAACATTACACACTAGCTAAAGTTAGAAAAGTGAAATCGTGGTTTACCACCCCTTTAATACTTCTTGTTGGGGGAATGTTAAATGTTCTGTGTCCTGGGCGATAACAGGAAGCAACAGAACATCTAACATTGGCGCAACTCGCCACACTCTGCTTTTGAGCCTTTCAGCAGGTCAGCTGGTACACCTGCAAGACTGCCATAGTGTGCAGAGCAGCACCAGCCCGACATGCTGAACGAAATGCCTTCCAGTGTGGATGGTATTATGTACAGCTTGGTGGGGAGTGCTGACTCTTTAAGTGACGATGAGCTTCAGGAAAGAGATCTCTTCGAACTGGGGCATCATCATATAACCACACTGTCACATGTCTGTCCTGTCTTGTGAAGCACATGTGGTGTGTTGTTGTTTTGGGCTGTGCTCGTGTCTTTGTCTGATCCCTCCCCCTTGTTATCTGATTAGTGTTTGATTTCTTCCACCTGTTCCCTCCTGATTTCTTCCCCTTTATATAGTTCCCATGTGCTCATAGTCTTTGTCGTTACGTTGTATATGTTATGTCTACGTCTCCCTTCGCGGTGTTCCGCTCCCTGACTTTTTGGTTTGTTGTTCGTTTCAGTATGTTATGTTTAGTATTATGTTATGGTTTCCCCTTGTGGGTTTTTGTTTTGTGTTTCTGTTTTTGTTAATTAAAACCTTTTCCCTGCATTTGAGTCCTCACCTCAGTTTCCTTCAGCGTAACGTAACACACACATCCTTGCACCCACAATAGTCGAATAAGTTGACATTGAGGGCACAAAGGCAGGCTAAGAATAAGGTTTTCCCCATGAACGAGTTAATGTCATGGAGATCCTCAAGAAGGTTAGTTTTGGCTGTAATCTGGCCCCTGCACCAGTCACCACCTTGAGTAACTACTCACATGGTTTAACCCTCTGGAGTCTGAGCTGTTTTGGGGCCCTTTAGAAGTTTTGACATGTTCTTACATTTGTGTTTTTTTCAGTTGCTTATAAACACATTAATGGAAAAAGTGTAATTACACTGTATTCAGCACAAACTTGGCTACCATAATATCTGAGCAACGTGTGTACATGCTTGTATTTTTGAGAGAAAAATGTTTCTGCATGGTTTTTGAAAAAACAAAAACATTTGAATAGATATGTATTCACAAGACGTTTGACTCCATCTTGTATTTCCATAGAGTTTTTTCTTTATACTGATGTGAGAATCATTGAGCCTACTCATTCACATAAAACAATAAATTAATTTACAATTTGTAAGACCGCTTCTCTTCACAAAGCCAGTATGCGAGGAGGCGTGATAGCTAATGAATAATGATGAGATAGCACCTGAGATAATAAAGGACATAATAACCTGCATTAAGAGCTGCATAATGAATGAGCTTCAGGTAGGCCTATGTGAAAGAGAGCAACAGAGCAAAGGAAATATGTATTTTTTTGTAGTTTATTTTATTTGGAATGTAGTCAACAAAGGCCTTTTATATTTTAAATCATCAAAAGATTTGACTACACTGCAAAAAATGCTCTTCTTATTTGGTATTTTTTCTTGTTTCCAGTCCAAATTCTTAAAATTCTTAAATCAATATTAATTTACTAGATAAGTAAAAATTGATGGGAGGGGGAAATCAAAAAGAAGTGAGTTTTTGCTTAGTTAGTTAGTTAGTTAGTTAGTTAGTTAGTTAACTTTATTGTCCCCAAGGGGAAATTCTGCTTAGGTACAGTGCAGAGCTGCTTCATAAAGGTAGACCAGATAACTTAAAACCATCTATATTATCTGCCACAACAATTTATGATTTATTAAACTATAATTTATGATTTATTACACCAATTTATTGAAACACAACAATTAATGAGATTAAAACCATGTTTTTACTCCAAACTTACTTTATATCACAAGTCAAATGTTATAAATAGCCAAGCCAACATGGTATAAATAACACAGATAAGCCATATATTGTCGCAATTGTGTGTTTATTATCTTCTATCTGCACGTTATAGTGATTTCTGGAAGCTGTTTATGTCAGAGAGAATGTCACATGGTATCTTCTTCCTGCGTGCTATATATGGACTACATGTGCACGGAGCGCCCTCCGGCTGCCAGTATGAACTGAAAACACAACAGATTGAAATAATAACAATTCTCTGTATAGAAATTTGACACAGACATATGAGAATCTATCAATATTTTTCCTCATCTGCACACTTTTGAACTAAAAGCCCAGAGGGATGTTGTTTTGTTGTGAGTCTTCATGAGGAGAATAGAGGAGTGTTTTATGAATGACATCAGCTGACGCTCATATTACAATCAAAGGTACTGACGCGGTTTTCATATTCATAACTCCTGACACATATTAACAAATTACGGTCACTATATGACTTTGAGAATAAAACAGAGGTCACAAATGGAAGCTTGAGTCTTAGATCTTTTAAATGATGTATAGTTTGTCAAGGTAATTACTTTCATCGGACAGTAATTTTGAGCTGATTTAAACAAAGAAAGCTTCAGCGCACCGGCGCGATCTGCTCTCTTTTTTTCTTATCACTGCCAAAGAGACTCAAATAACTCAGGCAAGTGTTAAACATCATTATAATCTGTTAAGTTTCTATTTTTTTGAGTACAGTCACAATAAAAACAAATTGTTGTGCTTTTTGCAAAATAAAGAAATCAAACATGATGCGCGATCTGCAGCCTCTCTGTCAAAGACGTTCATTCAGATAGTCTTCAGAAAATTACCTCTAGCTTAGTGAATACTTGTCTCACAAACATGAGACATATGTCTAAAGAAACACTGAAATGTCAGGTTTTAAACACTGTAAACCAAATCAAAAACACATTTTCTGTGTTTATGTAATCTGGTTGAAAGCAGAGAGATGTTAGTCGTTCCTGAGCGGCTCATTATACACTAATGCGACCACACCCACGAAGAGCGCTCTATTGATATTCAAATACTGAGGCTCCGGAGTCGACGCCCACACACACATCATCTCAAGGTCGAGGACGCACTGAAGCTTTCTTTGTTTAAATCAGCTCAAAATTACTGTCCGATGAAAGTAATTTCCTTGACAAACTATACATCATTTAAAAGATCTGAGACTCAAGCTTCCATTTTTGACCTCTGTTTTATTCTCAAAGTCTCATAGTGACCGTCATTTGTTAATATGTGTCAGGAGTTATGAATATGAAAATCGTGCCGGTACCTTTGCTTGTAATATGAGCGTCAGCTGATGTCATTCATAAAAAACTCATCTATTCTCGTCATGAAGACTCACGACAAAACAACATCCCTCAGGGCTTTTAGTTCAAAAGTGTGCAGATGAGGAGAAATATTGATAGATTCTCATATGTCTGTGTCAAATTTCTATACAGAGAATTGTTATTATTTCAATCTGTTGTGTTTTCAGTTCATACTGGCAGCCGGAGGGCGCTCCGTGCACATGTAGTCCATATATAGCACGCAGGAAGAAGATACCATGTGACATTCTCTCTGACATAAACAGCTTCCAGAAATCGCTATAACGTGCAGATAGAAGATAATAAACACACAATTGCGACAATATATGGCTTATCTGTGTTATTTATACCATGTTGGCTTGGCTATTTATAACATTTGACTTGTGATATAAAGTAAGTTTGGAGTAAAAACATGGTTTTAATCTCATTAATTGTTGTGTTTCAATAAATTGGTGTAATAAATCATAAATTATAGTTTAATAAATCATAAATTGTTGTGGCAGATAATATAGATGGTTTTAAGTTATCTGGTCTACCTTTATGAAGCAGCTCTGCACTGTACCTAAGCAGAATTTCCCCTTGGGGACAATAAAGTTAACTAACTAACTAACTAACTAACTAACTAACTAACTAACTAACTAACTAACTAACCTCGCATACTGGCTTTGTGAAGAGAAGCGGTCTTACAAATTGTAAATGAATATATTGTTTTATGTGAATGAGTAGGCTCAATGATTCTCACATCAGTATAAAGAAAAAACAAGATGGAGTCAAAACACATATCTATTGTGTGTTTTGAGACCTTAATTTTAAAATAAAGTTTTTTGTTTTTTCAAAATCCGTGCATAAACATTTTTCTCTCAAAAATACAAGCATGCACACACATGTTGCTCAGATATTATGGTAGCCAAGTTTGTGCTGAATACAGTGTAATTACACTTTTGCCATTAATGTGTTTATAAGCAACTGAAAAAAACACAAATGTCAGAGCATGTCAAAACGTGGCCCAAAAGGGCCCCAAAAGAGCTCAGACTCCAGAGGGTTAAAGTCAAGCGCAGCATTAAGTGAAACTTTTGAAAGGGAACACACAGCAACAAAAATGGAGTAATTTATTGATAAATAATATCCTTCTACCAAGAAATGCAGTTCTTCAGCAATGTTTAGCAGAACGGCTACCAAGCAAAACACAGATGCAGTAATACTGACGTAATAAGGTTACAGCTGTGTGTGTTTATAGAGTATTTTACAATGGATATGAACACAGATCAACCAAATATAATCAAGGACCTGAACTATCGGTTTTATGCAAATCTTGCCATTGCTTTTGATAACCGTAAGTTTGTTGTATTTATACCAAAATCGCCAAACATGAATTTTGATTTCATGGGGGCTTTAAATGATCCTATAGTTGTTTAGTCATTACAATACTGCTTGTTGTATTTTCAAACGAATGCATCTAATTTCAAATTTCAATATAAGGCAAACTGAAGATTGTGCATGAATATGTAAAACAATGTAGAAAATGAGAGAAAAATGACTAGGGCTCTGAGCTCGCAATTTGGCCCGAACCCAGAGAACTCCCTCACAGTTGTGATAGGAATAGTTAGAACTAGAAGTGAAGAGATGGGGTGCTGGAGGGATGCTGATAAACTGTCAATGATCAGAGGTAAATCTGCTGTATATATATATATATATATATATATATATATATATATATATATATATATATATATATATATATATATATATATATATATATATATATATATATATATATATATATATATATATATATGGCTCTTATCTTGGTAATTGGTTTGATTAACTGAATGTGCTCCTCTCGTGTTAATTCGTTTAATTATCTGAAGGTGCTCCTCCCGAACTTTGTTAATAAAACCTAATGAAGGAACTGCATGTGCATGCTTTTCTTTGCCTGTGCCACTGTATTTCAATATAAGGCAAACTGAAGATTGTGCATGACTATGTAAAACAATATAGAAAATTAGAGAACAAATAACTACAAAATATGAACTGGGCCTAAAAGCTTGTCTAAATACAAAATAATTCACAATCCTTGTAGAATACAATTGCCTTTTCAAAGTTTGCATTTCCTGGATGTGCTTTAAATACATTTCATTTAGTGTTAATAGAGACAAGATGAGAATCTCTTAATGTGATGGTAAAAGTTTACAAAATGTATTAAATGTGACCATCAATTAAATGTTTTTACCAATTTTCTCTTTTTTATTTTAAGTTTTTATTCTTTCTCACAACTTTATATTTAGGAAAGAGGACATTGAAAAACTAAGGGAAGAAAATGAAGTGCTAAGGTATTGTTTTAATTATTTAATTGTGTTTTTTTTGTACTTATTAAATATTAACAAATGAAAGGGTATTGTAAAATGTATTTCAAATGTACTTCCAGTGATTAAATAAGGGCATTTTTGATATTGTTCACAATCTTAAAAAATCTTTAAAGTCCCACTGAAGTGTCTGGACATGTGAATGCACGAATGCATCTAATTTCAAATTTCATCAAGAGATCCTTCATGCATTTGGACTTCAAGACAGCAAACATTTATGTACGGTTTAAAGATCAATATTAATACTAAGATTTTTAACCACAGGTCACAACTCCAAAAATCTGAGGAATCATTTGCGAACTTCAGAAGAAGGTACAGTATGGCAACATATTTCAGTTTGAACCAGAAGGAGTTTTGAATGAGTTATCGGTCACTTTTAATGTATCTGACGTGAGCATGTTGGCTTTGCTCTGTAACTTTAACCTTTTGGGGTCTGAGCTGTTTTCTGGGCCCTGGAGTTGACATGCACTGACATTTGAGCTTATTTATGTTAATTGTCATTAATATCATTTATTAATTAATATCTTTTTTAATGGTTAAGTTCTGATTACACTGTATTCAGCACAAACTCTGCTACAATAATATGTGAGCAGCATGTGTGAAAATGTTTGTAATATTTGTGTGTGGTTTGGAGAAAAAAAATATTGATAACACTTTCTACGCAGTATTTGTATTATATAAACATTATAAATGCAGGCTTCATCTGGTGTTTTGAACAACGCCTATCTTATATAAAAAAGTGTACTGTGCTAGACTAGCTGAGACTTGCGGAGAGATAGCCAGCTGGCATCTCTCTGATCTGAGGCAGCATCGTATAACCACATGCCTTCACACCTGCGATAGGGCACAAAGACACGTGATGTATTTATAAACGAGTTAACTTGTCAAAGAGGCTAACTTTAAGCTTTAAGGGTCTCTTGTTCCCTTTCAGTTGGTCACGTTCGACGTACGTCGGATGTCACCGACAAATTGGATTCACTTCAGAGAGCCCCTATCAGCTTCGAGATATAGAGAACAGGCCAATGGGCCATTGGCGTGAGAGATTTGCATCTCGTGCTCCACCCCCTGGGTATAAACCGGAAGCGAGAGCAGCGCACTATTGTCATTCACTTCGGAGTCGAATGGCGTAACACAAAGAGCTACAAAAGACTACTCAGCATATTGAGATTACCTGTAACAGAGTGAACACGAGGACGCTTGTGCTGGCAGCTCGAACTGCGTGCTCACCGCTGCAAGCAGCAAACAACTGCTGTTCTCACAGCACCGCAAATTTCTTTTGTTTTTGTTGGTACGGTGAGGGCGTTTCCAGTGAGTACAGGTGCAGGCTACACTATCCCCTGTATCCTATCGCGGTTATCCCCTGGGTGCTTCAGCACTTAAAGAGCGTTTCCTCACAAAAGAGTACACGGGTGTGACACTGCATCTTTTTCAAGATGTCATTCCACCCGTGCGTTTCTGGATGTGGTCGTTCCCTGTCGCCTGCTGACGGTCACGATCGCTGCATCACGTGTCTGGGCGTTCAGCACGCTGAGACAGCGTTTGTGGATAGCTTGTGTTCCCACTGCGGGAACATGACTATCTCTGCGCTTAGGTCTAGACTCACCTACCTTCGGGAAGGCGGAGTCCCCCTCCCCCTACCTCGATCTAGTGCTAGTCCCCGCAGAATAGACCTACTTCGACAGATGGCCGGGGTGATCTGAGAATCACGTTCAAGTCAAACCCGCCAAGCCAGCCTCCGCGGGGCCCTGATCCCTCACAAGCGGCGTAACCGGTAGAGCTTCTGGAGGAAGTCGCTGGCCCCTCCCATGGGCGTCCAGCGGTGACTTTCGGGGCTCCGGCGGACGATCTGCATCGGAGGGGGAATTTCACTCTTCTGGGGATGAAGGTTCGGCTGTACTGCCTCCCACTGGGACAGTGGCAACGGTTGAATCAGACCCGAAGTTGACCCATTGCCAGTTGTTCTATTCCCTGACCGAGGGGACCCTCGGCTTGGATGCTCTGGCACACAGCTGGCCCCAGGGCCTACGCAAATATGCGTTTCCCCCAGTGAGCCTTCTCGTACAGACACTGTGCAAAGTCAGTGAGGACGAGGAGCAGGTCCTGTTGGTCACTCTGTATTGGCCCAACAGGACTTGGTTCCCGGAACTAGTGCTCCTCATGTCAGCACCTCCTTGGTCCATTCCTCTGAGGAAGGACCTCCTGACTCAGAGACGAGGCACCCTATGGCACCCGCATCCAGACCTCTGATAACTCCATGTCTGGTCCCTGGACGGGACGCAGAGGTTCTAGGTGGCATACCACAAAATGTGATAGACACCATCACTTCCGCTAGAGCTCCCTCTACGAGGCGCCTCTATGCGTTGAAGTGGAACCTGTTCGTCGATTGGTTTTGTTCTCACCGGGAAGACCCTCGCATAATTTAAATATAAGGCAAACTGAAGATTGTGCATGAATATGTAAATATTTATATATATAGATATATGGCTCTTATCTTGGTAATTGGTTTGATTAACTGAATGTGCTCCTCTCGTGTTAATTCGTTTAATTATCTGAAGGTCCTCCTCCCGAACTTTGTTAATAAAACCTAATGAAGGAACTGCATGTGCGTGCTTTTCTTTGTCTGTGCCATTGCATTACAATATAAGGCAAAAGTCTCGGTTACGGATGTAACCCTTGTTCCCTGAGGAGGGAACGGAGACGTACGTTAGTGACTAACGAATGGGGGTTTCGCTTAGAAGCCTATCATCTTCGAGCATATAGAAAACGCCCAATGGCGTGCCAATGCCATGGGGCATGCGGAATTTGCATACGTAACTCCGCCTCACCGTGTGAGTATATAAGGAAGTACGTGGCAATATCGCATTATGTTACCTGCTTGAGGAGCCAAGACTGAACTCCTGCGTTCCAGGCAGCACAGCTGATGTGGCAACGGAACATACGTCTCCGTTCCCTCCTCAGGGAACGAGGGTTACATACGTAACCGAGACGTTCCCTTTCGTTCAGTCACTACGACGTACGTTAGTGACTAATGAATGGGGGTTCCAATATAATCCCGCCACTCAGCTGTCTTCCAGTGCCCTGCGTAAGTGTGAGTTCCCTGTCGTAAGACTAATATGGACGAAGGACTCACGCTTAACACAGGAAGGTACAAGGTACACTGGGAAGCATATCCCAGTGAGGGAATGCCAAGATGCCTGCCCGTAGGGAGGACTTAAGAGTACACATATGACCCGCTAAGGGCTGCATATGGGAAAACTCTAGGGTACCAACCGCAGGTGTATTTTTAACCCTAGGGGTGGCAGGGACTTGCCAAGGGAAAGACACCTGCTCGCTAGGAGGCTTACGGTGGAAATACTCGTGTGAGGGTCGCCGGAGGGGAACCTTGCACACGGGGCACCTGGCCGGACATGAGGGTCTGGGCTCGTTAGAGGGCAGACACACAGGTATCGTTGTGAGCGGTGCTGGAGGATCTCTCGGGGAAGCTCACCTGAGGGAAAATATTGCACGTATCCAGTCCATGGAGTGGAATGGCGAGCAAGCGAAGACACCTGAGCCTGGCCCATTACCGGCCCCTCGGGGGGGCGAGTACAAAGTCGGACACTGGCTCCACTCGGAGATTGTAGAATCTGGCAAATATGTTCGGTGTCGCCCAGCCTGCAGCTCTGCAGATGTCTGTTAGCGAGGCGCCATGCGCTAAGGCCCAAGAGGAGGCCACACTCCGAGTGGAGTGTGCCCTGACCCCAAGGGGACATGGTCGACCTTGCTGCTGGTAAGCCAAAACAATGGTGTCCACTATCCAGTGAGACAGCCTTTGCTTTGAGAGAGCACTTCCCTTCCGCTCTCCACCATAACAGACAAAGAGCTGGTCTGAGGTCCTGAAACAGGACAGAGCAGTGCCAAGGCTGGGTCTGCCTCCTCCAAAGGCAGCGCTTGCAGGTTCACCACCTGGTCCTTGAACGGAGTGGTGGGAACCTTGGGCACACTTCCAGGCCGGGGTCTCAGGATCACGTGAGAATTAGCCAGCCCGAATTCCAGGCACGCTTCGTCAACCGAAAATACCTGCAGGTCCCCGACCCTCTTAATAGAGGCCAATGCGGTCAGCAGAGCCGTCTTCATCGACAGAAACTTAATATCAACCGACCGCAAAGGCTCAAAGGGATGCCTCTGCAGAGCACTTAGAACTACTGCGAGGTCCCAAGAGGGAACGAGAGGAGAGCGAGGAGGATTCAGTCTCCTCGCCCCCCTTAGGAAGCTGATGATCAGGTCGTGCTGACTTACCTTTTTGTCCCCCAAGAGATCGTGGTAAGCAGATATTGCGGCCACATAAACTTTAAGGGTGGAGGGAGACAGCCTTCGCTCCAACCCCTCTTGGAGGAACGATAGCACGGACCCGATCGGGCATTTCCAGGGGTCTTCTTGGCGGGAAGAGCACCAGGTGACGAAGAGGTTCCACTTCAATGCATAGGCATGCCGAGTGGACTCTGCCCTAGCGGAAGTGATGGTGGCGACCACCGGTGGTTGTAGGCCACTCAAACCTGCCTCGTCCCATCCAGGAGCCACGCGTGGAGGTTCCAAGATCGGGACGCGGGTGCCATAGGGTGCCCCGTCTCTGAGTGAGGAGGTCTCAGAGGAATAGGCCAGGGAGGGGCTGTCGCAAGGAGTATGAGTTCGGGGAACCAGGTCCGGCCGTGCCAGTACGGGGCGACCAGAAGGACCTGCTCCTTGTCCTCCCTGATCTTGCACCTCATCTTAGGATGGAGTCTCCATTCTCCGGGGAGTGGCTAAAACCGTGAGCTCGTCGGCTGCACGGTTCAGGGCTCCTGGAATATGGACAGCACGAAGGCTCCAGGAACTGACCAACGGGGTCGCTCGAACCACAGACTTACCTAGGGTGGGGCAGCGAGGCAGCGTTACCGGCCCGGACATGGGAAGGGTAGCGTCCCGGTGTGGGGGCACGGTTAACGGCTGCGTCCTGACAGAGGAGACCAGGGAAAGACGCATGTTCCACTGGGGTCTGCTCTGAGAGGAGGCTGGCGACAGAGAGGGATGAGAGCGGCGCGGCCCAGGGGGCGGCACACACTGCCATCACCGGTCTCAGGGACCTCAGAGATGGGAACACCAGTTCTTTCCAAGTGCCGCCAGCCCGGGGGCCAGCAGCAGAAGGATTTTCCCCCGGCCCTCCACCGGGGGAAGGAGAGACCCTGCTACCATCCCCTGGAAAGAACTGGGACCCATCTCTGGGTTGGGAGCGGACTGGGCGACATCCTGCAACCACCTCCACGGCAGGGCCCGGAGAAGGCTGCTGCTGGGGCCGGACGGGAGGAGGGAGGGCACCCTCGGCGGCGATCGGACTGAGGCGACTGAGTCGGCAGCTGGGAGCAGCTAGCCGCTGGGGCAGTACGTGTTACAGCCTCAGTCTGTTCTGGGGCGGCCGAGAACCATTGGGTGCAGTTCTCAGCCGCGCCGCCGAAGAGGCCAGCCTGGGATATGGGCGAGTTGATGAGGCGGGCTCACTCAACCCCCCCATATCACCAGGTAAGGCCAGGAAATTCTCCCCGACCACAGCTGTGGACATCGCCTGACCGAGGGAGCGTGTGGCCACCTTCACCACCCAGAGGGTGGGATCAGTGGCGGCACGCAGCTCATAGAAGAGCCCTGGGTCAGCTCCACCCTTGTGCATGTGCAAAGGAGCGGCGGCCTCCCCTGTAGCTCTGCAGGACCACGCCACCGAAGTAGACGAGCCCACAGGCTTAGGGAGGGTGCTTAGGACAGCCACGCCACGTCAAAGCCCTCTGTGGACACCGTAGTGCACAACAGAGTGTTCAACAGTGGGGGGGGGGGGGGCCCAGTGTACCCTAGGCCGCGGCCCCATCAAGAGCAGAGAAGGCGGAGGAGGCCACCAAACGGTCGCGGGAAGAGATCACTGAGTCTCGACCGCGACATTGCGATGGTCACGTTCCCGCAGTGGGAACATGACACATCCACAAACACTGCCCGAACGTGCTGAAGCCCAAACACGTTGAGCAGTGAATGTGCCCATAGACAGCAACGGAGATCGATCGCACCCAGAAGTGCACGGGCAAACCGTCTTGAAAAAGACGTGCCGCGCGCAAGCTCTTTTTGTGAGAGGAAACCTCGCAGTCGATGCTGAAGCGCCCAGGGAAACACACACCAGCCGTCTAGCAGACCACCGCGCAGATCAGCAGGCAGGAAGTATGCGATCACTGGAACGCGCCGTCACACAAACACCGACTGGAAAGCTGCTTGTCTCGAAGAAGGCTGTAGGCTGTAGGAGTGAAGAGAGGTACTCTTGGCTCCGAAAGCAGAAACATAATGCGATATTGCCACGTACTTCCTTATATACTCACGCGGTGAGGCGGAGTTACGTATGCAAATTCCGCATGCCCCATGGCATTGGCACGCCATTGGGCGTTTTCTATATGCTCGAAGATGATAGGCTTCTAAGCGAAAACCCCATTCGTTAGTCACTGACGTACGTCGTAGTGACTGAACGAAAGGGAACTGAAGATTGTGCATGACTATGTAAAACAATATAGAAAATTAGAGAACAAAGAACTACAAAAATATGAACTGAGCCTAAACGCTTGTCTAAACACAAAATAATTCACAATCCTTGTAGAATACAATTGCCTTTTCAAAGTTTTGCATTTCCTGGATGTGCTTTAAATACATTTAATTTAGTGTTAATAGAGACAAGATGAGAATCTTTTAACGTGATGGTAAAAGTTTACAAAATGTGTTAAATGTGTTAAAGCCAGCCTCGACCCATCTTCAATGCTCTAACTGAGGGAAGGAGGTTGTTCCCCAAAATCTGGCAATACATGGCCCCGGTCATCCTCTCCTTAATACAGTGCAGTCGCCCTGTCCCATGTGCAGACAAACACCCCCAAAGCATGATGCTACCCCCCCCCCCCCCCCCATGCTTCACAGTAGGGATGGTGTTCTTGGGATGGTACTCATCATTCTTCTTCCTCCAAACACGTTTAGTGGAATTATGAGCAAAAAGTTCTATTTTGGTCTCATCTGACCACATGACTTTCTCCCATGACTCCTCTGGATCATCCAAATGGTCATTGGCAAACTTAAGTCGGGCCTTGACATGTGCTGGTTTAAGCAGGGGAACCTTCCGTGCCATGCATGATTTCAAACCATGATGTCTTAGTGTATTACCAACAGTAACCTTGGAAACGGTGGTCCCAGCTCTTTTCAGGTCATTGAGCAGCTCCTCCCGTGTAGTTCTGGGCTGATTTCTCACCTTTCTTAGGATCATTGAGACCCCACGAGGTGAGATCTTGCATGGAGCCCCAGTCCGAGGGAGATTGACAGTCATGTTTAGCTTCTTCCATTTTCTAATGATTGCTCCAACAGTGGACCTTTTTTCACCAAGCTGCTTGGCAATTTCCCCGTAGCCCTTTCCAGCCTTGTGGAGGTGTACAATTTTGTCTCTAGTGTCTTTGGACAGCTCTTTGGTCTTGGCCATGTTAGTAGTTGGATTCTTACTGATTGTATGGGGTGGACAGGTGTCTTTATGCAGCTAACGACCTCAAACAGGTGCATCTAATTTAGGATAATAAATGGAGTGGAGGTGGACATTTTAAAGGCAGACTAACAGGTCTTTGAGGGGCAGAATTCTAGCTTATAGACAGGTGTTCAAATACTTATTTGCAGCTGTATCATACAAATAAATAGTTAAAAAATCATATATTATGATTTCTGGATTTTTTTTTTTAGATTATGTCTCTCACAGTGGACATGCACCTACGATGACAATTTCAGACCCCTCCATGATTTTCAAGTGGGAGAACTTGCAAAATAGCAGGGTGTTCAAATACTTATTTTCCTCACTGTATATGTCGCACTGTACAGCCCTGGCTAAGGCATTGTTTTACTTATTTAATTGTGTTTTTTTGTACTTATTAAATATTAACAAATGCAAGGGTATTGTAAAATGTATTTCAAATGTACTTCCAGTGATTAAATAAGGGCATTTTTGATATTGTTCCCAATCTTAAAAAATCTTTAAAGTCCCACTGAAGTGTCTGGACATGTGAATGCACGAATGCATCTAATTTCAAATTTCATCAAGAGATCCTTCATGCATTTGGACTTCAAGACAGCAAACATTTATGTACGGTTTAAAGATCAATATTAATACTAAGATTTTTAACCACAGGTTACGACTCCAAAAATCTGAGGAATCATTGGCAAACTTCCGTAGCAGGTACAGTATGGCAACATATTTCAGTTTGAACCAGAAGGAGTTTTGAATGAGTTATCGGTCACTTTTAATGTATCTGACGTGAGCATGTTGGCTTTGCTCTGTAACTTTAACCTTTCAGGGTCTGAGCTGTTTTCTGGGCCCTGGAGTTGACATGCACTGACATTTGAGCTTATTTATGTTAATTGTCATTAATATCATTAATTAATTAATAAATATAATTTTAATGGTTAAGTTCTGATTACACTGTATTCAGCACAAACTCTGCTACAATAATATGTGAGCAGCATGTGTGAAAATGTTTGTAATTTTTGTGTGTGGTTTGGAGAAAAAAAAATATTGATAACACTTTCTACGCAGTATTTGTATTATATAAACATTATAAATGCAGGCTTCATCTGGTGTTTTGAACAACGCCTATCTATTTGTTTTTCTTATATAAAAAAGTGTACTGTGCTAGACTAGCTGAGACTTGCGGAGAGATAGCCAGCTGGCATCTCTCTGATCTGAGGCAGCATCGTATAACCGCGTGCCTTCACACATGCGATTTGAGCGTCACTCTGCTTTTGAGCCTTTCAGCTGGTCAGCCTGACTCATTGCTGAAATGCCTTTGATGATGCGCTCCTAGGGGAGAGATAGCCAGCGAGCATGTCTCTGATCTGAGGCAGCATCGTATAACTACGTGCCTTCACACCTGCGATAGGGCACAAAGACACGTGATGTATTTATAAACGAGTTAACTTGTCAAAGAGGCTAACTTTAAGCTTTAAGGGTCTCTTGTTCCCTTTTAGTTGGTCACGTTCGACGTACGTCGGACGTCACCAACAAATTGGGATCACTTCAGAGAGCCCCTATCAGCTTCGAGATATAGAGAACAGGCCAATGGGCCATTGGCGTGAGAGATTTGCATCTCGTGCTCCACCCCCTGGGTATAAACCGGAAGCGAGAGCAGCGCACTATTGTCATTCACTTCGGAGTCGAATGGCGTAACACAAAGAGCTACAAAAGACTACTCAGCATATTGAGATTACCTGTAACAGAGTGAACACGAGGACGCTTGTGCTGGCAGCGCGAACTGCGTGCTCACCGCTGCAAGCAGCAAACAACTGCTGTTCTCACAGCATCGCAAATTTCTTTTGTTTTTGTTGGTACGGTGAGGGCGTTTCCAGTGAGTACAGGTGCAGGCTACACTATCCCCTGTATCCTATCGCGGTTATCCCCTGGGTGCTTCAGCACTAAAAGAGCGTTTCCTCACAAAAGAGTACACGGGTGTGACACTGCATCTTTTTCAAGATGTCATTCCACCCGTGCGTTTCTGGATGTGGTCGTTCCCTGTCGCCTGCTGACGGTCACAATCGCTGCATCACGTGTCTGGGCGTTCAGCACGCTGAGACAGCGTTTGTGGATAGCTTGTGTTCCCACTGCGGGAACATGACTATCTCGGCGCTTAGGTCTAGACTCACCTACCTTCGGGAAGGCGGAGTCCCCCTCCCCATACCTCGATCTAGTGCTATTCCTGCCCCACAGAATAGACCTACTTCGACAGATGGCCGGGGTGATCTGAGGATCATGTTCAAGTCAAACCCGCCGAGCCAGCCTCTGCGGGCCCCTGATCCCTCACAAGCGCCGTAACCGGTAGAGCTTCTGGAGGACGTCGCTGGCCCCTCCCTTGGGCGTCCAGCGGTGACTTTCGGGGCTCCGGCGGACGATCTGCATCGGAGGGGGAATTTCACTCTTCTGGGGATGAAGGTTCGGCTGTACTGCCTCCCACTGGGAGAATGGCAACGGTTGAATCAGACCCGGAGTTGAACCATTGCCAGTTGTTCTATTCCCTGACCGAGGGGACCCTCGGCTCGGATGCCCTGGCACACAGCTGGCCCCGGGGCCTACGCAAATATGCGTTTCCCCCAGTGAGCCTTCTCGTACAGACACTGTGCAAAGTCAGGGAGGACGAGGAGCAGGTCCTGTTGGTCACTCCGTATTGGCCCAACAGGACTTGGTTCCCGGAACTAGTGCTCCTCATGTCAGCACCTCCTTGGCCCATTCCTCTGAGGAAGGACCTCCTGACTCAGAGACGAGGCACCCTATGGCACCCGCATCCAGACCTCTGAAAACTCCATGTCTGGTCCCTGGACGGGACGCAGAGGTTCTAGGTGGCATACCACAAAATGTGATAGACACCATCACTTCCGCTAGAGTTCCCTCTACGAGGCGCCTCTATGCGTTGAAGTGGAACCTGTTCGTCGATTGGTGTTGTTCTCACCGGGAAGACCCTCGGATAATTTCAATATAAGGCAAACTGAAGATTGTGCATGAATATGTAAAACAATGTAGAAAATGAGAGAAAAATGACTAGGGCTCTGAGCTCGCATTTTGGCCCGAACCCAGAGAACGCCCTCACAGTTGTGATAGGAATAGTTAGAACTAGAAGTGAAGAGATGGGGTGCTGGAGGGATGCTGATAAACTGTCAATGAACAGAGGTAAGTCTGCTGTATATATATATATATATATATATATATATATATAGCAGACTTACCTCTGTTCATTGACAGTTTATATATATATATATATATATATATATATATGGCTCTTATCTTGGTAATTGGTTTGATTAACTGAACGTGCTCCTCTCGTGTTAATTCGTTTAATTATCTGAAGGTGCTCCTCCCGAACTTTGTTAATAAAACCTAATGAAGGAACTGCATGTGCATGCTTTTCTTTGCCTGTGCCACTGTATTTCAATATAAGGCAAACTGAAGATTGTGCATGACTATGTAAAACAATATAGAAAATTAGAGAACAAATAACTACAAAATATGAACTGGGCCTAAAAGCTTGTCTAAATACAAAATAATTCACAATCCTTGTAGAATACAATTGCCTTTTCAAAGTTTTGCATTTCCTGGATGTGCTTTAAATACATTTCATTTAGTGTTAATAGAGACAAGATGAGAATCTTTTAATGTGATGGTAAAAGTTTACAAAATGTATGAAATGGCACCATCAATTAAACGTTTTTACCAATTTTCTCTTTTTTATTTTAAGTTTTTATTCTTTCTCACAACTTTATATTTAGGAAAGAGGACATTGAAAAACTAAGGGAAGAAAATGAAGCGCTAAGGTATTGTTTTAATTATTTAATTGTGTTTTTTTTGTACTTATTAAATATTAACAAATGCAAGGGTATTGTAAAATGTATTTCAAATGTACTTCCAGTGATTAAATAAGGGCATTTTTGATATTGTTCACAATTTTAAAAAAGTCCCACTGAAGTGTCTTGAAATGCGAATGCACGAATGCATCTAATTTCAAATTTCATCAAGAGATCCTTCATGCATTTGGACTTCAAGACTGCAAACATTTATGTACGGTTTAAAGATCAATATTAATACTAAGATTTTTAACCACAGGTCACAACTCCAAAAATCTGAGGAATCATTTGCGAACTTCAGAAGAAGGTACAGTATGGCAACATATTTCAGTTTGAACCAGAAGGAGTTTTGAATGAGTTATCGGTCACTTTTAATGTATCTGACGTGAGCATGTTGGCTTTGCTCTGTAACTTTAACCTTTTGGGGTCTGAGCTGTTTTCTGGGCCCTGGAGTTGACATGCACTGACATTTGAGCTTATTTATGTTAATTGTCATTAATATCATTAATGAATTAATATCATTTTAATGGTTAAGTTCTGATTACACTGTATTCAGCACAAACTCTGCTACAATAATATGTGAGCAGGATGTGTGAAAATGTTTGTAATTTTTGTGTGTGGTTTGGAGAAAAAAAATATTGATAACACTTTCTACGCAGTATTTGTATTATATAAACATTATAAATGCAGGCTTCATCTGGTGTTTTGAACAACTCCTTTCCTATTCTATTTGTTTTTCTTAAATAAAAAAGTGTACTGTGCTACACCAGCTGAGAGTTGTTACAGCACTTGCACGCTGTTGCCGCTTGTTGGTCTGATTGATTCTATTGTTCTCCTCAGTTGTAAGTCGCCTTGAATAAAAGCGTCTGCTAAATGATTAAATGTAAATGTAAATTATACTGTTACCAAAATGCTTTAAAGTCACTGAAATAAGGTCATAAAACCCACACTCAATATTTGTTCACAAGACATTTGAGAAATTGATCTTGTAACCTAGAATTTTTTATTTAAAACAATGTGAAAATCCTCCTGCCCACCCATTCACATTAAACAATATATTGATTTAAATTTTGTAAGAGATGTTTTGTGTCAGAAAGCTGTATGCAAAGAGGAGTGAATCATCATAAATATTGATGTGTTTCACACCTTGAAAGACAAAGACCTGATGGCCCAATCACCTGAATGAGACTAGAAGTATGTGAAGAGATAAAAGAATGGCTTTTGGGTTGTTTGTATTTTATTTACAACAAAACAATCCAAATATTCATAATGAAGCTCAAAGGCACATTATTGAGCACAGAGAACAGAGACTTGAACAGTGCCATTCCTGAAACAGTTGCTGTTCAACAAACCTGTTGTTTCCAATGTGTTTTGCCATGAAAACTGCCCTGCCATCAGTAGTCAGTGATAGACGTTAAATTACCATGTTCATGTAGAAGCTTTCTGATGTTGGTACAGCGTTCTAAGAGAAAAACTGTTTGAAGAGACTTGTGTCAAAGTTTGAGTCTGCAGTGGCATCTAGTCTAGTAAAATATGATAAAGAACACCAGGTGTGTTGTGTTGGCCTCAAAATGGGGTGCTTTTAGATCAATATGACTAATATTCATTAAGATTATTGTTTTTAGAACTAAATAAAAATATAAGAATAAGGATTATTGCTATAGTAATAACTCTATTTCATTATAAAAAAAAGACAGGTTTGTTGAACAGGAACTGTTTCAGGAACGGCACAAAGGTGGCTGTTCAAGTCTCTGTTCAGATCAATAATGTACCTTTGAGCTTCATTACGAATATTTGGATTGTTTTGTTGTAAATAAAATACAAACAATCAAAAAATTTATAAAAATAAAAGAACACCACAACCGCCTCAATTTTTTTTCGTATTAGTGTGAATGTTATGTGAATGCATCTTAAATATGAATAAAATGCTTTTAATTTTCTAAGGATGGGAAATCAAGCAACTGCTGAAATTGGAAGCCATGGAGAAGCATTTAAAGATATAAATAATCCCTGCAGAGAGGATGAGCTAAAAAAGTCTTATGACAAATTGAAACGTAATGTGTGGGCAAAGTATGTACAAGAAATGAATAAAATACAGGACAAAAAAGAAAAAACTGATCAAAAGGAAAAGGCAGGAAGAATAATAAAGGTAATGTATCATCGTGAAAAAAGTGATTATATAAAATTATAATTATAAAATTATTATATATAATGATACAATAACTTATTTAAAATGTGTTCTTTACATAGGAAGTCTTCGACAAAGCAGCTGAAAACATGAAGGAAACAAGACAAAGTTTTGAATCTTTGTTCAAGACAAATCCTACAGATGAACCTGACATGAGCAAGAAGGTGAAGGTTTACAGAAACAATACATGTTCCCATTCAGTCAGTCACTACAAGTTACGTCATTGACTGACGAACTGGGATCGTGCCTGAGAGCCCTATCACCTTCGAGTGTTAACAGAACCAGCCAATGGACATTGGCAAGTGAGATTTGCATCGCGAACCACGTCCTGTGCTGCGGGTATATAGGAAGCGGTCTTCCCCTGGGAACTTCAGCACAAACAGCATTTCCTCTGAAAGCTAGTGGAGATGGTGCTCTAGTGGGTTAAACCACTGAACTGATATGCAGAAGGTTGCTGGTTCGATCCCAGCGGTCACCACCAGTGTGTCCTTGAGCAAGGCACTTTACTCCATGTTGCTCCAGGGGGATTGTCCCTGTAATACGGGTACGGTAAGTTGCTTTGGATAAAAGCGTCTGCCAAATGCATAAATGTAAATGTAAAATGTAAGATGCCCCAGCTGACAGTCATCTGATGCAGCTAGAATGGCCATTCGTATAGTGTCACTTACAGACACGATCACTTTCTGGACCGTGAGCTCCCTGAGGTAGCATTTGTGGATGAGTCATGCACCCACTGTGGGAAGATGACCATCTCAATGCTGAGCAGATGAATACTTGTTTGATACGCAGGGTGATCTGAAGATCACAGTGGGAGCTTTCTCATCGGGCCAATCCCCGTGGCCCATCCTTGTCACGGGGGACTCAGTATCTCATTAGGGGCTCAGCCGGAGGACCAGGTGTCTATCGCTGGAACCCTCGACCATGTCCTGAACCCTCAAGGTTTGATAATTGGTATCTCGGGGCGGGGGTCCGTTGAGCATCAGCACCCCACTTCAGTGTCCTTCGTCCTGGAACCGCATGAGAGGTTAATAAAGTCTTGGAAGGCACCTTTTTCTGCCCGAAGATGCTCTGGAGCCTCCTCCACTCTCACTACCCTTGATGACAGAGCAGCCAAAGGGTACTTGGAGATCCCACAGGTGGAGCGTACAATTTTGGTGTAGCTTTGCAAAATGCTGCCACCTGGCGGGGTCAAAGCTGTGTTCCTGAGATGGGCAACCCAGAGATATGGACATCTGCTCTTTGAGAGACGAGGAAGGCTTCCGTTGGTGGTGGAGGGCTGGGCAGAGAATCCTTGTTTGTTTTATATTCTATAAAAATTTACTCATTTTATGGGTCCCGAGAGGGCGTGATTGACAGTGAGCGGCGCTATGTATCCTCAACAATCTTGATGACTGTCCCATCCTGGCCCACTCCCGAGAACAGTTGTGCAAACACAGGGACCTGTTGCTCAGACACCTCAGCCATCTGGAGCTTCAGGATCTCTTTTCTCGGTATGGAGTTGGACTTGGTCAGCCTGACGGCTCGTCTCACGAACAAGCGTGCTCAGTCAGTGCTGAACTGCTTAAATTCGTTCAAAGGCAGGACAGTGGCCACAATGAGAACAATTCAGAGGCTCCTGTGACATATGACATCTACAGCTGCAGTCATGCCACTCGGACTGCTTCATATGAGACCGCTTCAACACTAGATACACAACTGAGTCCCGAGATGGGCATGGCACTGTGGCACGCTCCGAGTGACCTTCACACAGCTTTCAGCCTGTGGTCAGACCTTGCTTTTCTATGGGCTGGAGCTCCCCTAGAACAAGTGTCCAAGCATGTTGTTGTCTTAAAAAATGTCTCCACCACCTGTTGGGGCGTCGAGGCAGGACTGAGGCTCTCCAGGACCGGAGTTTGCCACTTCCTGCTATATACCACAGTACAGGGCATGGTTCGTGATGCAACTCTCACTCACCAGTGTCCATTGGCTGGTTCTATTAACATTCAAAGGTGATAGGGGTTTCAGACGCATCCTAATTCGCCAGTCACTGACATAACGTCTTCATTCTCTACTTCAGGAAACCGGGGTTACAATAGGCAACCTAGATGTTTTCAAATGCATAACAATTAGGGCTGTCAAAAAAATCAAGACTAGCATGTTTAATTGTATTAGGTCTTCCATGACCGAATAGAATTTGCATTTACCAATAGGAGCACAGAAGCTCTTCCGTACAGAGAGACAATAGTATTGGTGTAAAGATTTGTGGAGCTAACCGTTTCTGACATAAACAGGGAGACTCCTGCTTTTATGATGTTTCCTTAAGTAACTACAATGACAGAGTGAAAAAAAGGATAAATGCTGGTGAAAGTTGCGCGTCAGCAACCTGGCGAGTACATTTATTTTTACTACTGACTAAAAATAATAAAAACAATATTTTACCTCACGTTCTCTTTGGAGGATTCCATACTGTCCTCACGTGCAAGGTAGGAACATGTCAGCTGTCAGGGTTTCTTTCTTTGTGGGGCTTTTCTGACAAGAAGACATCCAGTGAAAAAACACAGTAGTCATTGTTTAACTCTCATAACAACACCTGTCATTCGATAGTTCCGCCTTCTTGATGACATCACATGTCGTTAATTCGCCGGCAAGGAACCTGTAGTGTGCCGTTTGTCATCCACGACACAACATGCATTTAGGAGTCAAAATAGCATAATCTGACACAGTGAATATCAAACAGACAAAAGTATTGTGTAGTGTGAACCTGGCATAGGGCAGGAAACAGGAATATGAGATAAAATAATAAGACAATGGGTAGGTCTCATTTTTTTTGTTAATCCTTGTTTCCTTTGCTCACATCTTAGCTAGATACACAACTGAGTCCCGAGATGGGCAGGGTACTGTGGCACGCTCCGAGTGACCTTAACACAGCTTTCAGCCTGTGGTCAGACCTTGCTTTTCTATGGGCTGGAGCTCCCCTAGAACAAGTGTCCAAGCATGTTGTTGTCTTAAAAAATGTCTCCACCACCTGTTGGGGCGTCGAGGCAGGACTGAGGCTCTCCAGGACCGGAGTTTGCCACTTCCTGCTATATACCACAGCACAGGGCGTGGTTCGCGATGCAAATCTCACTCGCCAGTGTCCATTGGCTGGTTCTATTAACATTCAAAGGTGATAGGGGTTTCAGACGCATCCTAATTCGCCAGTCACTGACATAACGTCTTCATTCTCTACTTCAGGAAACTTAGCTCTCCTAAGAGTCTTTTAGGTGTTCCAGGACCAGCCGCTCAAAGCACTTCATAACGATGGGTGTGAGTGCAACAGGGCGGTAGTCATTAGGGCACCTCGGGCTAGAGTGTTTCGGCACTGGCACAATGGAAGTGCGTTTAAAGCATGAAGGTACAGCTGCTTGGGCAAGAGACAGGTTGAAAATGTCTGTAAAAACCCCAGCGAGTTGCTCCGCACATGCCCTGAGAACACGTCCAGGGATGTTGTCTGGTCCAGCAGCCTTGTGCGCGCTGATCCGGCTCAGTGCCTTGCAGACATCTGTGGAGGAGAGTGTGATTGGTGGGTGGTCAGCTGAGGGTTTGAGCTTGGTGGCAGTTTCTCTGTTGTCTCTTTCAAAGCGAGCATAAAAGTAATTTAGCTCATTCAGGAAGTTGACATCAGTAGCTGAGGGGGTGGAGTGGGTGGGTTTATAATCACTGATGGCCTGAATGCCCTGCCACATGTGTTGAGGGTGTCCCTCTATCTTTAGCTTGTAGCAGTGCTTGGCCTTTTTGATGCCCCTCTTCAGGTTTGCTCTGGATGTGCTGTAGGCTTGTGCATCTCCTGATCTGAAGGCAGTGTTGCGTGACTTCAATAGGAGTCGCACTTCCTTGTTCATCCAAGGCTTCTGATTTGGGTATGTGGTGACCTGTTTCTGGGTTGTAACACTGTCACTGGTGGTATTGATATGATCCAATACAGAGGAGGTGTAGGAGTCAATGTCCGTGTGAGCGCCACTGGTGGCTTGAGAAGCAAACATACTCCAGTCTGTGTTTAGAAACCTTTCCTGGAGTGTGGAGTCTGCCCCCGCAGTTTACGCCACCATCTTGGGTGTAACAGGGTGTAACAATGTGCCTTTAAGTGCCTATAAATAATACATAGCCCAATCAGTGCTCAAACGCACTCATAAAGCTTGCCACAGTGCAACAATGAAAGTAATGATTATGAATGTGTTATGAAAAAACAGCAAATAGATGTCTCAACATTTTAATAATTTATTGATAATGTTTTCTGTTTTTGGCTGCAGAGATTGCAAAATGCAAAGATGATTAGTTGAATATTAGGGGCAGATCTGGTACAATATGCAAAGCACATGACCCTTTTCCTACTACGTCTCTTGCGATCTGGAATTATGAAATAGCATTATCCATATATGCACGTATATTGCACTACAAGTCTTATTAAAACAATATAAAAATAAATATTTTTTCTTTCCTTAAAAAATGAACTGAATGTGTTAGTGCACGTATTATAATTATTAATTATTTGTATTGATTGACAGCCCTAAAAAATACAACATATTTTACTATAAAACTGTGACTAGCTGAAATAACATAACATGCTCATTGTGCAGCGATTCTACTACATGGAGATGGCCATCCAAAAACTGCAAATGATGATACTTTTACAGGACGATTGCACATTTTACACTGATGTGAAGGTAAGTTGAACTCCAAACCTAAATTTATACATTGGCGTCATGTTAAAATTAATTTTTTCAGGGAACAATTTTAGAATTTTGTGGCCATTGAGAATTGTATAATTGACACTGTATTTTGATGGTTCCCTTTAGTAGACTGTTAGGTTAGGATTAGGGTTCAATTAGAAGTTGACATGTACTTGCAAAGCTACTTCTAGTCAGAAGAATGTCTGTTGAGTGACCATCAAAATAAAGTGTTACCCAACTTTGTACTTTCATATTTTGGTCATATTGACACAGTGTTGGGAAGGTTACTTTGGACGTCATATATTACTGATTACAGATTACAAGTTACCCTATTTAAAATGCAATACAAAATGTGACTAATTCAATTAGTTTGATGTTAGTGATTACATTTCATTACTTGATTACTAAATGTTCATCTGCTAATTATTTTCTAACATTTACCATCTAAAAACAGAGATAGTTATTTATATATACCTATACCTTTAGGATAAAACACAATTCTAGATCAATATGTTGTAGTAAAAAACGTGTTTTTCTTCTTACCGATACACTGAAAACTGTAATATCTGCATACTATTCTTTTTTGACCACTGAGAGTTAAATGGCAGGAGGAATCTTGCATATCAATAACAGGCAAAGCAACATATTTATAATATTCAACATATGCTAACTTTTTACAGAAATGAGTCTGATGTAACCCACTTTGTAATCGTTAACATTTTCATAAGTAACACACTCGGTTACTATCGTAACCTTGGTTCTCTATCAGTCACTCACTGCTGTGCAGCTTCTGGATGGGATTGCTGGTCCTTCTCAGGTTTAAGGACCTAAGGTTTCATTCGGAGCTCCAGCAGAGGATCAGATGTTGATTGCTGCATTGTAGAGAGGGCTGTTATATTCTGGAAATAAAGATGACGCTGAGCTTCCCACTGTAATGGTGTGTGCTCATGCTGAATCAGATTCAGAGTTGACAAACATGCTTTCCTGGGCTGCTGAGCGCGCTCACTCTCGTTCCGAGTTTCGTCTCTGGGGGCACAAAGCAATGAGTAAATCGCCTTGCCCTGCCCCCGTGCCTTTTTTCCTGAATGTGCATGGAAAACTTTGCAGTATGTAGGCATATTGGTGCCAATGTGGAATGGCAAAAGTGCCAATCTCTGCACAAATTTTTTTTTCCCTTGATGGTGGAGCCTCCTCTGCTATGCATGCGATGGGTCAACCTGCAAGTCTATGAGGCCAAAGCTCTCATAATGCACAAGGGGAGTTCTGAGATGGGATTGATCACGGTGACTGACCATAATTAAAGTCATAGCGCAGGCTCTCGGCCAGACAATGTCTACATTTGTGGTCCAGAAGCACCCCGCTGGCTAAACCTTGTAGAGGTGCAAGTCGAAGTGAGCTTTCTCGATGGTCCCATCTCACACGGTGGGTTTTTCAGCAACACTGGCGAGGATTGTGCCCAGCAGTTCTCTGCAGTCCAGAAGCAGGCAGGCAGTCAAGAGCTTGCCCCAACATGCTAACAGAGTCACTCGTGGGCTGTCTGCTCTTCTCCAAGGGCACTGGTCCCCTGCAGCAAAAAAACAAAACAAAAAAAAACAAATCCGGCACAGCCAGCTCTACCGTGATGTCAAGCCCCCTGCAGGATGGCACAGACCGCAATGCCATCTTAGTTGGATCACTGTGTTCCACTTCGCTACCTGTCAGGTCTGGTAGGAAGGTTTCGAGGGTTAGAAAAAAAAAACATAATTTTGAGGCAGTTGATTTGCAGCCGCTGCTTCGTGCTCGTCCAGGAGCCAGAAGTCGGTCTGCCCTTGCACAGAGCTCCCCAACCCATGTTGGAGGCGTCTGTTGAAACCACCTCCCTCCTCGAGTCCAACCCCATGTTCACGACGGTCTGGTACCAACTGGAGTCCTTCCAAGGGGCCAGGGCTCTGATACCGCTTTGGTTCACCTTGAGGCGGAGGCGACCTGAAAGGCAAACAGGCGTTGGGACCTGGGGTTTCAGCCAATGCTGCAGAGGGTGCATATGTTGCAGGCCCAGTGGAAGTAATGACGATCTAGAGGCCAAGCATCCTCCTCACTGCGACAGGGGCTGACACCCATAGTATTGGAAAGAGGAAAAGTGCTCTTTTTGTGATTATTTTTGTCTACTAATATTTTTGTCAACTAATAATTTGACATTTATTTCAGCATATTATCCCGAATGAGCCTGATCAACTATCTGCAGGATCCCTGACCCCTATCTGCAATCTGGCGTGTATGTGCTACAAGCAGGGCTGCTTGATGGCTTTACATCATCCACCTTTGACTCTTGCCTGGAGCGAAAAAGACATCAAAAATCCTTTCCCACCAATTGCAGAAGAAACAAAAGTGTAAAACAATACAGAAATGAATATATAAGTCTAAATGAAAACTCTGTTTAAATCTAAACCATACACAACTGGCTAAACATGATAATTTCCTATTTCATAAGAAGATTGACTGTACACATGGCTTAGTTTGATATAATTTCTTTTGTGATTAAACTGATCATTCTTTACAAGTTCTTCTGTTTGCTTAATACATAGTGATTTAAATGAGATATTTGCCTTGTAGTGTTGTTTTGATCATTGAATGCATTTTAAAACATTTAACAGTTAAATGATAAAGTAATGTGTCTTTGACGTGTGGTAATAATGGTGATTGTGTAATTGTGCCTTTTTACTTTATGTGCTCTATTATAACAGTGTATGGGTTAGGGGTAGAAGACAAGGCATGTCTTAAGTGAAATGGGCAATGTCTAAGGATAAGCATCACACGAACGTTCTCTTTTGTGCTATTTAGGTTTTGGTTTTCAATCGGTTTGCTCTGTTTCAGTTTAGCCTGTGTTCATTATTAGTTCCCTTTGTTACTCTTCACTACAGTTTTTACTAGAGTTGGTTCACCTGTGATTATCCAATTACCTTTTTGAGTTTCAGATCACGTTTGTCAGTTTTCATTAACTTTTAGGTGATTTTTGCTTCCGTTTAATCTTCTGCCTATTCTTGCATTTTGATTGTTAATAAACACAGCTCTGATCCACGTCGGTTTCCCTCATCTTCTGCACTCCAAAATCCAGTTTGTAGGAATCATGCCGCTTCTCCCTCATCTCCTCACTCTTTTCTGTGGCATACACATAAAACACTTTTTCAATGAAATGATTGTTAGGCTGCATTAACTAGGTCAGCCGGAACCGGGAACACTTCCCATAACACCTGATGTACTCGTGACATCATCAGAAGAATGGCATCTACGCTAATGATAGTCTCTCTGTTTATCCCGAGGTTTACTGCAGTCAGCCCGATCCGGGCCGTATCCAGATCAGATGGTGGACCTGCGCCCAGAAAAGACCAACGCGTGACCCTGACATGTCTGCAGAGACCATGTCAATTAGACTGTCAATTCTGATCTATTATGACCTCTGACCTGTAAAGTTGCCAGAATAATAATCATACGCTGTTTGTTAATTGGCCAGAGTAGAACATTTGCGAGGATTTGGTGGATTTGCGAGGGAGATGGTGGTCCAGTGGGCTAAACCATGGAACTGATCCGCAGAAGGTTGCTGGTTCGATCCCAGCAGTCACCACCAGTGTGTCCTTGAGCAAGGCACTTTACTCCATGTTGCTCCAGGGGGATTTTCCCTGTAATAAGTGCACTGTAAGTCGCTTTGGATAAAAAGCATCTGCCAAATGCATAAATGTAAATGTAGAATTTATGGTTGTAGCCTAACTTAGGCCTAAGTCAAATCAACAAAGAGCAATAGGACAATACAGATAGCCTAATAATATAAATTACAATAGCAAAGTAATTAAGGACTTGTTCAACATTCAAAGGCGAATGTCTCCAGGGATAGGGAAACCCTGCGTGATAGATTTGTGATGCGGCTTCTCCGATTCGCCGACCCCCCCTTCCCCTCCCCAAAATAAAAAATAAACTCCTTCGCTTCATGTCAATGGCCTATTTAGATTTCAAAATGGTAAATTTTGCCAAAGGAGACTAGTTTGCAGTATGCTCTGTTCTCTGCCATATGCCTCAGCTTGCAAACTCACTTGCATGGTACGTCATAGTATCTGCCACTCCAGTGTTTTCCACCGCAATGATTTGAACTGATAAAACATTCAAGCAATGCTTTATAGGTGTGAGTCTTTTCTAACCATGGTGTCCCCCCAACACTGGTGTTTTTTTGAGTGTGCCACACACTGGGAGTTCAACCGTGGAAGACTAAGGATTTGACCATGGAAGTTATTACAAGTCCAAAGGACGGTGTCCTTACAAACCTTGAGTTTGTTTGTGTCACACCCACACACATGTACACAGATGTTACATTTTTACTTTTTAGCTTTACTTTATACTAAATTACTTTATTTTCTTACAGTTGTTTTTACATTTCTTGCTTTACTTAGATAGTCCAGGGTTAATAAACCCTTCCCTTGCTGTTAGGGTGACAGTGCTGTGGCTAGGAAGAAGAAGGAGAAATCGGTACAGCATTGACCGAAGTTGTAGGCTAAAGGTAACTGACTCGGGCAGGAAATTGACACTGAAATGGAGTTTCTTCCCCTATCCAATTGCAGATGAGAACTTGGATATCACCTATACGTTTATTGTAAAGTTGTACTAAGAATTTAAAGCCACGTTCTTAATGTTTCGCAACTATGTAGGATGACAAGAATTTTTTTTACATTATTTAAATACTGTAACAGCTGGATGGAACCAGGAGAGTAGAAGACACTACACCAGGATGGCAGTTTACACACAATACTTTATTAATTATTAAAATACAGCACAACCTCATAAAACACGTTACCCCCCTTGTATCAGTCGGCGCAGTCACACGTAAGCACGCTCACGTCAGCAGGGAAGGCACTCTGGAGTTCCCCTTGCCGATGGAATCACAGTGGGCAGATTAGTCTCAGGTTCGCATCATCCACAGTCCAGTTTCTGTGTTTTGGGTAACTTGACAGATCTCTCTGTGTCCTTGAGAGCTCTCCTAACCAGCGATTCAACCCCTGACTATCTAACACATTTGGTCCCCACTAACTGTCGGAGACACTAATTGTCCCGAGCGGCCGGTTAGCGTTTCCCACAATTGAGAGCCCTCACCACACAAAACTCAGCCCGCGCCTCTT
Organism: Romanogobio albipinnatus; assembly: GCA_023566225.1. NCBI lineage: Eukaryota > Metazoa > Chordata > Actinopteri > Cypriniformes > Gobionidae > Romanogobio > Romanogobio albipinnatus. Next base: position 71,860,692 of record CM042240.1, read on the forward strand.
GAGCGGCACTCAAAAATTACTTAAATAATCAGGATTCACACGCATCACCTGTGCACATTAATTTCATTACGGGACACCCCTTCACATTAACTGAGGGGCGTGTACGTTAACCATAGCCACGCTCCTACTACTACTATAATACCAACACAAAAGAAAACATACTATGCTAACTACAGGGTAAATAATGACCAGAAAACATTTCATTACAATAATAAAAAAGTAAACAGTTAAAAACTGTTTAGATATGCTATTGTCCAAGCTATTGCTTGTATCATAAACCACTGCAAATTAATACGTTTCTAATGTTGTCAAAATAATGATAATTCACAGAGCTCCTTTTTGAAATTAATTGATTGACTTTTGCATTGAGCTAATTCAAATTCCAATGTGAGAAAAATAATTCCTCACTACCCCTGCTGTCATTTTATTGGAACAAAACTTCTCTACAGGCACGGAGTAACTACATGATGTTTGAAGCACACCATTGCTATAAAAATGAAAATGCCAACAGGAATCCTTACCTATCAAAGGCTTTGCGTTCACTTTACTTCAGGGTAAATCAACCTATTGACCTGTTGTTTGAGGTTACCGAGTGCTGTCAATAAGAAGAACAAGACATTATTACACAACACAGACTAAAAGCAAAACAATTGGATAGGGGAAGAAACTCCATTTCAGTGTCATTTTCCTGCCCGAGTCAGTTAGCTTTAGCCTACAACTTCGGTCAATGCTGTACCGATTATTCTCCTTCTTCTTAATTAATTTCGAACTCCTTTTAACGTATTAATTTCTTCCTAGCCACAGCACTGCAGGGCTCTCAAGTGTCAGGCATTGAGCGTGACAGTCACTCACTTCGGTCTTTTGTCAAGTCAAGTCAAGTCAACTTTATTTATATAGCGCTTTTAACAATGTAGATTGTTTCAAAGCAGCTTTACAGTGTTAAACAGGAAAATAATGCAGCATAATTTTATTCAGCCGTACAGCCGTGTCATCAGTTCATTTCAATTTCCATAAGGTGACAGTGTGGGCTTTAGATCAATAATTAGATCAGTCATTTGGTTTATATGGTTAATTTAGTTTATTATTTAGATTTATTATGATATTTAGTTGAAAAATTTAGTGGTTTTGTCACGCACTCCCGCCACACATTGTATTTCTCACGCAGAAAAACTATTTATCATATATTAATATGCCGCAGTGCCTAAAATGTATCTGGCCACGCCGCTCACTCTATGGAACCGGGCAGGAATCAAGCGCGTCTCCCCTGGAGTGGCTACACAATTGCCAATCAGAAATATTGTATCTGGGTAAGATTTAACGCATCAACCAATGAAAAAAAAGCATATCCTCGTTCTCCCACAGAGAAACCACTGGAGCTCCGAGCATCACTTTAAGCACAGAGTAGGCTAAGTCATGATCTCCTGTTTTAATGTTACAACGAATTCACAACTTGTTTGACACAAACAATGACAACTTGACTGCTGTTAGAGACCAAGTTGTGTTCCAAATTTGAAGTTGATATCACAAAAATTGAAGTTCCCATGAGATGTTGTTTAGGCGCTATACCAAATAGCCACCGGGTGTTATCCACATTTCATTGGTAGTTTTTTTTATGCATTTTCCTGTAAATTTCTGTCCAAATATCACTTCCATAACAAAACAGTCACCAAATACCAGTCACCAGACCTTTCCGATGATATGTGTTTTGTCAAAATTAGAAAAGACTTTGATTATAAAGGGGTTAAAATACATTTTGTAATTACAACCTCCCACTAGGGGAGGAGCCCGCTAGAAGAATTTAGAGTACCGTTTCCATGGTAACTTAACGTCCAATTTCAAAACGGTTTTCACAGGATGAATTTTGAATTTGTAAGCTTTCGAATGATACCTAATTTATGATAATTACTCAAATATATGATACGAAAAAAAGGTGATCAAAAAAAGAGCGCCAGGCGTCCCGCCAATTGTGTTCAGTGATCCTTACCAAACACAACAACACCCCCATTGTTGTGTTCGGGTCGGGGGTTGGAGATGTCACTCTTGCCTGTCTTCAAAACTTGAGAGCCCTGGCACTGTCACCCCTAAAAGCAAGGGAGGGGTTTATTAACCCTGGACTATCTAAGTAAAGCAAGAAATGTAAAAACAACTGTAAGAAAATAAAGTAATTTAGTATAAAGTAAAGGTACTCCTTACTGGAGTTCAACAACTACTGAAGAACTGTGTTCTCTCCCAGCGGACTTGTGTGCGAGGTGCACAGTGGTCTCTCCCAGCCCACCGCAGTTGTGTGTTGGTGAGGTGTGTGTGTTTGTGTCGGTGAGCTGTGCGGTGGACCAATCCACTGTAACTACTTACTGTTACTACTTACTAGGGATAGGCATTCGATTAAATTTTCTTAGTCAATCGTCAGGAGAATTAACGATCGACTATCGATTAATCATTAATATTTTTATAATATAATTAATTATTTAACTTTTATAATTCAAAAATGCAATGAATACAAAAATACAGTGTGTTTTTCCTCGATGAGAGCTTTATTACAAGATCAACTTGTGGCAGACAGTTAAACTACGTTCAGTTAGGCAAACTGAACATACATGTGCGTGCATATCCGGTGCTCTAAAGCAGCGGAACCTGCAGCTGCGAGCCGGCGTTCTTAAACAGAGACCGCATTTGTTCCAAAATAATAATAATAATAATAAAAATCATGTTAAACAATAACTTAAACAAAAAACATAATAATACTTAGATCTGACAGGTTTTGTCAAAGTGTAACTCAAAACTATCCAAGCCAGAAGAAAGAGCCAGATATTAGCCTTCCTAACAATTAGGCTAACTTAACAAATTAGGCTACTTAAAGCCTTGTGAAAAATAACTAACTTTAGTAACTCGAATACAACTTCTGCACCAGTCTACTGATTTTTGTTAAGAAATATAAGCATGTTGACATGATCTGGGGTCAGACGGGACTGATGTTGCTGGGATGCACAGGTACCTCCGCGCTAACTTGGCCAGCCCACCTTGATGCTAGGTTTAGACTGAGAGCAGGATGCACCGCCACCAACATTAACCAGGGACGGATGCACTTTGTTTAAGTGGTACATCATTTGAGTCATGGCCGTGTTGTACTTATACACGGCATCGCAATGTTTGCAGTGAACTATTTCGTTTTTTAAATCAAAATGGTCCCACGCCACACTTCGTGACCTCTTCATGATTATTCTTTTGAAATTAAAACAGAAGATCACAGATAACTGAGTATGGTGTCAAATATTGCACCCTGGTGGTAAAATGTTTAATTGCTGCTGTGACGCACCAATTGATGTTTTTTCACAGTTATTTAATATATTAATTAATATATACACACTCACCTAAAGGATTATTAGGAACACCATACTAATACTGTGTTTGACCCCTTTCGCCTTCAGAACTGCCTTAATTCTACGTGGCATTGATTCAACAAGGAGCTGAAAGCATTCTTTAGAAATGTTGGCCCATATTGATAGGATAGCATCTTGCAGTTGATGGAGATTTGTGGGATGCACATCCCGGGCACGAAGCTCCCGTTCCACCACATCCCAAAGATGCTCTATTGGGTTGAGATCTGGGGACTGTGGGGGCCATTTTAGTACAGTGAACTCATTGTCATGTTCAAGAAACCAATTTGAAATGATTGGAGCTTTGTGACATGGGGCATTATCCTGCTGGAAGTAGCCATCAGAGGATGGGTACATGGTGGCCATAAAGGGATGGACATGGTCAGAAACAATGCTCAGGTAGGCCGTGGCATTTAAACCATGCCCAATTGGCACCTAGGGGCCTAAAGTGTGCCAAGAAAACATCCCCCACACCATTACACCACTACCACCAGCCTGCACAGTGGTAACAAGGCATGATGGATCCATGTTCTCATTCTGTTTACGCCAAATTCTGACTCTACCATCTGAATGTCTCAACAGAAATCCAGACTCATCAGACCAGGCAACATTTTTCCAGTCTTCAACTGTCCAATTTTGGCGAGCTTGTGCAAATTGTAGCCTCTTTTTCCTATTTGTAGTGGAGATGAGTGGTACCCGGTGGGGTCTTCTGCTGTTGTAGCCCATCCGCCTCAAGGTTGTGCGTGTTGTGGCTTCACAAATGCTTTGCTGCATACCTCGGTTGTAACGAGTGGTTATTTCAGTCAAAGTTGCTCTTCTATCAGCTTGAATCAGTCGGCCCATTCTCCTCTGACCTCTAGCATCAACAAGGCATTTTGGCCCACAGGACTGCCGCATACTGGATGTTCTTTTCACACCATTCTTTGTAAACCCTAGAAATGGTTGTGCGTGAAAATCCCAGTAACGGAGCAGATTGTGAAATACTCAGACCGGCCCGTCTGGCACCAACAACCATGCCACGCTCAAAATTGCTTAAATCACCTTTCTTTCCCATTCTGACATTCAGTTTGGAGTTCAGGAGATTGTCTTGACCAGGACAACACCCCTAACTGCATTGAAGCAACTGCCATGTGATTGGTTGATTAGATAATTGCATTAATGAAAAATTGAACAGGTGTTCCTAATAATCCTTTAGGTGAGTGTATTTCCTGAATGTGAATACATTGAAGAAATTGATGGTACTTCCAGACCACTAGATGGCACTATGTGAATGCGGTGTGTCGCTATAAGTCTGCTGTGTTGCATGCCATAACACAGAAAGACCGGGGGTGCTTCTCAATATCCCACCTCGTTTCCTCGCTCCTCCGTCCTCCATCCTATGACTCGGAAACCGACCAAGCTCAGCCATCTTGTAGGACAGCGAGGAGGCGAGGATCGAGGAGTGAGGAGGCTTCCAAGGGTGTATTCTTTGCGGAAGTGTTTTATCAACTAAACGTGACGCACATATAAATTATCCTCCCCCTTCGCATCTTGCCACAGTTTATTCATTATTATTATTAATATTATTATTAGGGGCCAAGCACCGAAGGTGCGAAGGCACCTATTGAAACCGTTCCCGTTCCTATTATTATTATTCTTCTTCCGCCACGAAGTCTATGGCAGCCCATAGAACTGTATGGTAAAAAGTTGTGAAATTTGGCAGACAGATAAAGGACAGTCTGAAAAGTCTCCATAGCAAATTTGGAGTCTCTAACTCAATTGCTCTAGCGCCACCATCAGTCCAAAGTTTGACTTGTTTATGCTAATAACTTTTGAACCATAAGGCTAGAAACAAAATTCTTTTTTCCTCTGAATCCTTTGCTCAAGCCGATTCGATTGCACCCTATGACGTCATTTTCCGTCAATAATTTTCCCGCCATTTAGAATTTTCCGAAAAACCTACTTTGGCAAACTCGTCCTAGACGGTTCATCCGATTTGCACGAAAATCGAACCAAATCATCTTCAGACCATGGTGACAAAAAATCTTGCAAATCAAGTTGATTCGTTAATTCGTTTTTGATAAACACACAAACAAATTTTATGTAGTGGTTGCAAAAACACACTTAAGGCAATATCTCCACAACGCTTTATCGTATTCAAACCAAACTTGGTACAAGTCATCACAAGCATGACCTGAGGCAACATGCAGCGTTGCGGCGCAGCGCCACCTACTGGTCCGGAGATACAAAAAATGGCTATTTTTGCTTATAACTTCTGAACTCTTTGGTCAAAAATCATAAAAGTGGTCTTGTTAGGACGGCATGTCGAGTCGTCTGATATCCAATTTTACCATATCGACCATTTTGGCAGTCGGCCATTTTGAATTATGTGCTAAAATGCTGCATTTTATGATTGCATGACCGGATTGTTACGAAACTTGGTATGGGTCATCAGCACGATGCCCTGAAGTAGCCTGAGAAGTTTCGAAACAGCGCCACCTAGTGGAGAATTTTTTTTTCCCAAACACTTTTAACTTTGGGTGAGATTGACTTATTTTCATGGGAGTCACTTTTTATGATTCCTTGGCTGAAGCCGATTTGATTGTACCATATGAAATCATTTTCTGTCATTACATTTTTCATGCCATTTTGTATTTTCCGAAAAACCTACTTTTGCGAACTCGTCCTAGACGGTTCATCCGATTTGCACAAAAATTTAACCAGATCATCTTCAGACCATGCTGACAAAAAATCTTGCAAATCAAGTTGATTCGTTAATTCTTTTTTGATAAACGCGCAAAAAATTTATGTAGCAGTTGCAAGAACACACTTAAGGCAATATCTCCACAACGCTTTATCGTATTCAAACCAAACTTGGTATATTTCATCACAAGCATGACCTGAGGCAACTTGCAGCGTTTCGGCGCAGCACCACCTACTGGTCCGGAGATACAAAAAATGGCTATTTTTGCTTATAATTTTTGAACCGTTTGTCCAAAAATCATAAAAGTTGTCTCGTTAGATTCAGGACGCCATGCCAAGTCGTCTGATATTTAATGTTACCATATCGGCCATTTTGGCTGTCGGCCATTTTGAATTATGTGCTAAAATGCTGTATTTTATGAACACATGAACGGATTGTTACGAAACTTCTGTCTCTGAATCCTCGCCAAGTCCAACAATACCAGACTTGCTAGGTTTCGGTCTATGGTTTGTGCAGCATTGTAATTTAGTAATTTAAAAACATTAGCTGATATCTTCGAAACCGCTAGTCCGATCGAGACGAAACCAGCGTCAGAAGTTCAGAAACATAGGTTGATAGCTAAATGCTACTGCCCAAATGTAAAAATATTGATAGTAAGGGGGTGGAAAATCCAATCAAAGTCAGGTTTCAGTCATTTTTTTCATATAAATGTCTATAACTCCAAAACGAAACGAGATATTTTCACCAAAATTGACACAGACATGTATGGGCTCACTCCGAGGACACATAAAAAAATGGTAGGATTGTGCCACTTGGTGGCGCTATAATAGAACAAAACATGAAATTCCCATTGACTACAATGCAGCATTATGATATAAAATGCTATACTTTACAAATGAATTGTTGTATCATTACGAAACTTGGTATGTGCCATCAGCACCATGCCTTTAAGCTACTTAAAAGGTTTCAAAACAGCACCGCCATGTGGTCCATACTTATAATGAAAAGGCCTCTTGAGGCTATATCTCTGCAATGACATATTGACACTATATTGACACCCTGCTTTGATACATTGACACCAATCTTTGCAAGTGTTCATTGTTCCCTTATTCTGACCACACCATATCAATTGTGTAACTGTGCCACCTATTGGTTGAAAGTGATAAATCATTAAATCAGTATTCTTGACTTTATGTATAATTTTACAGCTATTTTTCCTAAAATCACCTTAATAGGTCTTTAATTGCTCATTGCTGCAGTTGATCTGACATTGCCAGCCATTTTGGCATGTCTTGTCTTCTTCTTTGCGCTTGGCCCCGGTATGGCTGCTTGCAGCTATATTTATTATTATTCTTCCGCCACGAAGTCTATGGCAGCCCATAGAACCGTATGGTAAAAAGTTGTGAAATGTGGCACACTAATAGAGGACAGTCTGAAAAGTCTCCATAGCAAATTTGGAGTCTCTAACTCAATCGCTCTAGCGCCACCATCAGTCCAAAATTTGACTCATGTTTATGCTAATAACTTTTTAACCATAAGGGCTAGAAACAAAATTCTTTTTTCCTCTGATTCCTTGGCTCAAGCCGATTCGATTCCATTCGATTGCCGATCCCTATGACGTCATTTCCGTCATAATAATTTTCCCGCCATTTAGAATTTTCCGAAAAACCTACTTTTGCAAACTCGTCCTAGACGGTTCATCCGATTTGCACGAAAATTGAGCCAGATCATCTTCAGACCATGCTGACAAAAAATCTTGCAAATCAAGTTGATTCGTTTATTCCTTTTTGATAAACACGCAAATAAATTTTATGTAGCGGTTGCAAAAACACACTTAAGGCAATATCTCCACAATGCTTTATCGTATTCAAACCAAACTTGGCACAAGTCATCACAAGCATGACCTGAGGCAACATGCAGCGATTCGGCGCAGCGCCACCTACTGGTCCGGAGATACAAAAAAATTGCTATTTTTGCTTATAATTTTTGAACCGTTTGTCCAAAAATCATAAAAGTGTTCTCGTTAGATTCGGGACGGCATGCCGAGTCGTCTGATATTTAATGTTACCATATCGGCCAGTTTGGCTGTCGGCCATTTTGAATTATGTGCTAAAATGCTGTATTTTATGAACACATGAACGGATTGTTACGAAACTTCTGTCTCCTGAATCCTCGCCAAGTCCAACAATACCAGATTTGCTAGGTTTCGGTCTATGGTTTGTGCAGCATTGTAATTTAGCGCTTTAAAAACATTAGCTGATATCTTCGAAACTGCTCATCCGATTGAGACGAACCAGCATCAGAAGTTCGGAAACATAAGTCGTTAGATGAATTCTATTGCTCAAATGTCAAAATATTGATAGTAAGGGGGTGTAAAATCCAATCAAAGTCAGGTGTCAGTCATTTTTCATGTGTTTTTCAATTTTCAAACAAATTTTATGTAGCGGTAGCAAAAACACACTTAAGGCAAAATCTCCGCAACGCTTTATTATATTCAAACCAAACTTGGTACAAGTCATCACAAGCACGACCTGAGGCAACATGCAGCGTTTCGACCCAGCGCCACCTACTGGTCTGGAGATACAACATTTTTATATTTTTGCTTATAACTTCTGACCTCTTTGTCTAAAAATCATAAAAGTGCCGGCATAAAATGTGCTAAAATGCTGTATTTTCTGATCGCATGAACGGATTGTTACGAAACTTGGTATGGGTCATCAGCACGAGGCCCTGAAGGAGCCTGAGAAGTTTCAAAAACAGCACCACCTAGTGGAGAATTTTTTTTTTCCAAACGCTTATAACTCTGGGTGGGGTTGACTTATTTTCATGGGACTAACTCTTTTAGTCTCCTGAATCCTCACCGAGTCCAACGATACCAGACTTGCTAGGTTTCGGCATATGGTTTGTGCAGCGTTGCAATTTAGCGCTTTAAAAACATTAGCTGATATCTTCGAAACCGTTAGTCCGATCGAGACGAAACCAGCGTCAGAAGTTCGAAAACATAGGTCGATAGCTATTTGCTAAAGCCCAAATGTAAAAATATTGATAGTAAGGGGGTGTAAAATCCAATCTAAGTCAGGCGTCAGTCATTTTTCATGTGATTTTTCATATAAATGTCTATAACTCCAAAACGAAATGAGATATTTTCACCAAAATTGACACACACATGTATGGGCTCACTCTGAGGACACATAAAAAAATGGTATCATTGTGCCTCTTGGTGGCACTGTAATAGAACAAAACATGAAATTCCCATTGACTACAATGCAGTATTATGATATAAAATTCTATACTTTACAAATGAATTGTTGTATCATTACGAAACTTGGTATGTACCATCAGCACCATGCCTTAAAGGTACTTAAAAGGTTTCAAAACAGCACCGCCATGTGGTCCATACTTATAATGAAAAGGCCTCTTGAGGCTATATCTCTGCAATGACATATTGACACTATATTGACACCCTGCTTTGATATATTGACACCAATCTTTGCAAGTGTTCATTGTTCCCTTATTCTGACCACACCACATCAATTTTGTAACTGTGCCACCTATTGGTTGAAAGTGATAAATCATTTAATCATTATTATTGACTGTATTTATCATTTTACAGCTATTTTGCCTAAAATCACCTTAATAGGTCTTTAATTGCTCATTGCTGCAGTTGATCTGACATTGCCAGCCATTTTGGCATGTCTTGTCTTCTTCTTTGCGCTTGGGCCCGATAATGGCTGCTTGCAGCTATATTTATTATTATTATGTACAAGACACAAATGTATGTCAAATAACAACAACTGACAGTTGCACAATTATATCAAAGCACAAAAACATGAAAGAAACAAACAAACTAATACTATACAACAAATAAAAAGCAGTTAATAACTGGGAATAATTAGTTGTTATTAATAACTGGTAATATTAAATAAAATATGGACAAATGTGGTATTGTGTAGGGGTTGAAACTATTACAATATAAATAGTTATCTCTAATGTTCAAGAATCCCGATGTGCAAACTAAATCCAGCGGTGAAGAGTCATCATTAATTGACGATGCTTTGAAGTGACGCTAATGGGAGCGAGGATATATAATTTCACTTCATTCAATTCCTCCGTCCTCACGTCTTTTCCTTGCGTCCTTCTCTCGCATCCTAAAGGGGTGGAGCTAAGACGCGAGGAAAGGAGTTAGTCCAATATACTCCATATCAACTGTTGTAAATTGAGTACTTTAGACAAAGTTCCCTTTCGAGGGAACTCTCACTGTATAGAAACTAAACCAATATAGAAACCAATATAGTCCGTATAGAAACTAAACCAATCTAATTGGCGTGCATTATGACGTCACTGTGACGGCATACCCGGAAGTATAAGCCTCGGCGCATGGAAATGCCTTCCGAATATTTTTACATGGGTCCTGCGTACTGTAGAGAATGGTTACAGACTGCAGTTCGGTCACCCTCCCCCAAGCTTCAGGGGGTTGAACTGGACTGCAGTGGTACCAGCTCCCTGCTCCCGCTCAGACTGCTCCGCTCTCGGCTGGCCGTATTTGATGAGGGCGGCCAGCCTCGTGAGCCCCATGGTTCTGGACCCGCGGTCGCTGAGGCGGCTCGGCGTCGCAGATCATGGGGTTCACAAAGGGACTTGTCAGAAGTTTTTGGGACTGCTGCGGCACTTTCCCAATCCTCTTCTGACAGTTCCGAGGATCTTCCTTCCCGTGTGGAAGCCTGCGCTGCGGCTTCTTCCCCCGGGGTTGAGGAGCCGATGCTCATCCTCTCTGGTTCTGAGGAGCCGGATGAGGGTGGCATCGGGGCGGGTGGAGAAGCAGGAAGTGTGTCATCACTTCATCCACCCGCCCAAGAGGAGCTGGTCGAGGTGTTGACCCGTGCGGTGGCCAAGTTAAAGATCGATTGGCCACAGGAAGTGCCGAAAGTTCAGCCACCCAGTAGGCTGGACGACCGGTTCCTTTCTCGCCGGGTTCAAATGCCTCGCCGGGGCTTGCCGTTCTTCCCGGATCTGCACACCGAGGTGTGTAGATCTTGGAGGAAACCCTTCTCCTCGCGTGTTTCCAATCCTCCAGTGTTGGATTATTCCAACGTGGGGTATGGGCGGGGTATGGGACGATGCCTCGGGTGGAAGAGGCTCTCGCGAGCTATCTTTTGCCCGACTCTGCATCGTCCCTCAAAGCCCCGGTATTGCCCACCAAGCCCTGTCGGGATACCTCATCCTTGGTGGGCAAGGCCTCTATGGCGGCTGGGCAGGCTGGTAGTTCCCGGCACACGCTTTCAATCTTGCAGGCCTACCAGGCCGACCTCCTCAAGGAGGGTCCCTCTCCGGAGGATGTTTTAGAATTGAGGAAGGCTGCGGATTTGTCTCTCCGTATCACCAAGGAGACGGCCCATGCCATCGGCCGCTCCATGGCATCCATGGTAACTGTGGAGAGGCATCTTTGGCTGAACTTGTCGGGGATGAAGGAGAAGGACAATTCCTTTCTCCTAGACTCCCCGATTTCGCCTTCGGGTCTATTTGGGGACCCGGTTGAGGCCGTCGTCGCCAAATACCAGGAGGCGAAAAGTCAGTCAGCGGCCTTCCGACAATTCGTCCCTCGCCGCTCAGAGCCGGGGAAGGCGGCCCCTAAGGGGCAGCCTCAGCCGTCCACCAGCTCCTCGCACCGTCAGCTGCAGAGGGAGAGCGTCGCCTCTGGAGCCCCTCTTCCGGGAGCTTGGCAACAGAGACGGCGCTCTCTTCAGCAGACTCACCAGCAGCCCTCCACTCCTAGAGGCGATCTAAGGAACGTACTCCAGGCGCGGAAGGCTGCTGGGAAGAAGCCCTAGCTGCGGCAGGACTTCTAAGGGCGGTCCCCCCCGCAGAGGGGCAACCGAGGTTGCTTCTTCTGCAGCGCCCTGGGGAAATCGATGTGGAATCCCGCCGTCTATGACGCTTCGGGCCACATTGATTTCCCGCGAACGCATGCTGCTCCATCCGCCTCTAGAAGGACCTGCGGCTGGGCAGCTCGCGCGTCCGCACACAGAGAATCGTTCCCAACCACTTCCTGCCGGTCATCCGCTTCAGAGGGTTGGGGACGAGGCTCATGTAACACCCGACGCCAGTAACCCTTGTTCCCTGAGAAGGGAACAAGCACTGCGTCGGAACGACACTTTGGGGATACTCCCTAAACATTAGCGAATCTGAAGTCCGTATAGAAACTAAACCAATCTAATTGGCGTGCGTGATGACGTCACTGTGACGGCATACCCGGAAGTATAAGCCTCGGCGCATGAAAATGCCTTCCGAATATTTCTACATGGGTCCTGCGTACTGTAGAGAATGGTTACAGACTGCAGTTCGGTCACCCTCCCCCAAGCTTCAGGGGGTTGAACTGGACTGCAGTGGTACCAGAGCGGGTTCGGGTAATGGAACTAGAAGTAAAATCTTTGCTGGCGAAGGGAGCCATAGAGCGCGTTCCTCCGCCAGAGAGGGAGTCTGGGTTCTACAGCCGGTACTTTATAGTTCCCAAAAAGGATGGAGGGTTGCGTCCGATTATAGACCTGAGGTATTTGAATCGGTCTCTGAGGAGGTTCAGGTTCAAAATGCTCACGGTTCCCATCATCGTGAGTCAGATCCAGCCCGAGGACTGGTTCGTCACAATAGATCTAACGGACGCATACTTCCAAATCTCCATCCTTCCCTGTCACAGGAAGTTCTTGAGGTTCGCTTTCGGGGGCGAGGTGTACCAATATCGAGTGCTTCCCTTCGGTCTAGCTCTTTCCCCACGCACATTCACGAAGGTGAACGCTGAGGCCCCCCTTTGAGCCATTGGAGTCAGCTGAACCAAGGAACCTGACCCTAGAGGTAGCTTTTCTCCTGGCGATTAAATCGCTGAAAATAGAGTGGGGAACCTCCAGGCCTTGGCGGTAACGCCGACTTGCCTGCGGGTTGCCCCCGGAGGAGTTAAAGCCGTCCTACACCCTAGGCAGGGCTACGTGCCCAAAGTTCCATCAAGGGTGGCCAGGTCTTTGGTTCTTCAGGCATTTCATCCCCCGCCTCATGTGACGGCGGAAGAAGGGAGACTTCACCTGCTCTGCCCAGTTAGGGCTCTCAGAGTGTATCTGGAGAAGTATCTCCCTACGGCGCCTGGTGCTAGGGTACTCCAGTCCTAGTTGTGCCCGGTCTCCGGCTTCACACTAGGGCAGGCGCTACCCTCGGTGTGGGCTAGTGGGTACTCGTTCCCCAAAGTGTCGTTCCGACGCAGTGAGAGTTCTCTCGAAAGGGAACGGCTCGGGTTACGTTTGTAACCCTTGTTCCCTGAGAAGGGAACGAGCACTGCGTCGCGTCACCACACCTCGGCACGCCTGGAGCGCATGCTTCAGAGCAATAGCTGCCGTTTCAATGCGCCGGCTCCCCTTTTATACTTCCGGGTATGCCGTCACAGTGACGTCATCACGCACGGCAATCAGATTGGGCTAGTTTCTATACGGACTTCAGATTCGCTAATGCTTAGGGAGTATCCCCAAAGTGTCGTTCCGACGCAGTGCTCGTTCCCTTCTCAGGGAACAAGGGTTACAGACGTAACCCGAGCCGTTTTACGTGTTTAATCTTGAAATGAAACCTCAACATTCTCCCACGATTGAATGCTATGTATGACACGTGCTAATGAAGGTGAATATTTTTGAATATGTCTGAATGTTTCTTATATGAGTTAAAATAATGTTTAGTCTACTTTAAAATGCTTGTGGAAGGTCTTTAAAGGGAAAAACATACAGAAATGTCGTGTTTGAACACGTGATATTGTGAGTTGATCTGAACTGTGAATACATTGGAAAGTCATGTAACATTTTGATAGTCTTTTGAAGATGCAAATGAGTAATATAATGATAGAGTAATGAACAGATTTTCATGAATGCATTACGTAAAAGCAAGAAAGAGACTGAACCAGTGAAGATTTGAATATAGAAAGTGGTTTATTGAGATATAGTGTATTTTTGAACAATTGTATTTGCTCTGCATATTTTTGAGAAAATAAATAACACAGCAAGACCGGAGCTGATCACGCACATCTTTGTCTTTCCTTCATCATTGTACAGACAGCTTCAGGTTGCTGAGCAATTAACTGCTAGCTGATGCAGAGGTCCTGTACCCGCTACACTGCCACACAGTTTCATTTCATTTACTTGCTTCAAGACTCGCACTACACAACGCAACCTGCATTAGATTAAAAAAATGCATTAGATTAATCGATAACAAATTAATGTCATGACAAAATTCTTAATGATCAATTATCGATCGTCGAATAATCATGCCCATCCCTACTACTTACACAATTATTTTAATTAAGTATATGTCATTATATTATTGTTATATAGAATGTAGAGTAATAAAATGCTGACCACAGTTAAGATTTTTTTTTAATTTATATTGTCAATGTCATTTCTTTAAAGTTTTGGCATGCTGACCAGAAAGATGTTTTTTTTTATTCTATTTTTGTTCATTGACAAACATTATCTTTAAAGCACTTTAACTTTGCATTTGCAGTCAGCAGAGCTTATATCATTACAGTTCTAGATTTTACTAGATTTTACTATAGTTTACTATATTCTACTAGATTTTACTATATTTATTTTACATATTCTATGTATATTAATAATATTCTACTCTATTAATATTGTATTAATATAATCTACCTCAGTTTTAATTAGGCCTGTCGCGATTGGTCGATACAATCGACTGTGTCGACGCTGTTAATTAGTCGACGTCAGTATTTTATTCGACTGGGTAAGTTGGATACGATATGAAATTGTATTAGTACCGGTACATTAACAATGACAGCACTCTAATAAGAGCAGTATTTCTTAATCTGCGTGTGTGACAGCAGGAGTGAGGACGTGTGTGTGAGCTCTGCTTCCACCGTTCACTAAACAATGGAAGCAGAAGAGTTAAATATATACGCGCAGCTCAGAAAAAAGAAAGCAACAGAAAAGTGCAGTACGGCCGGACTCCGACCTAAAGCGCCCACACGCCTTTCACTCCAGTTTCGCGGATTATTGGGTTTAAATGGTAAAAAATATGTAAAAATGCACGTCCTGGCGAGTATTTGGGTAAACGCAGTCGGATGTGTCTTTAGTGAACGTATAAAGAGTTGAATGAGAAATCGGGTGTTACAATGACTTTGGTCCGTGCAGCTCTTAAAGGGCCAGACCTCATATTCTATGTGAAGCAGGGCAGGAACATGCCGGACAAATGAGTTTTTAGGGTTTTTTAACAATGAATAGTAAGTTCTGTCATTATTCAATTACTTTTACAGTTTTTTTGCCATGGTATGGATTCAGTATCGGTATTGAGGTATTTTAGTCTGGTATCGTATCGAAGTCATCATTTTTAACACTATTCTATATAAAAAGTATTTGCTGATATTCTCTTTTTTTGTTATGTTGGTTGGTCTTTTAGTTTTACATTTTGTCAAGAGCTTGTTTACATTTATACTTTTTATAGTACACTACTGAAGGCCAACTTGCCAGGTTGCAAGTTAAATTAAATGTTTTTAAGTAAAATTGATGAACATTATTGTGATAAATTAGTCGATTGATTTATCGATATAAAAATAGTCGTTAGTGGCAGCCCTAGTTTTGATCAATTGTTCCCCTGTTTGGGAAGTGTTTGTCATGTTTTGACAGTAAATGATAGTTTAAAACCACAGTTAACTGTCTGTGTTCTACATCTTTCACTCAGGAGCAAAACTATGCCTTTAAACTTTAAAGAAATAAAGATTTGACATTAATTATCGATATCGACTGATATGGAAAATTATATTGTGATCATTTCTTTTGGGCCATATCGCCCAGCCCTAATTTAGATACTAGTGGAGGCTTTGGTCAATAACACAAGGAAGACACAAATGTAATCAAGATAATTAAATTTATTGACAATAGATATGCATAAATCCCACATCTACTAATGATTCCAACAAATGAATATGCACTGCTAATAGACAGTAAACTAATAACCAAAATACATATTGATGCAATGCTGTTGAACTGAAAGAACATAATATGGTCATATAATATAGCAAAGCATTATCCCACCAGAGTAATGTGAATGTGACATAATAATAGAAATAAGAAGTAATTAAGGGGCAAATCTTGTGCTGAATTTTGATAAAGGGCAGGTACTTGGCAACACTTGAGGTATATCTGTGCTCATCCCTAATTTTGATCATGGGTTTTGAAAAATGACATCAAGGTTCTGATATTAGTGCTAAATGTAAGTCAGGATAAAAGGAGATGCAGTTGGTGAAGTTTGTGACAACTATTTGTTGTTTTACTTTACATTTTTGTGATCAATTGACCAAATCTTTCATATTTCTATCACTTAAAATATTAACACGAAAAATATATATGTATATAAAGACATACGATAGATCTGCCTCACTATTAGAACAACTGTCCCTTTGACTTGAAGAGTTAACATGGTATCATCTCAAAGCATTACATTTGATCTAGTAAAAGTTTTTTTTTTGTTGAGAAATTTAAAGGTAAAGAGAAGTCATGTAATCAAGTATTATTAACGACTGTATCTTTCTCATAACAATGATAATCTTTGATTGTTAAAAATGACATGTGGACATAATGTTAGCTTTCGGGTTGCTTAAATGCGTTTCCTGTTATCCACACATATTTAACACTTCATTAAGTGTTCATGAAGTCAAGTGTGACTGACCCGGTTTCTCCAGAATCCACATCAATTGCTGTAGCTTTCATTTCAGCGGAGCCAAATTGTACATTCAGCTTGACCACACGGTCCATATCCCTGTTAGTTGTGGGCATATTAACTGTTAGAGAGGCCACGCATGTCAAGCCATCCTCATCCACAAACTTGACTTCTTTTTTTTGAGTGCTATAAAACTTAAATGTCATCCCTGTTTGTTTGGTATCTACAGGGCGACATTCGAATGATCGAACTTCATCAAAGAGGACAGATTCTCCCTCGACAACAAGTGGTTTAAAGCAGACATCACAGTACACTTCTCCTAGGCTGTTGACCATTATTCTCTTTCCCTTGTGAACTGATTGATTGTACCGCTGACACATTTCAATCCCATATGTGAGAGCACTGATGCGTGATTTTACCACTGAAGGGTTTTGGCCGTATAGAACTGCCCCCTTTATAACAGCTGTCTGGGGATCAGCTGGACAGAGAATCCCGTGTCTAGACCCAAATTTCTCTTTTATGAAATCAGTCAAAATGCGAGATTCAGCGTAACCTCCGACTAACATTATGTACTCAATGCTAAGCTCTGGATTTGACAGCAAGATATGCTTTATGCTGTCGACAATCGCCTTGAGACTCTCCTCAAAAAAGCTGCTCAGTTGTTTCTCGTTTATTAGGATCTGTCCATCTTCCCACTCTACTCCCTCAACACCCTCAAAGTAACTTTCTAGACTTTTTTTTCGACTGGCAATTTCTTGCAATTTGGTTGGACATTCGAGCAGCACAGGTGCATCAGATTTGGACGTCTCAATTTGATGCTTCAATTTAAGTGCTTGTGAAGGATATTCTTGCTCAAATTCATCAAAGACTTCTTGAGAAAATATACTTCTCAGAAAAGAGATGAACTTCCTGTCTACTGCCTCTCCACCCTGGCCATTTCCAGAAGCAGCGTGCAATTCCTTTAATCGACCTTCCTCCACCACCTCATGTACTGTGATGTCAATAGTTCCACCTGCAAATGCATACCAGTGTTTTAGTCATTAGTTTTTATTCACATGTACAAATAAGGGATTCATGCCATATAATGCCATGTTTTGACCTCAAGAAGAAAAAGGCAGTTCTTGACCAAACATTTGAAAAGAAACAGAGACGAGGAGAGAAAGTGTTAATGTGACATTCTCCTGATTTACTCCCTGAAGCTTATAAATGCATGGTGAGATGTATGCCAGAAGTGTTTTTTAAGAGTTTAAGATAAGTATTAAATAATCAAT
This sequence comes from Romanogobio albipinnatus, assembly GCA_023566225.1. Taxonomy (NCBI): domain Eukaryota; kingdom Metazoa; phylum Chordata; class Actinopteri; order Cypriniformes; family Gobionidae; genus Romanogobio; species Romanogobio albipinnatus. The sequence continues at coordinate 71,878,718 of CM042240.1, forward strand.
ATTAGTTGCATATTATGAATAAAACATTTAACATATAATTAGAATAAATGTAAATATAATAAAAATATAATTATTCTTTAAAATATAATGAAATGATGCAAATTGATGAAATCTATCAATCTAGTCCTTCCAGCGCCATCACTTCCGGAGAATAAGGTCAAAATACCGGCGCGATCATTGAAATATATACATAGATTCCTCATTAGTGCCTGCGCAAATCGGTCGAATGAGGCATCTACATACAGGTCCTTCTCAAAAAATTAGCATATTGTGATAAAGTTATCATTATTTTAAGTTAAGTTTATAAGTTAAAGTTAGCATTATTTTCCATAATGTAATGATAAAAATTAAACTTTCATATATTTTAGATTCATTGCACACCAACTGAAATATTTCAGGTCTTTTATTGTTTTAATACTGATGATTTTGGCATACAGCTCATGAAAACCCAAAATTCCTATCTCAAAAAATTAGCATATCATGAAAAGGTTCTCTAAACGAGCTATTCAAATTAGGTTATAATCATCTATTTACGTTTGTATCCGTATTTGTGTTATTTTTTTACTTCTTATCAGACGAATCTCATCTAGTCCTTCCAGCGCCATCACTTCCGGAGAATAAGGTCAAAATACCGGCGCGATCATTGAAATATATACACAGATTCCTCATTAGTGCCTGCGCGAATCGGCCGAATGAGGCATCTACATATATTGATCTATGATTGTGCCGGTATTTTGAACTTATTCGCCAGAAATAATGGCGCTGGGAATACTAGATGAGATTCGTCTGATAAAAGGTAAATAATAGCATAAATACTGTTGGGTTTCTCGCAGAAACCGATCGTTTCGAGTCTTAAGACATCAGTGTGTCGTCACGAGCCGCAGGGTTTAATATGGATTCGTATGTCTGCGTTTTTTACTCTCATAGCCCTCAAACTATAAACAGGCCCAGTGACATGCATTATACGACTGACACAGAGTTAAAAATCTTCATTTGTGTTCTACTGAAGAAACAAACACACCTACTTCTTGGATGCCCTGGGGGTAAGCAGAAAAACAATTTCATTTTTGGGTGAACTATCCCTTTAATTTAAATTAGTGAGTCCATGAATGGCTTGGGTATGTAGAGCATTCGCAGCTTATATGGACCGCACGCCCCTGGTTTGTACTTTATATTTAAATGTTGTAGAGATTTAAGAATGTATACATATAAAATACTGGATCATAATAAATATTTTATAAAGTTGTAAAAGTTTTTTGTATTCGTTTTTTACGTTAGTAATGCCACCAGTGGGAAGAACAAACGTATTTGCATTTTGTTGCATCCCTAAAGATTATGATTATTTGTTGTCAGTTGTTTATTATTGAACAAATTATACATGTACATGAATGATCCTGTACTTTAAAAAAGGCTTTAAAAATCTTAGATAGTGACTAGGCTGTACCTCCACAATCCACAACCATATACTGTTTTCCAGTATCATTTCCCACAGTTTCTTCAGTGCAGCTCTCTGCTATGAAGCCGTCTGTTGGGAGTTGCTTACAGTACACAGAAGCAGCTTCTGGCTCTAAGGCAATGACAAGTCTTTCAGGATCTGACTCTGTCACCAGACCGGCCTGAAAAACAAAATGGACTATATATGTTACTATATCTCGTAACAGCGGCTCATGTAAAGGTCTGCAATATAGCATACGGTAAGACAACATTAAGTTATCGTTGTTAACATGTTGAATTGATATTACTTGTTATTCTATAAAAAATTTTAAGAAAGACAACACTCCATTTGGTTTCCAGATGTTCTCATTTAAGTCCAGCAGAAACAATGGAAATATTTCTCTATTTTATTGTTGTGGAAATGGCTGAATTATGAGTAATATTATAACTGGTTGAAAAAGTATTAATGATAACACTTTATTTTATAGTCCCCTTTAGACATTCTTTTGACTATTAGTAACTTTTCAGTATTAATAGATCATCTGCTTAATATCTGCTTATTATTAATATTATTATTACTGGTTGAAAGTATATCTGGTAACACTTTATTTTGAGGGTCCTATTTAGACACTTGACTGATTATTAGTAACTTTGCAAGTACATGTCAACCTGCTGTACTAACCCTAAACTAAGAGTACCCTAATAATACTGTAATGGGAGTTAGTTGACCTGTGATTAACCATTTATATATCTCAATTCTCACCTCAATAGCTGCTTCCCTCATAAACTGTTTGGCTGCTGGATCCCAGATCGCAGGAATAGTCAACACCCAAGTAGCATCAGATGCATCGAAGCTCTTGGTTGTGTTCTCTGCAATTTTGCCCAGTGCATGATCCTTAAGGTATTTCAGACTCTCTGAGAAAACTGTCACTGCTTTCATTTGTTTTCCATTTTTAGCTGTGATCATCAAATGCCTATTGATTACCTTTTCAAAGAGAAATGAATACATTATGTTCATATATGAAACACATCCCCCAGTGTCAGTAACCATTCTTTAGTCAAAATATTGGCAGTAATAAAAGTAAAATAAATAATGCCTTACTTTGCCATAGAGCTCCATTTTGAAGTTCTCAAACAAATACCATTCCTTTGCCTGTTGTCTTGAAGATTGCTTTGTGTATGTCTTCAGGGCTTCGTAACCAAAGTGCATAAAGCTCTGATGTTCATCAAACAAAATGCATGTAAAAGTTTTACCGTGTTTCTGGGAACCACCATGATTCCAGCTAGACACGAATGTTTGATCCTGTTGAGTATCAAATCTGAAGGCGTATCCACTGTAGGATGTGCCAAAGTCTATAGCAATGTAAAGAGCTGAATCTGCCATTGTGTTTGCGAGGTTTGCTAGAAGCTGTGTAAATCAGTACTCCTCAGTTCTCTGCAGATTTCACTTGTCCTTGCTCTTTTATAGTCATGGAATTTACTTTCACTTTTGTTAATCCACCCACTCACACAAACGGGTTGAGTAGCCTAAGTACGGAAATAGGAAAATAATGCCAATCTTTATTTTTGAAAATAACTTCCAGACTGTAATGACTTCAGCACAAACAATGATTTGGAATTGGACATCTTGAGCTTGAGAACTGTCGAATAGGGAACACTAGCCTTGGTGGACCGTCAGATTTCCTTTGATGACTTTACTGTAGCACTAAAGATAAATAACCACTAGATAAAAATAGTTTGTCAAGACGTTGGCTTGAGAAAGCCTGACCAAAAAGTTTGAAAGTTTTAAAAGCTTGAAGTTGGAAGGTTTTCAGTTTGAAATAGTTTGAATGTTTTAAAAGCAATATAGTCTAGATAGATAGATAGATAGATAGATGATAGATAGATGATAGATGATAGATAGATAGATAGATAGATAGATAGATAGATAGATAGATAGATAGATAGATAGATAGATAGATATCCTATAAATGGATATAACAAAAATAAAGCTACATTTGCATGCAGTAGGATGTTTTAAAAAGTGTTTAAAGCATCTAAAATATCATGTGATGTTAAGAAATATGTGACAGTCGGAGTTCAAAGAGCCGAGTCAATATCACAAGTCAAGTCAACTTTATTTATATAGCACTTTTAACAATACAGATTGTTTCAAAGCAGCTTTACAGTGTTAAATAGCAAAATAATGCAACAGAATTACGACAACAGAAATACATACAGTGGCAGTGTGGGCTTTAGATCAGTAATTAGATCAGTAATTTAGTTTATATGGTTAATTTAGTTTAATAATTAAATTTATTTGGATATTTAGTTGAAAAAATGTAGTGTCCCCAACTGAGCACGCCAAGCCAGAGGCAACAGTTGCAAGGAAACCAAAACCCCATTAAGTGACCTAATGGTGAAAAATAAACCTTGGGAGAAACCAGGCCAATTAACAAACAGCATATGATTATTATTCTGGAAACTTTACAGGTCAGAGGTCATATTAGATCGGAATATTCGAAAGATCAGAGGAAACACGCCGGAGACGGGTTTATTGAGGATGCCGTGTCGATGAGGCAGTTTCAGGGGGAGTCTAATCACGGTCTCTACAGACACTTCAGGGTCATGCGTTGGTCTTCTCTGGGCGCAGGTCCACCATCTGATCTGGATACGGTCCGGATCCGGCTGACTGCAGTAAACCTCGGGATAAAACAGAGAGACTAGCATTAGTGTAGATGCCATTCTTCTGATGATGTAATGAGTACATCAGGTGTTATGGGAAGTGTTCCCGGTTCCGGCTGACCTAGTTAATGCAGCCTAACAATCATTTCATTGAAAAAGTGTTTTATGTGTATGCCACAGTAAAGAGATGTGTTTTTAGTCTAGATTTAAACTGACAGAGTGTGTCTGCTTCCCGAACAATGCTAGGAAGACTGTTCCAGAGTTTAGGAGCTAAATAGGAAAAGGATCGACCGCCAGCAGTTGATTTGGATATAGCAGTGAATGAGTGTGTGTGTGTGTGTGTGTGTGTGTGTGTGTGTGTGTGTGTGTGTCTTCTCCTATAGCAGTGAATGAGTGTGTGTGTGTGTGTGTGTGTGTGTGTGTGTGTGTGTGTCTTCTCCTATAGCAGTGAATGATTGTAGTTTTTCCTCAGTGACACTACAATGCTCTCACAGTCTGATGTGATACTGTAGTGGACGGCTGCATGGTTAACATTTTCTTCCTAATATTATCAATCTTACATGTGAAGAAGTTCATAAAGTCATTACTGCTGTGCTGTTTACAATCATCAGAAGTTGAAGCTTTATTTTTGGTTAATTTAGCCACTGTATCGAATAAATACCTTGGGTTGTGTTTGTTTTCTTCCAAGAGAGTTGAGAAATAAGCAGATCTAGCAGTTCTTACGGCCTTTCTGTATGTGATCATGTGCTCTTTCCACGAATTACGAAAGACCTCTAGTTTTGTTTTCTTCCAGCTGCGCTCCATTTTTCTGGCTGCTGTTTTAAGGGCCCGGCTGTGCTCATTGTACCACGGCGTTGGACTATTTTCTTAAATCTTCTTTAAGCGCAGAGGAGCAACTGTGTCTAAAGTACTGGAAAAGAGAGAGTCAATAGTTTCTGTTGCAACATCGAGTTGTTCTATGCTATCTGGGATGCTGAGGAGATGATACTGATGAGGAAGATTATTTAAAAAGCAATCTTTTCAAGTTCACACACCTCTTTAATGTTAATTTTGGTGATCTCCGACTGGCAAAGTCAAATATCATTAGTGCCAACGTGAATAATAATCTTAAGAGAATTTAGGATTAGCTTTAGCCAGCACTTTTAAATTTGCTTTGATGTCAGGTGCTCTGGCTACCGGTAAATATGTGACTATGGTGGCTGGTGTCTCTATTTTCATGTTCCGTGTAATAGAATCGCTAATGACTAGGGCACTTTCAACAGGATCCTCAGTGGGTGCTTCACTGAGAGGGGAGAACCTGTTTGATGTTCTAACCGGAACGGAAAAGCTTTTTTTTAGATCCGCGACTATGCCGTCTCACCATTACCCAGTTTCCCTGCTGCGCGGGCCCTGCAGCCGGAACCGAAGAATGTACAGAGTTCACTAAGCTATTCGCATCCAAATCAGTGTCTAAAGCTGTTACATCCTCACTACTCTCAGATAAAGTATGGATGCGTGTTTCTAATTCTGAAATCTTCTCCGTCAGCCTAACTATCTCCTTACATTTATCACATGTGAAGCCCTGTGCGCCAACGGAGAAGCCTATACTAAACATTCAGCATGCAGTGCAGGTGACAATGACAGGAGATGACATGGTTTACCGTGTTTGTTGATTAATCCAATTTACCAGTTGTTTGATGGATTCTATTTACTAATCCAACTCACCACGGTTGTTTAATGAACTCAGAAAAACAGGAGACCCGGGTGCAGAGATGACAAGCTAACAGACTAGCGAAATGCTAACGTGTGATGGTGATTTAGATTAAAAGCTAGCGATGTCAAATTTAACGTGGCGAGGGTGATCTTTAATGAGCCGAAGAGAGCGCACATCATGCCTCTCTTCATCAGTCTCCACTGGCTGCCAATAGCCGCTCGCATCAAATTCAAGGCGCTGGTGCTCACCTTCAAAGCAACCACTGGCTCTGCACCAATATACCTAAACTCGCTTGTTCAGACTTACACACCCTCCAGAAGCTTACGTTCTGCAAGTGAACGACGCCTTGTGGTGCCATACCAGAGAGGCATGAAATCGCTCTCACAGACCTTTGCCTGGACCGCCCCCACCTGGTGGAATGACCTGCCTATCTCAATTTGTGCAGCCGAGTCTGTAGCCATTTTCAAAAAACATCTAAATGCGCATCTCTTCCAGTCGCACCTGACCAATCAAGAATAGCACTTATCATTCTATTAATTTTCTATCTGTCTAATTTATTTAAAAAAAAAAAGTTCTGTTCCTGTGTGTTCTGTGCTAGATTAACTGAGACTTGTTACAGCACTTGAACACTGTTGCCCTTGACTGTTCTAGTTGCTTCTATTGCTCTCATTTGTAAGTCGCTTTGGATAAAAGCGTCTGCTAAATGTAAATGTAAGACTTTTATATTTCAAGACATTGTTAGAAAGTGGGCACAGATGACAAATGTTATTTGTTCAGTGTTTTAGATGGTTTATTAATTATTTAATTGTTGTTGGTATTTATTTTTTTTTTTTTACAAATCTGAGATAAAAAAGGGGCAGAATACATAGCTTAATAATTAAAAGCATTTTAGGGTTAATGTTCATGCCTGTTTATACATGTAATGTCCTGGGAACCGAAATGTCACCCATTCACTGGAATGGTTCTTCCACAGAATCTTTTTTTTAGATTTCATTTTAAAATGGAGCCATTGTTCAAAACTATGTCAGGTGTCTTTTGCTGAATTTTGGGAAGCTTCCTGTTAAACTACAATGCTTGTAATTCTTGAAATGCTTCTCATTCCACCTCAAGGGCATCCAACTGAAAATCTGAAAGCAAAACTGTTCTTCAGCACATCATAGACTGTATCTGACTTTTGTCTTGTTTTGCCACATTCATCACACCCACTGACCCGATGCGGCCTGACATATAAGCTCTACATATATTAATATTGTTCTTTACTATTAAAATCAGCCCAACACACATCTGCAGTTTCTAAAAGCCGAATCCTTATCATAAGAAAGAGTGACAAATTGATGTGTAAGGAACAATAATTACCTTTTGAATTGGACTAAAAACATGAAGGGTTTATATGTCAGAATTTCCATGTATAAAATTATTTTTTACCAAAGTAAACTTTAATCAACATTTTTATGTATTTGGCAGACGCTTTTATCCAAAGCGACTTACAGTGCACTAATTACAGGGACAATCCCCCTGGAGCAACGTAAAGTGCTCAAGGACACACTGATGGTGACCGCTGGGATTGAACCAGCAACCTTCTGCATATTAGTTAAGTGGTTTAACCCACTGGACCACCATCTCTACTCAAACATTGGGGAGTAAAACAGCACAACAACGGTTAATGTAAGACGATAAACAGAAAGAACTGAGGGCTTACATAAACAGAGGGCAGGCTCTGAAGCCCAGAGAGCGTGGAGCCAAATTGGAACCAATGGGTCGACAGGCCGAGGTGGAGTCCAGGGCTTGGAGTCCCAAGGTGGAGCTAGGTGATCAACACTCCAGGGCTGGAGGGAGACAGCGGATGCGAGGCTGAAGAACTGGGTGGTGGATGCGGAGGGAGAGTTAGGCCTGGCGGAACCATCCTCGATGATGGAGATTTGGGGCTGGGTAGAGCCAATGGTGATGATGATGACTTGGATCTGGCCAGCAAAGACTTGAGACTGGACCTATCCAGCAGCAAGGAACTTGACTTGGAAATGAATGGAAAAGATGCAGCATGGAGTTACACAACAATGGAAAAGAAAAAGATTTTAATCACTACACCACCCCGCTGTTACAAGCACGTCAGGCTCCACCCTCTCCCAGACACAACGTTCCCAATCACCCGAGTACTGAGCACACACATCTGCACGTCATCTGCACTGCAATCACCACCTGCACTTAAGCTCCACGCTCACACTCAGTCACTGTCCGGTATCGTTCGCACATGCTCACGCTAATGCCAGCTTCCACGGACTCACCTGCAACCCTACCTGATCTCCTATGTATCCTGAGTGTCTCCTTGTCTTGTCCCGTCTCCTGGTTCCTTGTCTCCTTCGCTCCATCGTCTCCCTCTGACCTGCAATCAAGAAACGTATCGTATCACCCATTGTCCTCACCATTCACCTGAACTGCCATTCCTGATTCTCACCTCATCTGCTCACTCCTGGTTCCCTTAATAAACTCTGTCTACTGCCATCTATTATCCGTGTCACCTCTATTTGTAACAGAATACCGGACCATCACCGCACAGCACCAGGATGAGCACCCCGGATCCCTTCGAAGAGCTCGTCGACGCTGTTTGGCGAGTTCTTCCCTCCAGCGCACCTGCACCTTCACCAGCGAGCACTTCCGGGAACAACACCACCGCTTCTTCGCCCCCTGAGTACGCCAGTCCCATGGCCAGACCGGCGCCCTTCTCTGGTTCGGCGGAGGATTGCAACGGATTCCTGCTTCAATGTTCGCTGGTCCTGGAGATGCAGCCGCGCCTGTACCCCAACGATCGCACCAAGGTGGCGTTCATTACATCCCAATTATCCGGTAAAGCGCTCCGGTGGGCGGAATCTCTGTGGTCCAACGACAGTCCAGTGATCCAGACCCTGTCCGGGTTTATGACTCACTTTAAAGAGGTCTTTGGAAAACCATCATGGGATTCGTCGATCGGTGAACAGCTTTATCATCTAAAACAAGGTACTTCCACAGTCAATGAGTATGCCCTCCAGTTCCGAACCCTCGCAGCTGCCAGTGGATGGAACGAGCAGTCCCTGCTCACGACCTACCGGCAGGGTCTGGATCCTCGGGTGCGGCTGCATCTCGCTGCATACGAGGACACCACACCATCGGGCTAGAATGCTTCATACAACTCTCCATCCGCTTCGCCACTAGTATGCAGTCGTGTATCGAAGAACACCAGGGCCAGCCAACATTTCCATCCTTCCTCCGCCGACCAGATGGTGTCAGCCCTCCAGAACCAACCCTCGAACCCAAGCAGCTGGAGAATTCCCGACTGACAGCGACTGAGCGGCAGAGGCGGCTGACCCAGAATCTTTGTTTATACTGCAGTTTATCTGGGCATTACATCTCCGAATGCCCAGTCCGTCCTCCTCGACCCATGGTGAGTGCAATAATTCCTTCACTCAATAAAATGAAGCTACTCACCACAACTGTAAACCTTGCTGCTGCTGGTATCTCCCTTCCAGTTATTGCCCTCCTTAATTCTGGGTCAGCCGGGAACTTCATCTCGGGAACCCTCTGCCGCCAGCTCAAGCTCCGCACGGCCGACGATCTACCAGATCCAGTCGGTAACCGGAAGACCCCTCAGTCGGAGGCAGGTTAGTCGCTCCGTGGGTCCCATCGTAGTGCAAGTAGGAATCCTTCACATGGAGCGACTACACCTGCTGGTTCTGGAGGAATCCACCGCTGACATCATCCTAGGGCGCCCATGGTTAGAGCAGCACAACCCAGTCATCTCCTGGAAGACAGGAGAGGTCCTGAAGTGGGGCGACAGCTGCTTCCCGGACTGCTTCCCATCTCCACCGATTTCCACGTCCCCAAGATCTCCCTGTCTGCGCCACGTCCATCGAGAGTCCGCTAGAGAGACGATCGGTGGATGTTCCCTCCTGTTACGCCCCCTTCAGCGACGTCTTCTGTCCCCAACGGGCTTCCAAGCTGCCTCCCCATCGGCCATGGGACTGTGCCATCGATCTGCTGCCAGGTGAACCAGTGCCCAAAGGAAAGATTTATCCCCTCTCACTCCCAGAGGAGAAGGCCATGGAGGATTACATCAAGGAGACACTGGAGCATGGCTACATCCGTCCATCCACCTCCCCTGCTGCTTCGAGCTTCTTCTTCGTTGCAAAGAAGGACGGAGTCTTGCGGCCTTGTATCGACTACCGAGCACTCAACCAGATCACAGTCAAGTTTAGATATCCCCTTCCTCTCGTCCCAGCTGCCCTGGAACATCTCCGTGGTGCCACTGTGTTCACGAAGTTGGACCTCCGCAACACGTACAACCTCATCTGGATACGTGAGGGGGACGAGTGGAAGACCGCCTTTGTCACGCCCACAGGCCACTACGAGTACCTCGTGATGCCATATGGACTCGCCAACGCCCCCTCCGTATTCCAGGACTTCATTCATGAGGTGCTCCGGGAGTGTCTCCACAGGTTCTTGCTAGTTTACATTGATGACATCTTGATCTACTCCCGGAGCCTGGCTAACCATCACCGTCACGTTGCAGAGGTCCTTCAACGACTTCCAGCTCTACCTCAAGGCAGAGAAATGCTCTTTCCATCAGCCCTCAGTGCAGTTTCTCGGCTACATCATTGACCGCAGTGGAATCCGGATGGACGAGAGGAAGGTGGAAGCCATCCGGTCCTGGCCAACCCCATCTTCAGTTAAGGAACTTCTTTATTCTTTATTGTCCTCAGTAGAGGAAATTCATTTCCACAGACTGTACCAGAAACAACATTCAACACGTATAACATCAACATACCTACAGAATACACAGAACACATATTTTTGGTCACATAAGTAAACAAACAAAGATAGCATCAGCAGCAAAGACTGTATAAACCTGAAATTATACATTATTTAAATTCAGTGCTCTTATAGCTGAGAGTACAAAACTCTTTCCTAGGCGTGATTTCTTATGAGGCAGCTGTCTGTATCTGCGGCCAGAGGGAAGAAGAGTGAAACATGAGTTGAGAGGGTGACTAGGATTTAGTATAATAGTATTTGCTCTACGAAGGATAGCAGTGTCAATAAGAGCTGACAAATTGGGAGTTGGGAGACAAATTATTTTTGAAGAGGTGATGGTAATTTTAAGTAACTTGTTTCTGTTAGTCAAAGAGAGCATGGTGAAATAACAAGTGGCACAGTAAAGAAGGATAGGTTCAATGATACTATGATAAAGATGAAGCAAAAAGTGTGGTTTAACTGATAAAGTCCTAAGTTTACGTATGACAAAGATTCTTTGTTGGCAGCGTCTATGAATGTCCATGATGTGTTGATCAAAGCTTAGTTTATTGTCCATGGTAATGCCAAGGTTCTTAAAGCTGTCAACAATTTCTACCGCCTGGCCATTGATGGTAATAGGGCAGTGAGAGGTAGAACGTTTTTGACGTGTATCAATAATGAGTTCCTTAGTTTTAGCAACATTAAGGAGAAGATGGCTGTCCTCACACCATTTAATAAAGTGAGCAACAGATTGGTGGTATGATGTAACTGAATCGTTGCCTGTGAGAAGAGCGAGAATGGCTGTGTCATCCGAGTATTTGAAGTATTTTATGATAGGAGAGGGGCTCCGACAATCGTTGGTGTAAAGCGTATAGAGAAAGGGGCTGAGGACACAACCTTGAGGGGCACCTGTGTTTACAGTAATGGTGGAGGATGTCGTACTCCCCACCCTTACCGCCTGAGGTCTGTCACTGAGGAAGTTATTAATCCATCGAATTAACAGAGGTGGCACATGAAGATGATGAAGTTTGGTTATCATGGTGTGACGTTGAATTGTATTAAAAGCAGAAGAGAAGTCTATAAAAAGAATCCTGGTATAATGGCCAGGGGAGTCCAGATGTTGAAGAATAGTATGAAGGAGGGATGCAACAGCGTCTTCTGTTCCTATTTTGGCCTTGTAAGCAAACTGGTAAGGATCCAGCTGTGAGCAGACAACTGGAAGGATGGTCTTCAGTACCAGTTTCTCAAGGCATTTTGCTACTATGGAAGTGAGTGCTACTGGTCGGTAGTGATTCAGATCAGAAGGACGAGGTTTCTTGGGAACAGGAATGATGGTAGCTGTTTTCCAGAGGGTGGGGACAGTTGCGGTCTGTAATGACTCAGTAAAGAGCGAATGAAGAACAGGCGAGAGCTCCAAGGCACAGCTCTTAAGCAACCTACCCGTGATCCCATCAGGACCAGGGGATTTGCCAATTTTGCACCTCCTGAGCTGCTGGTAGACATCTCTTACTGTTAGGGGAACAGAATATGGCTGCTCGGGAGTGGGTAAACTCCCGAGCAGTCTTTCACATTCAGTATTGCAGTTCAGAGTGTCAAACCTGGCATAAAAATGATTCAAGTCACGGGTGAACAGGTTGAGATCAGAAGGTGTAGAAATACTGACTCTTGAAGTTGTACCAGTGAGTGTTTTTACTCTCTGAAAGGCCTGCCTTGTGTTCATACTGCTGAAATCATGTTCTAATTTGTCCTTATATACGAGTTTTGCCTTTTTAATCTCACTTTTCACAGAGCGGTTAATGTCTTTCAATAAAAGCCAGTCTTTGCACTTGAATGCTTGTTGTTTCTCCTTGAGTTTAAGTTTTATTTGGTGGGTCATCCATGGTCTAGAATTGGGGTATTTTCTTACAGTTTTAACTGGAATAGTGGTTAACATACAGAACTTAATATAGTTGGTTATTAGCATAGTTTTTGTATTCAAGTCTCCATCAAAAATACTCCAATCAGTGCAGGCCAAAGACCCCTGCAACTGTGCAATTGCGTCTTCTGACCACTGGGTGATTCTGCAGGTGGCTGGCTTTTCCCTTTTAAGCAATTGTTTATATTGTGGAAACAAGAAAACAATATTGTGGTCTGCGGAGCCTAATGGAGGCTGCACGTGAGCAGTGTAAGCGTTGTTTATGTTCCCATAACACAGGTCTAACACCTTTTCTTTCCTTGTGGGGGAGTTCACATACTGTTTGAAGGATGGGAGGACGCTGTTCAGCCTACAGCTATTAAAATCCCCCATAACAAACACCGGAGCATCAGGATATTTACTTAGCATAGAATGAGTGCTGTTGACTATAAGTTCAGATGCTGTGTTAGTATTAACACCTGGCGGGATGTAAACACAGCTGATAACCACTGTGGTAAATTCCCGCGGGAGGTAGAATGGACGAAGTGAAAGCGTCAGCATTTCAATACAAGGTGTGCAGACTCTGTCATGTATCTTGATGTTATTACACCAACGGTTATTAATGTAAACACAGACCCCTCCGCCCCTCTCCTTACCAGAGCTGCTCGTTCGATCCGCTCGGATGAGGGTGAAGTTCTCCAAATTAACCTCTTCGTCCGTAACGGAATCATTCAACCATGTCTCAGACAGCGCGATGATACAGGCCTCACGAAAGGTTTTCTCCCCCCGGCATCTAGCATGTAGAATATCCATCTTGTTCCGGAGAGATTGTACATTAGCCATCACCACTGAGGGAAGTGGAGGGTTAAAAGGACGCCTCCGTAACCTGGCGCGCACACCTCCTCGCTTTCCTCTTTTCCTCGGTTTGTGCAGGATATTAGCTGGAATTACGTCTGATGGTATTAGACCAAATGTGGCCGGGCCCCGGAGCAAGAGGAGATCTTGACGGGAGTAGGTGAGTTTGTTGCTGCAATACCCATCCGGGTGACATGCTACACACCTGAGATTACAGGTGATCAAAAAAAAGATCACCATGATCCCCAGTGTTTTCCCGATGAAGATCAAACTAGCCATGGTGGTAATTTCGATGGTATACACAGTACGTAAACAACTCAGATGAAAGAACAAACAAATAGACAAGTGACTAGACGCAGACTTGTGAGAGCGTGGGTACAGACTGTGTTGTCGCAGCAGAGCATGCGCCAAATTACCCGGGTATGTCCCATAACCCGATTCCTGGGTTTTGCCAATTTCTACCGACGCTTCATTCAGAACTACAGCTCCATCGCCAGCCCCCTCACTAACCTTCTTAGAAACAAGCCCAAGTCTCTGTCCTGGACCCCATCCGCCACCGAAGCCTTCCAGACCCTGAAAGATGCCTTCACGACCGCTCCCCTCCTGGTCCACCCCGATCCAGACCTTCCATTCGTCGTCGAGGTGGATGCCTCCACCACTGGGGTGGGTGGGGTCCTTTCTCAGCAGCAGGGGAACCCCAGTCGTCTCCATCCATGTGCCTTCTTCTCCCGCAAGCTCAGCCCGGCGGAGATCAACTACGATATAGGAAACCGCAAACTCCTCGCCATCAAACTCGCACTGGAGGAGTGGAGGCACTGGTTAGAGGGCGCAAAACATGCATTTCTGGTACTGACTGACCACAAAAACATTGGGTATCTCCACGAGGCAAGACGACTCAACCCCCGGCAAGCCAGATGGGCTCTCTTCTTCACGAGATTCGACTTCCACATCTCTTACCAACCTGGGGCCAAGAACATCAAGGCGGATGCCCTTTCCGGCATCCATGGTCCCGAGGAATGATCTGAAGAGGAAGAGAAACCCATTCTCCCTACTCTGCTCTTCCTAAGCCCCATCACCTGGTCGGAGGAGACCTTGCCCTCTGCCAATGCCTCCACCAACGCGCCGCCGGGCTGTCCTCCAGGCTTGCAGTACCTCCTACGAGCACAACGCATCTCATTCATCCACTCCTCACACACATCACTGGGCACTGGTCACCCTGGGGTCAATGAGACCCTCTCGCTGCTACGCCAGCGCTTCTGGTGGCCCCACATGTCAGCTGATGTCAGGAGGTACGTGCGGTGATGCAGGGAATGTGCCATATCAAAGAGTCCTCGTCACCTGCCAGCCGGTAAACTCCTTCCTCTGCCCGTTCCCAACCGTCCTTGGTCACACCTAGGGGTAGACTTCATCACTGATCTTCCCCTCTCAGACAATTGTACCTGCGTCCTCGTAGTGGTCGATCGCTTCTCGAAGTCCTGCCGTCTGCTCCCACTACGAGTACTGCCCACAGCTCTGGAGACCGCTGAAACCATGTTCAATCATATATTCCATTACTATGGCATCCCCGAAGACATCGTATCAGACAGAGGTCCCCAATTAATCTCCAAGGTATGGAAAGCCTTCTTCTCGCTCCTAGGTGTGACCGTGAGCCTCACGTCAGGATACCATCCCCAGACGAACGGGCAGACGGAAAGGAAGATCCAGGAGATTGGCCTGGCCTTGGCCTATGTTTCCTCCGTACCTTCTGTCATGGCCACCAGGACTCCTGGAACCAGTTCCTTGGATGGGCCGAGTACGCACAGAACTCCCTCCGACAACCTACCACCGGCCTTACCCCGTTCCAGTGCGTACTCGGCTATCAACCTCCCCTCTTCCTTTGGTCCGGGGAACCCTCCGACGTCCCTGCGGTGGATTACTGGTTCCGGGAGAGTGAGAGGGTCTGGGACTCAGCCCACCACCAACTTCAATGGGCCCTCCGCAGACGCAGGATGACAGCCGACCTTGTTACAAGCACGCCAGGCTCCACCTTCTCCCAGACACAACGTTCCCAATCACCCGAGTACTGAGCACACACACCTGCACATCATCAGCACTGCAATCACCACCTGCACTTAAGCCCCACGCTCACACTCAGTCACTGTCCGGTATCGTTCGCACATGCTCATGCTATTGCCAGCTTCCATGGACTCACCTGCAACCCTACCTAATCTCCTACGTATCCTGAAGGTCTCCTCGTCTTGTCCCGTCTCCTGGTTCCTTGTCTCCTTCGCTCCATCGTCTCCCTCTGACCTGCAATCAAGAAACGTTTCGTATCACCCATTGTCCTCACCATTCACCTGAACTGCCATTCCTGATACTCACCTCATCTGCTCACTCCTGGTTCCCTTAATAAACTCTGTCTACTGCCATCTGTTATCCATGTCACCTCTGTTTGTAACACCTGCATCATATTTGCTGAATAAAATATGATACTTGTTTCTTGCTCATTTTGAGATGGTGATTCCAAATACCCGTTTATCTCTAGCATGTCACACTTTTCTCACAAAATGTGGTGAGCATTTCATAGCATTTTTGTTTTCAGCAACTATTTGTGAGGTGAAGAAGTCATGTATTATCCCTTAATCTCCCGAAAAAACCTCCACAAAGGCATGATTCCTATTTTCCTCTGAGCCAGGTTACAACTATTTGTTCTCA
Source organism: Romanogobio albipinnatus (assembly GCA_023566225.1). Lineage (NCBI taxonomy): Eukaryota > Metazoa > Chordata > Actinopteri > Cypriniformes > Gobionidae > Romanogobio > Romanogobio albipinnatus. The sequence goes on from CM042240.1 coordinate 71,894,710, forward strand.
ACTTCTGAAAGACATTATTTTATGCCTAGTCCTGAATTCAAGGTTAGAGTTATGGCCAATGACAGAAGAAAATGCAAACATGGCCCACATATTTTCTGCTATATTCTGTGGTTGTTTTACTACATCCCCCCCCCCCCCCCCCTTTTTTTTAACAAGACTGTTATTTTTCAAGACGTTGTTAGAAAGTGGGCACAGATGACAAATGTTATTTGTTCTGTGTTTTAGATGGTTTATTCATTTTATTTTATTTCTGTGGTATTTTTTATCTATTTTTATCCGGAACAATTTTTTAGTTTTTTTTGTATGAGATAAAAAAGGGGCAGAATACATAGCTTAATAATTAAAAGCATTTTAGGGTTAATGTTCATGCCTGTTTATACATGTAATGTCCTGGGAACAGAAATGTCACCCATTCACTGGAATGGTTCTTCCACAGAATCTTTTTTTTAGATTTCATTTTAAAATGGAGCCATTGTTCAAAACTATGTCAGGTGTCTTTTGCTGAATTTTGGGAAGCTTCCTGTTAAACTACAATGCTTGTAATTCTTGAAATGCTTCTCATTCCACCTCAAGGGCATCCAACTGAAAATCTGAAAGCAAAACTGTTCTTCAGCACATCATAGACTGTATCTGACTTTTGTCTTGTTTTGCCACATTCATCACACCCACTGACCCGATGCGGCCTGACATATAAGCTCTACACATATTAATATTGTTCTTTACTATTAAAATCGGCCCAACACACATCTGCAGTTTCTAAAAGCCGAATCCTTGTCATAAGAAAGAGTGACAAATTGATGTGTAAGGAACATTAATTACCTTTTGAATTGGACTAAAAACATGAAAGGTTTATATGTCAGAATTTCCATGTATTAAATTATTTTTTACCAAAGTAAACTTTAATCAAACATTGGGGAGTAAAACAGCACAACAACGGTTAATGTAAGACAATAAACAGAAAGAACTGAGGGCTTACATACACAGAGGGTAGTAAATTAGGGAACAAGGGACAGGAGAGACACTAATCAGAAACCATGAAAACTAATGAATGAAGAAGAACCTAAGCAATACAGTGACACAGATGGAAGGAGCCAGAGAGGTGATGGGTTGAGCCTGAGGATAAGCCAGAGTTGAGACAAGATGAAGACCCACAGCGCACCTGAAGAAGGAATTAGCCAAGATGGAAGCAGGAGCTCGAATGACTGAAGCGAAGATGTGTACTTTGGAGACCCAGGTGGAGCAGAGGAGACAGACCCAGGGTGACACCGATGGACTGGAGAGCTGAGGCAGAACCACAGGCTCAGCGGGACCGGGGGAGAGACGGGGGCTCTGCAGACTGGCCGGAGCTGGAGCCAGAGGGAAGGAAGAGCCCAGTAGAGCCAAAGGGGTGGAGGGATGAGGCGTAACGGCAGGCTCTGAAGTCCATGGTGCAACCAGGGTGATGACTGACCACGGCGAAGTCAGAGGGATGAAGGACCCTTGGGGAGCCTGCCCAGAGAGCGTGGAGCCAAATTGGAACCGATGGGTCGACAGGCCGAGGTGGAGTCCAGGGCTTGGAGTCCCAAGGTGGAACTAGGTGATCAACACTCCAGGGCTGGAGGGAGACAGCGGATGCGAGGCTGAAGAACTGGATGGTGGATGCGGAGGGAGAGTTAGGCCTGGCGGAACCATCCTCGATGATGGAGATTTGGGGCTGGGTAGAGCCAATGGCGATGATGATGACTTGGATCTGCCCAGCAAAGACTTGAGACTGGACCTAACCAGCAGCAAGGAACTTGACTTGGAAATGAATGGAAAAGATGCAGCATGGAGTTACACAACAATGGAAAAGAAAAAGATTTGAATCACTACACCACCCTGCATCATATTTGCTGAATAAAATCTGATACTTGTTTCTTGCTCATTTTGAGATGCTGATTCCAAATACCCATTTATCTCTAGCATATCACACTTTTCTCACAAAATGTGGTGAGCATTTCATAGCATTTTTGTTTTCAGCAACTATTTGTGAGGTGAAGAAGTCATGTATTATCCCTTACTCTCCCGAAAAAACCTCCACAAAGGCATGATTCCTATTTTCCTCTGAGCCAGGTTACAACTATTTGTTCTCAACTTCTGAAAGACATTATTTTATGCCTAGTCCTGAATTCAAGGTTAGAGTTATGGCCAATGACAGAAGAAAATGCAAATATGGCCCACATATTTTCTGCTATATTCTGTGGTTGTTTTACTACTTCCCCCCTTTTTTAACAATACCGTTATATTTCAAGACGTTGTTAGAAAGTGGGCACAGATGACAAATGTTATTTGTTCGGTGTTTTAGATGGTTTATTCATTTGATTTTTTTTGGGTGGTATTTTTTAGTTTTTTTTTATGAGATAAAAAAGGGGCAGAATACATGGCTTAATAATTAAAAGCATTTTAGGGTTAATGTTCATGCCTGTTTATACATGTAATGTCTTGGGAACAGAAATGTCACCCATTCACTGGAATGGTTCTTCCACAGAATCTTTTTTTTAGATTTCATTTTAAAATGGAGCCATTGTTCAAAACTATGTCAGGTGTCTTTTGCTGAATTTTGGGAAGCTTCCTGTTAAACTACAATGCTTGTAATTCTTGAAATGCTTCTCATTCCACCTCAAGGGCATCCAACTGAAAATCTGAAAGCAAAACTGTTCTTCAGCACATCATAGACTGTATCTGACTTTTGTCTTGTTTTGCCACATTCATCACACCCACTGACCCGATGCGGCCTGACATATAAGCTCTACACATATTAATATTGTTCTTTACTATTAAAATCGGCCCAACACACATCTGCAGTTTCTAAAAGCCGAATCCTTATCATAAGAAAGAGTGACAAATTGATGTGTAAGGAACAGTAATTACCTTTTGAATTGGACTAAAAACATGAAAGGTTTATATGTCAGAATTTCCATGTATTAAATTATTTTTTTTACCAAAGTAAACTTTAATCAAACATTGGGGAGTAAAACAGCACAACAACGGTTAATGTAAGACAATAAACAGAAAGAACTGAGGGCTTACATAAACAGAGGGTAGTAAATTAGGGAACAAGGGACAGGAGAGACACTAATCAGAAACCATGAAAACTAATGAATGAAGAAGAACCTAAGCAATACAGTGACACAGATGGAAGGAGCCAGAGAGGTGATGGGTTGAGCCTGAGGATAAGCCAGAGTTGAGACAGGATGAAGACCCACAGAGCACCTGAAGGAGGAATTAGCCAAGATGGAAGCAGGAGCTCGAATGACTGAAGCGAAGACGTGTACTTTGGAGACCCAGGTGGAGCAGAGGAGACAGACCCAGGGTGACACCGATGGACTGGAGAGCTGAGGCAGAACCACAGGCTCGGCGGGACCGAGGGAGAGACGGGGGCTCTGCAGACTGGCCGGAGCTGGAGCCAGAGGGAAGGAAGAGCCCAGTAGAGCCAAAGGGGTGGAGGGATGAGGCGTAACGGCAGGCTCTGAAGTCCATGGTGCAACCAGGGTGATGACTGACCACGGCGAAGTCAGAGGGATGAAGGACCCTTGGGGAGCCTGCCCAGAGAGCGTGGAGCCAAATTGGAACCGATGGGTCGACAGGCCGAGGTGGAGTCCAGGGCTTGGAGTCCCAAGGTGGAACTAGGTGATCAACACTCCAGGGCTGGAGGGAGACAGCGGATGCGAGGCTGAAGAACTGGATGGTGGATGCGGAGGGAGAGTTAGGCCTGGCGGAACCATCCTCGATGATGGAGATTTGGGGCTGGGTAGAGCCAATGGCGATGATGATGACTTGGATCTGCCCAGCAAAGACTTGACACTGGACCTAACCAGCAGCAAGGAACTTGACTTGGAAATGAATGGAAAAGATGCAGCATGGAGTTACACAACAATGGAAAAGAAAAAGATTTGAATCACTACACCACCCTGCATCATATTTGCTGAATAAAATCTGATACTTGTTTCTTGCTCATTTTGAGATGCTGATTCCAAATACCCGTTTATCTCTAGCATATCACACTTTTCTCACAAAATGTGGTGAGCATTTCATAGCATTTTTGTTTTCAGCAACTATTTGTGAGGTGAAGAAGTCATGTATTATCCCTTACTCTCCCGAAAAAACCTCCACAAAGGCATGATTCCTATTTTCCTCTGAGCCAGGTTACAACTATTTGTTCTCAACTTCTGAAAGACATTATTTTATGCCTAGTCCTGAATTCAAGGTTAGAGTTATGGCCAATGACAGAAGAAAATGCAAATATGGCCCAGATGTTTTCTGCTATATTCTGTGGGTGTTTTACTACTTCCCCCCTTTTTTAACAATACCGTTATATTTCAAGACGTAGTTAGAAAGTGGGCACAGATGACAAATCTTATTTGTTCGGTGTTTTAGATGGTTTATTCATTTGATTTTTTTTTTGTGGTATTTTTTTTTTTTTTTTTTATGAGATAAAAAAGGGGCAGAATACTTAGCTTAATAATTAAAAGAATTTTAGGGTTAATGTTCATGCCTTTATACATGTAATGTCCTGGGAACAGAAATGTCACCCATTCACTGGAATGGTTCTTCCACAGAATCTTTTTTTAGATTTCATTTTAAAATGGAGCCATTGTTCAAAACTATGTCAGGTGTCTTTTGCTGAATTTTGGGAAGCTTCCAGTTAAACTACAATGCTTGTAATTCTTGAAATGCTTCTCATTCCACCTCAAGGGCATCCAACTGAAAATCTGAAAGCAAAACTGTTCTTCAGCACATCATAGACTGTATCTGACTTTTGTCTTGTTTTGCCACATTCATCACACCCACTGACCCGATGCGGCCTGACATATAAGCTCTACACATATTAATATTGTTCTTTACTATTAAAATCGGCCCAACACACATCTGCAGTTTCTAAAAGCCGAATCCTTGTCATAAGAAAGAGTGACAAATTGATGTGTAAGGAACATTAATTACCTTTTGTATTGGACTAAAAACATGAAAGGTTTATATGTCAGAATTTCCATGTATTAAATTATTTTTTACCAAAGTAAACTTTAATCAAACATTGGGGAGTAAAACAGCACAACAACGGTTAATGTAAGACAATAAACAGAAAGAACTGAGGGCTTACATAAACGGAGGGTAGTAAATTAGGGAACAAGGGACAGGAGAGACACTAATCAGAAACCATGAAAACTAATGAATGAAGAAGAACCTAAGCAATACAGTGACACAGATGGATGTCACAGATGCACCAGCGTCAGCGCCAGACCTTTACACTCCGCCCATCCGCTCCGCATCACCCGAGTTCTGATCCACCGCACCTGTGTTCATCACCTGTCCCTAATTCCCTGTCACTGCACTTCCTGTTATAAGCACCTTCAGTTTCACCATTCCAGTGTCAGGTCTCGTCGATACTACATCGTCATACTGACTCATTCTCTCCAAGCTTACCTACTAAAAGACTTACCTGTATTCCTCCGTTCGACCATCCTTCCTCAACCAGCCAGCCTTCTTCAGATCACCTGTCTTCCACCAACTCCATTCCGGCTACCATCCTGTATCAGATAAGAGACTCTATCAGAACTATTCACCAGTTACCGCTCCAGTTTATCTCATCACTTCTACCTGTCTGCCGTGACCACTATATATTTGTGTTTCAATAAATATCATTTCAACTTACCTGTTTGTGTAATTCAGCTGCCTGACAGAAGACCTGACCAAACATGCACGAACCAACTGGTCACGGCGACAGAGAAGCTTCCACGCCGATCTTAACCACCGGATCTTCACCTGTCACTTCATCACCCGCCATCAATCCTTCTTCGTCTGCCTCTATCAGTCTCATGGCCCGGCCAGCGCCCTTCTCAGGCGAGGAGGGGGAGTGCAGCAGATTTTTCCTGCAGTGCGAGCTGTTCATGGAGATGAACGCATCACAATTCGCCTCCGAGAGATCAAAGGTAGCTTTCTTCATCTCCCTTCTCACTGGACGAGCATTGCTTTGGGCACAATCACTGTGGGAAGCAAAAGGTGCTGTGACTGAGACCCTGAGCAATTTTATTAGTCACTTCCGGGTAGTGTTTTCTCCAGTCGTTAATGCCATATCTGTTCATGATCAATTATTTCGTCTACATCAAGGCAATTCATCTGTATCTTCATATGCATTACAATTCCGTACCCTAGCAGCCTCTAGTGGATGGAACGAGCCGGCTTTAATCACCGCCTACCAGCAAGGGTTAGAGCCTGAGATCCGGTTACAGCTCACCATTCACGATGACGCCATTGGTTTGGAAAACTTCATTCAACGTTCCATCCGAGTGGATCAACGCCGCACTGCTTGCTTGCTCGCTCACCCTGCACTGCCTCCTCCTCGTCCTTCCACCTCTGTCAACCCTTCAACACCAGAACCCATGGACATTAGCTCAGCACATTTATCGTCAATTGAACGCCAGAGACGCATTACAAACAACCTGTGTTTATACTGTGGATCCGCAGGCCACCTGCTAGCCTCATGTCCAGTTCGTCCCCCACGACCGGCGGTGAGTACAGTACACCTACCATCACCCATTTCTCAAATGAAATACTCTACTGTTCATATCTCACATCGTCAGCACTCTTTTTCAGCACAAGCGCTAATTGACTCTGGGTTCGCTGGTAACTTCATCTCACGTTCTACTCTCCAAAAGTTACAAGTCCGCCATGAATCCATCCCACAGACTCTCCAAGTGCATTCCATCCTCGGTAGCCCGCTCGGTCGTGGGAGGATATGTCACCGCAGCCCCTCTGTAACATTGAAAGTCGGTTGTCTTCATCAAGAGGAATTGTCATTTCTGGTGTTGGAGGGTTCTACGGCAGATATCATCCTGGGACGCCCGTGGCTGGAACTTCACTCTCCAGATATCAACTGGTCTATGGGAGAGGTTCGTCAATGGGGAAGTAACTGATTTTCACGCTGTTTAGCTCAGGTTAAAAAGGTGTCTCACAATTACTCATTACCCGTCCAGAAAATTCCCATGTGTTCCACCTCCGTCGAAAGCCCATCCACTAACGACCATCACGAGATCCCTAACAGTTACCGGGCATTCCAGGATGTCTTCGATAAGCAGCTGGCCACCAAACTTCCACCACATCGGCCATGGGACTGTGCGATTGACCTGCTGCCTGGGGCGGTTCTACCGCGTGGCAAGATCTACCCACTGTCCATCCCAGAACAGAAGGCCATGGAGGAGTATATTGAGGAGGCGCTTCGTCACGGGTACATCCGGCCTTCTACTTCTCCTGCTGCTTCAAGTTTCTTTTTCGTCTGTAAGAAGGACGGAGGCTTGCGCCCCTGTATAGATTACCGGACTCTCAATAACTCCACAGTCAAATATCGGTATCCTCTTCCTCTGGTCCCAGCCGCCTTGGAACAGCTTCGTGGTGCTAAAATCTTTACAAAACTTGATCTCCGCAGCGCTTATAACTTGATTAGAATTAGAAAGGGAGACGAGTGGAAGACCGGATTCATCACTCCTGCAGGGCACTACGAATACCGCGTCATGCCCTTCGGATTGTCCAATGCTCCAGCGGTCTTCCAGGGGTTTATGAATGAGATATTTAAAGACTATCTGAACCAGTTCGTTATAATCTACTTCGATGATGTACTCATATACTCTACCAACCTGTCCGAGCATCGCCATCATGTCAAGTCAGTTCTCCAACGTCTACAAGATCATCAGCTGTACCTGAAACTAGAAAAGTGTGAGTTCCATCAAGAATCCCTCCACTTCCTAGGGTATGTGATCACTCCTCAGGGAGTCACCATGGACCAGAGGAAGGTGGATGCCGTTTCCCACTGGCCATTACCCTCCACTATCAAAGAGCTGCAACGATTTCTGGGCTTCGCAAACTTCTACGGTAGATTCATTCAAGGTTACAGTCAGATCAGTGCACCCATCACTTCACTCCTGAAAAAAGGGGCCAAGTCTCTGTCCTGGACCTCCGAGGCCATCCAGGCGTTTGAAAAGTTGAAGCACTCCTTTAGTTCTGCTCCTACACTTGTTCATCCCAATCCAGATCTTCCTTTCACCGTCGAAGTGGACGCGTCCAACACTGGGGTAGGAGCGGTTCTTTCACAACAGCAGGGGAAGCCTCCTCAACTCCATCCATGTGCCTTCTTCTCCAAGAAGATGTCCCCGGCGGAGCAGAATTATGATATCGGCAACCGGGAACTGCTGGCTATCAAGCTTGCTCTGGAGGAATGGAGACACTGGCTGGAGGGAGCAAAACACCCGCTTGTAGTCATCACAGATCACCGTAACCTGGAATACCTTCGAGAGGCCAAAAGACTCAACACTCATCAAGCTCGCTGGTCACTTTTCTTTACAAGATTCAACTTCAAGGTAACTTACCGTCCAGGGGACAAGAATGTCAAGGCCGATTCTCTATCTCGAATACACCAACCAGATACCTTCACCCCAAAGCCTGAATCTATACTCCCTCCAGCCTTGATCGTCAGTCCTATCCAGTGGGGTATAGATGACCACATAGCCGACGCCACCTGGTCTGAATCTGCTCCGCCGGGAGGTCCAGTGGGACGGACCTATGTTCCCACTTGTCTACGTCCGTCCCTCATGGACTCGGTCCACACATCGCTGGGCTCTGGACACACAGGCAGCCAACAGACCCTCTCGCTCATTCAACAACGTTACTGGTGGCCCAGTATGAGCCAGGATGTGTCCCGGTACGTGAAGGGCTGCTCAGTCTGTGCCATGGCCAAGGTCCCTCGTCAGCTCCCAGAAGGTAAATTAGTACCCCTTCCTATCCCGACTAGACCGTGGTCCCATCTGGGGGTAGATTTTGTCACCGATCTTCCTTCCTCTCACTATCAGACATGCATTCTGGTCGTCGTCGACCGTTTCTCGAAAGCTTGTAAGCTCATCCCTCTGCCAGGACTACCCACCGCCTTCGAAATGGCTGAAGCATTGTTCAATCAAGTTTTTCGTCACTTTGGTTTACCAGAAGATATCGTCTCTGATCGCGGACCGCAGTTCATATCCAGGGTATGGAAGGCCTTCTTCAACCTTCTGGGAGTCACAGTCAGCCTGACGTCTGGTTATCACCCCCAGTCCAATGGCCAGACTGAGTGGAAAATACAAGAGGTCGGACGATACCTTCGGTCTTATTGCCATGACCATCAAGACTGCTGGAGCAGGTATCTACCCTGGGCCGAGTATGCACAAAATTCCCTTGAACAGTCCACTACAGGTCTCACGCCTTTCCAATGCATACTCGGCTTTCAGCCGCCCCTGTTTCCCTGGTCAGGTGAGCCATCAGATGTTCCAGCAGTCCATCATTGGTTCCAGGAGAGCGAGAGGGTCTGGGACTCAGCTCATGTCCATCTACAAAGGGCTGTTCGGAGACACAAAAGTCAGGCCGACGCAAGAAGATCTGCGACTCCGTCGTACCAACCGGGGCAAAAGGTCTGGCTCTCCACCCGGGATATCCGTCTCCGTCAGCCCTGTCATAAGCTGAGTCCCCGGTACATAGGTCCATTCGCAATACAGAGGCAGATCAACAAAGTCACCAACCGGTTATCACTTCCTGCACACTACCGCATCTCACCTTCATTTCATGTTTCCCTGCTCAAACCCTATAGTGATCCTTTGTTTCCTCCCTCCTCAGGGTCTGGCGCTGATGAGGTACATCCTCCTCCTGTGGACCCCGCTGATGAGAACATCTACCGTGTCCAGGACATTCTCGATTCCCGGAGACGGGGCAGTCAACTGGAATACCTCGTGGACTGGGAGGGTTTTGGACCTGAGGAGAGATGCTGGGTTCATCGTGATGATAGACTGGACCCTATGCTCCTACAGGACTTTCACTCATCTCATCCCAATCGTCCGGCGCCGAGAGGTCGAGGTCGGCCCCGTTGTCGGGTCTTTCGGCCCTCAGGAGCTGGCCGTGGAGGAGGGGGTACTGTCACAGATGCACCAGCGTCAGTGCCAGACCTCTACACTCCACCCATCCGCTCCGCATCACCCGAGTTCTGATCCACCGCACCTGTGTTCATCACCTGTCCCTAATTCCCTGTCACTGCACTTCCTGTTATAAGCACCTTCAGTTTCACCATTCCAGTGTCAGGTCTCGTCGATACTACATCGTCATACTGACTCATTCTCTCCAAGCTTACCTACTAAAAGACTTACCTGTATTCCTCCTGTGACCATCCTTCCTCAACCAGCCAGCCTTCTTCAGATCACCTGTCTTCCACCAACTCCATCCTGGCTACCATCCTGTATCAGATAAGAGACTCTATCAGAACTATTCACCAGTTACCACTCCAGTTTATCTCATCACTTTTACCTGTCTGCCGTGACCACTATATATTTGTGTTTCAATAAATATCATTTCAACTTACCTGTTTGTGTCATTCAGCTGCCTGACAATGGAAGGAGCCAGAGAGGTGATGGGTTGAGCCTGAGGATAAGCCAGAGTTGAGACAGGATGAAGACCCACAGCGCACCTGAAGAAGGAATTAGCCAAGATGGAAGCAGGAGCTCGGATGACTGAAGCGAAGACGTGTACTTTGGAGACCCAGGTGGAGCAGAGGAGACAGACCCAGGGTGACACCGATGGACTGGAGAGCAGAGGCAGAACCACAGGCTCGGCGGGACCGAGGGAGAGACGGGGGCTCTGCAGACTGGCTGGAGCTGGAGCCAGAGGGAAGGAAGAGCCCAGTGGAGCCAAAGGGGTGGAGGGACGAGGCGTAGAGGCAGGCTCTGAAGTCCATGGTGCAACCAGAGTGATGACTGACCAAGGCGAAGCAGAGGGATGAAGGACCCTTGGGGAGCCTGCCCAGAGAGCGTGGAGCCAAATTGGAACCGATGGGTCGACAGGCCGAGGTGGAGTCCAGGGCTTGGAGTCCCAAGGTGGAGCTAGGTGATCAACACTCAAGGGCTGGAGGGAGACAGCGGATGCGAGGCTGAAGAACTGGGTGGTGGATGCGGAGGGAGAGTTAGGCCTGGCGGAACTATCCTCGATGATGGAGATTTGGGGCTGGGTAGAGCCAATGGTGATGATGATGACTTGGATCTGGCCAGCAAAGACTTGAGACTGGACCTAACCAGCAGCAAGGAACTTGACTTGGAAATGAATGGAAAAGATGCAGCATGGAGTTACACAACAATGGAAAAGAAAAAGATTTTAATCACTACAGCACCCTGCATCATATTTGCTGAATAAAATCTGATACTTGTTTCATGCTCATTTTGAGATGGTGATTCCAAATACCCGTTTATCTCTAGCATGTCTTTTCTCACAAAATGTGGTGAGCATTTCATAGCATTTTTGTTTTCAACAACTATTTGTGAGGTGAAGAAGTCATGTATTATCCCTTAATCTCCCGAAAAAACCTCCACAAAGGCATGATTCCTATTTTCCTCTGAGCCAGGATACAACTATTTGTTCTCAACTTCTGAAAGACATTATTTTATGCCTAGTCCTGAATTCAAGGTTAGAGTTATGGCCAATGACAGAAGAAAATGCAAACATGGCCCAGATGTTTTCTGCTATATTCTGTGGTTGTTTTACTACTTCCCCCCCTTTTTTAACAATACCGTTATATTTCAAGACGTTGTTAGAAAGTGGGGATAGATGACAAATGTTATTTGTTCAGTGTTTTAGATGGTTTATTCATTTGATTTTTTTTGTGGTATTTTTTAGTTTTGTTTTTATCTGAGATAAAAAAGGGGCAGAATACATTGCTTAATAATTAAAAGCATTTTAGGGTTAATGTTCATGCCTGTTTATACATGTAATGTCCTGGGAACAGAAATGTCACCCATTCACTGGAATGGTTCTTCCACAGAATCTTTTTTTTAGATTTCATTTTAAAATGGAGCCATTGTTCAAAACTATGTCAGGTGTCTTTTGCTGAATTTTGGGAAGCTTCCTGTTAAACTACAATGCTTGTAATTCTTGAAATGCTTCTCATTCCACCTCAAGGGCATCCAACTGAAAATCTGAAAGCAAAACTGTTCTTCAGAACATCATAGACTGTATCTGACTTTTGTCTTGTTTTTCCACATTCATCACACCCACTGACCCGATGCGGCCCGACATATAAGCTCTACATATATTAATATTGTTCTTTACTATTAAAATCGGCTGTTCTTCTATCAAAACGGTTCTTCAGCAGTGTCAAGTGACCTGTGAGCATGATGGCAGCTTAGCGTTGTGACTCCGCTAACCCTACATATTTTCATTGATATATATTTATTGATCCAAGTTATTTTGACAATTGCTCGACATTTTATTTTACGTTTTGACACTGGGCATCGAAAGGATGACTTCTCGTCAAGGAAAATTGGCCAGCAAACAAACGCAGCGCGAACAAGCGCAAGCTGCTGACAAGACTGACAGAGTCACTTGCCGCTATGATCACTTCTGCTATGGAGAAACAGCAGTAGTTTATTGAAGCGCAGTTTAAAACGCTACAAGACAGACTGGATAATTTTCAGTCGGAGCTGTCTAGCTGTTCTGTTTTGTTTTTAGTTTTTTTGGACAAAAAACAGCAAAATACAAAACTCTCGTAGGGGAAAGTGAATATACACATACATGTAATTACAAATGTTGTCAAAATACAAAAGTTAATAACTAAACAGAAAACAACACCAAAACAAAAAAGGCAAAAAAAAAAAAAAAAAAAGAAAGAAAGAAAGGGGCTACTTAAAAACACAAGTCAATGTCAAAATTCTTTTTTTTAATTTTTCTTTTCCCCTTTCTTTTTTCTACTTTGATCTTACTTTATACACACAATTCTGACTTTATACACACAATTCTGACTTTATACACACAATTCTGACTTTATACACATAATTCAAATCTGACTATCTCACAATTCTGACTTCATACACACAATTCTGACTTTATACACACAATTCTGACTTTATATAAACACAATTCTGACGTTATACACACAATTCTGACTTTATACACACAATTCTGACTTTATACACATAATTCAAATCTGACTATCTCACAATTCTGACTTCATACACAAAATTCTGACTTTATACACACAATTCTGACTTTATATAAACACAATTCTGACGTTATACACGCATTTCTGACTTTATACACACAATTCTGACTTTATACACACAATTCTAACTTTATATACACACAATTCTGACTTTATACACACAATTCTGACTTTATACACACAATTCTGACTTCATACACACAATTCAAATCTGACTATCTCACAATTCTTTTTTTTTTTTTTTTTTTTTTTTTTGGGCATGGACATTTTTGTCCATTATGTATATAAATTTTTATTGGAATATGCAAAGAAAACAATATTAATAAATCAATACATTCCTTTTTTTTTTTTTTTTTTTTCCAATTAACAACTACTAAGGGTGGACACAAACATGAACAGTCACAAGCCCAAAACCCCACCCACCCCCAAGGAGGAGAATTAATCTTAAAATACATTTCCAGAAGAGGAAGAGAAAAAAATAATAATAATAATAATAATAATAATAAAAATAAATAAATAAATAATAATAATAATAAAATAAATAAATAATAATAAAACAGTTATACAAATTTGAATGAAACCGAAAATCAAACAAATAACTCCATAGAATAATTAAAAAATATATATATTACAAATCATCAAATATAAGTGGCGTACTTTTGACAAAATTAAGTAGAGGACCCCAGTTTTTATAATATTTTTTAGTGGAACCTCTTAGTGCAAACTTAATTTTTTCAATATTAGATTAGATTAGATTAGATTAGATTCAACTTTATTGTCATTACACAAGTACAAGTACAAGGCAACGAAATGCAGTTTAGGTCTAACCAGAAGTGCAATAGCAGCAAGTGCAGGATATACAGTGGTTGCGTAAGTGCAGGACATGGATATGTACTGAATATATATAAATATGTATAAATAGAGAGATGGTTATTACTACAAGCAGAACTGAATTTACAGATGAATATATACAGTGAATAAATATACAGATGGCTATTACTATAAACAGAATTTACAGGTGAATATGTACTATGAATATAATATACAGATGGCTATTACTTTAAACAGAATTTTACAGATAGAGGTATACAATAATATGTTAGGCTAATATGAGGAATATAGCAGTGGATTAAGGTAGTGCAATAAATTATGGACAGAGCTATCCGAAAAAAAGTGTAAAAGTGCAGTGGAAAGTGGTTGCATATTGCAGTTAGAAGTACAGTGCAAAATGCAAATGTGAACATTGTTACTGTAAATACAGTCGGCAGTGCAAATGAGCATATTCCAGTTAAGATATGATGGTGCAGAATGCATAAGTAAACAGTTGTTACTGTAATAAACAGTCGGTAGTGCAAATAACAAAGTGAAGGCAGATGTGAGGTAGGAGAGTTAGCAGTTTATGAGGGAAGTGGATCAACGGGGGTTTGAGTTCAGTAAAGAGACAGCTCTGGGGAAAAAACTGTTCTTAAGTCTGCTGGTCCTGGTCCGGAGGATCCTGAAACGCCTGCCGGAGGGCAGGAGAGAAAACAGTCTGTGGGCTGGGTGAGAGGAGTCCTTGAGGATGCTGCGAGCTCGATGCAGACAGCGTTTCCTCTGGATGTGCTCGATGGCAGGTAGTGGAGTCCCTGTGATGCGCTGGGCAGTTTTCACCACCCGCTGCAGTGCCTTGCGCTCCGCAACAGAGCAGCTCCCATACCATACTGCCACACAGTTGGTCAGGATGCTTTCTATTGCGCAGCGATAGAAGTTCACCAGGATAGCCGAGGAGAGCTGATTCTTCCTCAGTGTCCTCAGGAAGAAGAGGCGCTGGTGAGCCTTCTTGACCAGGATGGAGGTGTTGGTTGTCCACGACATGTCCGCCGAGATGTGGATCCCCAGGAACTTGAAACTGGAGACACGCTCAACAGCCATTCCATTGATGTGGATGGTGTCGTGTGTGCCTCTTGGCTCCTTCCTGAAGTCCACGATGAGCTCCTTCGTTTTGGTGGTGTTGAGGAGCAGGTTATTATCAGTGCACCATGTGGCCAGGTGCTGGATCTCCTCCCTGTAGGCAGTCTCATCGTTGTTGCTGATGAGACCAATCACCGTAGTGTCGTCCGCAAACTTGACGATGGAATTAGATCCATACACAGGCTTGCAGTCGGAGGTGAAGAGGGAGTAGAGAAACGGACTTAGCACACAGCCCTGTGGTACACCAGTGTTGAGTGTGATGGACGTGGAGCAGGTGGATCCTGATCGAACATTCTGTGGTCTGTCAGTTAGGAAGTCCAAAATCCAGTTACACATTGAAGTGTTGATGCCCAGGTCTCCAAGTTTGGCAATTAACCTGGATGGGATGACAGTGTTGAATGCTGAGCTGAAGTCAACAAACAGCATACGTGCGTAAGTGTTTTTACTGTCCAGATGGGTGAGCACAGTGCAGTGCCATGGAAACTGCATCCTCTGTGCTCCTATTGCTGCGATAGGCAAACTGGTGTGAGTCCAATGTGGATGGTATAGAGTCTTTTAGGTGTTCCAGGACCAGCTGCTCAAAGCACTTCATAACGATGGGTGTGAGTGCTACAGGGCGGTAGTCATTAGGGCACCTCGGGCTGGAGTGTTTCGGCACTGGCACAATGGAAGTGCGTTTAAAGCATGATGGTACAGCTGCTTGGGAAAGAGACAGGTTAAAAATGTCTGTGAAAACCCCAGCGAGCTGCTCCGCACATGCCCTGAGAACACGACCAGGGATGTTGTCTGGTCCAGCAGCTTTGTGTGCGCTGATCCGGCTCAGTGCCTTGCAGACATCTGTGGAGGAGAGTGTGATTGGTGGGTGGTCAGCTGAGGGTTTGAGCTTGGTGGCAGTTTCTCTGTTGTCTCTTTCAAAACGAGCATAAAAGTAATTTAGCTCGTTCAGGAAGTTGACATCAGTGGCTGCGGGGGTGGAGTGGGTGGGTTTATAATCACTGATGGCCTGAATGCCCTGCCACATGCGTCGAGGGTCAGAGTTGGAAAAGTGTCCCTCTATCTTAAGCTTGTAGCAGTGCTTGGCCTTTTTGATGCCCCTCTTCAGGTTTGCTCTGGATGCGCTGTAGGCTTGTGCATCTCCTGATCTGAAGGCAGTATTGCGTGACTTCAGCAGGAGTCGTACTTCCCTGTTCATCCAAGGCTTCTGATTTGGGTATGTGGTAATCTGTTTCTGGGTTGTAACACTGTCAATGGTGGTATTGATATGATCCAATACTGAGGAGGTGTAGGAGTCAATGTCCGTGTGAGCGCCACTGGTGGCTTGAGAAGCAAACATACTCCAGTCTGTGTTTAGAAACCTTTCCTGGAGTGTTGAGTCTGCCCCCGCAGGCCACACCTTGATGGTTTTCATTGATGGCTTCACACGGTTGATGAGGGGTGCATATTTGGGTCTGAGAAACAAAGAGATGTGGTCTGACTGTCCCAGGTGGGGGAGGGGTGTTGCAACGTAAGCTCCGGCCATGTTTGTGTAAACATGGTCTAAGGTTTTGTTTCCTCTGGTGTGGCAGGAAACATGCTGGTGAAACTTGGGTAGCACTGACTTTAAGTTTGAGTGATTAAAGTCACCTGCAACAATAAACGCAGCTTCCGGGTGATCAGTCTGTTGTTTACTGATGGCTGCGTGAAGTTCTTTCATAGCAAGCTTGGCATCAGCATCGGGTGGAATGTAGGCAGCAGTTATAATGGTGGAGGTGAACTCCCGCGGTAGATAAAACGGTCTACATTTAACCATGAGAAACTCCAGGTTAGCTGAACAATGACTCCCAACAATAGCAGAGTTTGTGCACCAAGCTTTGTTAATATAAATGCACAATCCGCCCCCTCTGCTCTTCCCGGAGCCATCTAATGTTCTATCCGCCCGGAGTGTGTGGCGTCCCGCTAGCTCGATAGCGGTGTCCGGTATTCCGCTGTTTAACCAGTTTTCCGTGAAGATTAGGACGTTACAGTTCAAAAGTTTCTTACTGTGTGTGATGCTGAGTCGAATCTCCTCCATTTTGTTCACTAGCGACCGTACATTGGCAAGGAAAATGCTGGGTAAAGAGAGCCGATGAGGAGTAAGCGTTAGCTTCGCTCGCGTTCCTCCACGCTGCCCCCGCCTTTGTTTACGATCTCTCCTCCGCCGTCTAGCACTTCCGCCCGGCCGGATAGGGTGCAGATTCACGGGTGTCCTAGTGATCTCAGGAAGGAGTTGTAGATTGTCCATAAAACTGTCGGAAATTCGCAAACCGATATCCAAAAGCTCAGCGCGGGTGTACGTTGTAAAGGCACGACTGTTCTGTACGAACAGACCCGAGAAGAACAGGAAAAATACCGCAAAATTGCAGAATCTGGAGAGAACCAGAGCCTCGCGATCTACTCGCGCCGCCATCTTGGATCATGATCCAAGAAAATATATAGAAAAGACAACAAATCTTCTAACCATGAAAGAGGAGGAGGAGGTTTAGAAGACTTCCAGTGTAACAGAATTCGTCTGCGAGCTATCAACGAAGCAAAAGCAAGAACATTAGCATACTTTTTTGCATTCTTACTCAAAATCGATGGAACACCAAAGATGGCAATTAGAGGGCATGGTTCAAGGGAAATATTCAAAACTTTAGAAAAAGTATCAAAAAAGGAATACCAAAAATCTTCCAGCTTTGAACAAGAATAAAACATATGGGTATGATCAGCAGCAACCAGAGAACATCTATTGCACATGGCATCCACATCTGAAAAAAGCTTACTTAACTTGAGGTTTGTAAAATTAATTCTGTGAAAAACCTTAAATTGAATCAAACTCAATCTGGCACAGGATGATGAAGAGTTAATGTAGTACTCATTAATATCCTGTAAAGGATTATATATTAATGAACACGAGTTCAAGTGATGCGATCGTCAGCATTTGTTTATCTTGAATTCAATACAAATTATGTACATCAACATGTGCACAGAGCATCACAAACTTACATACATGTTTAAGTTACATGCTGGTCATGTAAGCACTCAAATTCCAATTATGCCATGGATATATACTCGACTACTCATGTCATACACTGTACATACTCACACTAACAGTGAACCAGCGCTAAATAAACTCTTAACTCCATATTAATGACTGAAGGAAACCATGAAACATACAATCACATTACATTGTCTGTACTCTGGCTCTGTATCACTAGAGCGCGCGCGCTAATCGCAACACGTTTGCCAACCATGTGCGCAGCACTGATCGTTCACTCTAAACAGACCTAACTCTCTCATATACATTTGGAAAATGCAACTCTCTCAAATACACAATGTAGTTAACAGTCCTTCCTACAAAAACAATGATGGTGTGCCTTTTATATGTTAGTTACCTGTAAAGGATTATATATTAATGAACACGAGTTCAAGTGATGCGATCGTCAGCATTTGTTTATCTTGAATGACGTGCATCGCGAGAACTCTTTCTACAACGGCGCGCGATGACGCGCACACGCCCGCACAACCAATCACACACATCCATCTTTAACTATAATAATATATTTAATTAATTCAAACTGATAGCGCTTTTTATAGAACTCGCAATATTTGCAACAAGTATTTAAATGAAAACAAAATGATAATTATATAAATCTAATACAAATCTGTAAATGACACCTTAAAGCAAAAGCACATAAAATACATATGAAAACTGATAGTGATAATAATTATGCACTTATACCAGATAACTGATTATTCAGTATACCACACTCTCCCCCACAAAATAAGATGTCGTCTCGACATCATATGTCTTAAGTAATCAGTTACAGCAATGCTCAGTTTATAGTATTTAACTCCACCCAGAAGTTGTTGTATACAACATCAGGTTTTACAACCCTGTTACCAACATTTTTCTTGCACAACATTTCTTTTTTTTTTTTTTTTTCAGTCCATATAAATGGATTGGCAAATGCCATATATTGACAAGAGTCTCAGAGCTCAGTAACAACAGTCCATGTTATTTGCTCCCGTCAGAAAAAAATGGCAAAGAGTCCTTCAAGGAAGAAAAAAGATTCAAAAAGTGTCAATAGAGAAAGTCTCAAAGTGACTCAAAGTGTCCACAGTCTCAAAACTGCACAACAGTCCATTATTTTTGTTTTGCAATAGTTTCTCACTATGGGCAATAACAGTCTCTGGGTAATGTCCTGTATAGTAACCTTTCATGCCTTCGACACAGGGACTAGTTATGGCGTGAAGTTCGTGTGGTAGTGCAATTCAAATTTAATAACACACATATGGAGGCTGAGGGTAACAAAGGGGTGTTGATGACCAGGGTGTCACAGCTGTCATCCCACTCGATGCAAAGTGTGGGTAGTGGTTGTTGCCCACTATCTGCACATTGTAGCATGATGGGGACCCAAGATTGTCATAGGTAAACTTTTTAGGCGGTCGTCGTTTTCTCCTGGTGAACTGGTACTCGTTTTCCCCCCAAGAGGTTCTGTCTCTGGCCCCAGGCGCTGCAGCTGTTTCCCTAACAGGTAAGTCTTGTTGCATTAGGTCAACAGCTGGTTCATTTTCATCAGGTTCTTTTCTTATTTCAGGTGCAGACTCTGGAAGATCTATCTCTGACTCTGCTGGAAGTAGCTGTGGCCTTAGTTCCACTACTGGAGAGTTAGATCGAGGCTCAGAAGGTACTGACTGTGGTGATAACGCATTACTTTTTTCTAGGCAATCACTGCTTTCCTGTGGTCTTATCTGGAAGGGCTCCACTTGAAAGTAGTATTCATCCTCTTCACTTTCATTATCGTACTCTGACTCAAATTCTCTTCCCCGGGCGAGCTGCGTTCTGCTTTTTCTTGGTTGCTGTCCTTGTTTTTGTTTAGTACTTTGAGCTGGTGTGATTTCAAGAGGTAGATGGTCACATGGAAGGAGAAGATTGCGATGTAAAACTCGTGATCTGCCTTTACTCTGTTCAGGTTTTACTTCGTAGACTGGAGCACCATCTGCCACCTGGCGTGTAACAACGTGAACCTCATCCTCCCAGAAATTTCGCAGCTTCCCAGTCCCTCCTCTTGGAGTCAGGTTTTTTACGAGGACCCTGCTTCCTGGGAACAGGTCAGTACACCTCACTCGTTGGTCATAATTCCTTTTGTTTCTTTCTGCACACTTGTTTGCCTGTTCTCTTGCTATCTCACAAGCTTCCTGCATTCCTTTTGTCCATCGTTCCATGTACTCACTGTAACTTTGGGAGTTATTGTCGGAGTTGAGTCCGAAGAGAGCATCGATGGGCAACTTTGGTGAGCGTCCGAACAGCAATTGGAAAGGTGAGAAGCCAGTCACGTCACATCTGGTACAGTTATAGGCAAAGATTAATTTGTTCAGTGCATCTTTCCAATTAGCTTTTTGTCTTTCAGTCAAGGTTTTCAGCATCTGCAATAATGTCCGATTAAACCGTTCCACCTGTCCATTCCCCTGAGGGTGGTAGGGGGTGGTCCTTGAGCCGCTGTACTTTTTGAGTTGGGCAAGTAGCTGGTTTTCAAATTCTCCCCCTTGATCGTGGTGAATTCGAGACGGAAACCCAAACTTCAGGGCAAAATCATTGAATAACCGGTCAGCTACTGTTTTCGCAGATTTTGAGGTGGTGGCATATGCCTGCGCAAATCGAGTGAAGTGGTCAACAATTACCAAAATATACTCATAGCCCCCTTTGCATTTGTCCAGATGGAGAAAGTCAATGGACACCAGTTCAAACGGGTGGGTCGTTTTGATGTTTTTAAGGGGCGCTCTTGTCTCACGACAGGGTTTCTTTTGTTTGATACAGCAGCAGGTTCTCAGAACATAATTTTCAATGTCTTTCTGCATGTAGGGCCAGAAAAAACGATCTCTAATGAGGCTTGTGGTGCGATCAAGTCCCTGATGGCCCATCTCATCATGCATCTCTCTCAGAACAGTTCTCTTGAATTGCGTTGGTAACACCAGCTGTTTTCTCTGAGACGTTTGGCGGAACATGATGCCATGTTCATCTAGCTTCAGTTTATCCCACTCTCTCAGAAGAACTTTGGCCGGCGAGTTGACTGAACGCCATTGCTGAGGAGGCCTAGATCCTGCTTGTAAGTGTTCACGTATTACTCTAATGTCCTTATCATCCCTTTGTGCTTGTCTGATTTCCTCCTTTGACAGGGGTTTGAGGTGTCCCTCATTGTTCTCCCCACTTTCCAGTACACTCTGACAGGCTACTACAAAAGTCACATCTGGATTTCCTTGGAACTCCACTGCTTGGATCACGGCTCCCAAACAGTCAGGTGAAAACTGCTCAGTACATTCTCTCATCGTCGTTTCCGGATCTGCCGGCATCCTGGAGAGTGAGTCAGCGTCTATGTTTTCTTTACCTGGACGGTAGCGGATGGTGAAGTGAAAATCTGCAAGCTCTGACACCCACCTACACCCGGTGGCATTCAACTTCGCAGAGGTCAGGACATAGGTCAATGGATTATTGTCACTGAAAACTGTAAAGGTTGGTGCATAGTACAGGTAGTCTCTGAACTTTTCAGTGATGGCCCATTTCAGAGCTAAGAATTCCAATTTCCCACTGTGCAGATGGTAATTTTTCTCAGCTGCCGTCAAAGTCCGAGAACCATAGGCAATTACTCTCAGCTTGCCATTCTGCTGCTGGTATAAAACAGCTCCCAACCCTTGGTTGGACGCATCCGTATGAAGAGTGAATGGTTGAGAGAAGTCGGGGAATCCCAGGATCGGAGGTTGAGTCAAGCAATTAATCAACTTTTCTAGTATCTCCTGGTGTTTTTCTGTCCACTCAATTGATTTACTTGACGGCACCACATGATTTCGTTTGTCATTTCTTACTTTGTGTTTCCCCTTTCTCTGTGGCCCAGCACCTTCAGTGTTACTTTTTAGCAGGTCATAGAGGGGACTGGCAATTCGGGAAAAGTCTTTAATGTATTGCCGATAATAGCTGAGCAGGCCCAGAATCTTGCGTAGTTCACCCACCGTGCTTGGCGCCTGTTCTTTCAGTGCCGTTACAGCAATGGTGTCTGCGGGATCAATACAACTGCCGTCAGCTGACACAATTCTCCCCAAATATCGCACCTCTTTCTTAAAGAGCTCACACTTCCTTGGTTTTAACTTGACTCCACGGGACTGTAACCTCTGCAGTACTTTCTTCACCGCTTCCACTTGTTCATCGAAGGACTCAGTGAAGACCAGGATGTCATCTAAGTATGGTATGCAAATTTTGTCTCTTAACCCTTCCAGGCTCTCTTCCATGAACCGTTGGAACGCAGCAGGCGCGTTCATCAGGCCGAAAGGAATACGAATCCATTCGTATAGGCCCCACGGTGTCGTGAATGCAGTGAGGTACCGGCTCTCTGGGGACATGAAACCTTGGTGGTAGGCCTTCCCTTGATCTAACAGTGAGAACCATGCATTGCCTCCCAGCCCGTCTAGGATATCCTGCACCCTGGGTATTGGCTGGCGATCAGGAATTGTTTTGCTGTTTAGGTCCCTGTAATCAATACATAGCCTGAGGCTGCCATCCTTCTTACGGACGCAGACAATTGGGGACGAGTAAGAGGAATGAGACTTGGCCACCCACCCTTGAGCAATCAGGTCATGTAAGTAGTCCTTCATCTCTTGATATAACGGTTTGGGGACCGATGTGTATGTACGGGCAACAGGGGTGTTATCATTTAATAAGATACTCAGATGCAAACCTGGGACACAGCCGATATCGTC
This sequence comes from Romanogobio albipinnatus, assembly GCA_023566225.1. Classification (NCBI taxonomy): domain Eukaryota; kingdom Metazoa; phylum Chordata; class Actinopteri; order Cypriniformes; family Gobionidae; genus Romanogobio; species Romanogobio albipinnatus. The sequence goes on from CM042240.1 coordinate 71,917,418, forward strand.
GTCTGACTTCGAAAATGCATGACACTCTTCACGTAACATTCTCTTGACCTGTTGTTGTTGGGGCGGAGTTAAATGGCTCACATCAACTGGAGGGTCCCACGAATCCTGGTTGTCATCTCCACCAGCCGCTTCTAGTGGAACCTGAATGACAGAGACTGTGGCTGCACTCGCTGGATTTGCCATTGGTAAGACAGACTTAACTGGCTGCAGAGTTCCTAGCTCTGTTCTACCACCAAGCGTGATGTCATGATCTGTTCCATTCTGCACATTGATAGTAATTATTGGGTGGGCCCCCTTTTTCAGAAGGACAAGAGTATCAAAGAGTTCAAGGCCATCCGGGTATATTGGGTTAACGTGTGGCTCAAACAGTAGCACCGTATCTTGTTTCACGTGAGGCATTTTTACCAGACACTGAATTTGCATAATGGTGTGCTTCTCTATGTTCACAGGCTCCTTTCTGGTTCTTACTACGTACTCGCTGAGGCCCTCTGCAGTAACCAAATTGATGAAGGCATGTACACTTTTCTTCTTTATGCTAGGGAAAGCACTTCTGACAGTTCTGTACAAACAAGCATTAGTCACATCAAGGGATCCACTTTTTTCGTTCCGTCTCATTATTTGTTCTATCACGTTATACCCGATAATAGGTCTGGGCAGTTCTTGGTCCTTCAAAACAAGCACAGGAATGTTTAACTCTTTCTCATTGGTTACAGGGGATGCCAGCTTGAAAGTCAACTCCACCCATCCACTGTATGGCATGTTCGCTCCATTTGCTGCCACCAGGCGCAAGCTGTCTGGCGCCTCGGTCGCCTCCAAAACATTTCTCAGTGTCACCTCAGGTGCATATTTGGCTTTCCACTCCTCATCTATAATGCATACTTGGGAGCCTGTATCCCATAATGCTTCAGTCTTTTTCCCCTGAAGATAACAGGTAACAAGGCACTGTTTTCCTACTAAGGACGTGATGGCAGAACGTTGGTTAACTCGACAAGGGGCAGTTAAAATACTATCAAGCGACTGGGACTTAAACTGTCTCTGATGGCCAATGCTACATTTCTCATGCTTTTGGGACTGCTCTGCCGCTCGGGTTACACCCTGTCCCTTGGGGGTAACCCGCTCCTGTTTAACGGAGCTCCATGCTGAGGTCTGGTGCCTTTACTCTTACAGCCAGCTGAGAAATGCTCGCTGCTGCCACAGTGGTAACAATGGGTGCAAGGGTCTTCTGCTTTGCGCTGCTGGCAATGGAAACATTGTCTGGCTCGTGAGGGACGGGGCTGGCGGAACTGATAAGGGTGTTGTTGTGGTAGCACTGTGTACTGCTGGGGATAATATGGTGATGGTGCAAAACTTGAAGGATGGGTTGCATAATTGATGGTCATGGGATGCTGCTGAGGAGAAGGATACACATGTGGCTGTCCATGGTGAGTCTCTGGCCCTGTATAATGCTGACTTGACTGTGGATAATGTTCTGGTGGAACAGAAGAGCACTGGGCTGGCTTTGCAGGTATAAGTGGCATGTTCTGTTCCCTCACCTGTTGTTGGCTTTGTGAGAACTGATGTGGAGACATATATGGACTTCCCTGCCGTTGGTATGTAGCTGTCTCGGGTTTCCAGGTTTGATGCTCTTGGACATGGGTCCATCCTGCTGTCTTTTGGGACACTGCTGCTGCTGGTTCTTTGTCATAAACTGCAAAACACTGCTGAGGGACAGATAATGGTTGTTGGATTGACTCTTTTATCTGTATGATATCATCACTCAGGCTTTTCAGTTGTGACATTAAATCAAACCTTGACTGTTTGGACTGAAGTTTTTGTTCATGGGCAGGCTCATTCAACTGTACAGCATGAACAGTACCATTTTTCTCATATTTTCGCTTATTTTGTCTTTCAGATTCATTGGAGCAAGCTACATTGAGTTTCTCCAGCAACACTTCGTCTGGGACAGCAGGGTCTGAAAGGTATGGTTGAAGGTGGCTTTGGATGCGGTCGTTTTGCAATCCAGTCAAGACGGTGTGTAAGAACATATTCTGAACTAGGGCGGGATCATATTTCAACCCTGAGTCATCCTCCTGAGAGGCAAACAGAATTTTCTGTCTCAGATCAAGAGCTCGAATTAGGAAGCTTTGTGGCGTTTCTCTAGTGTTTTGAGCTTCTTTGGTGAGCTGCTTATATAATTCGGTCGCATTTTTCTCCTGATAATGAGAACGAAGTATCCGCCTTAGCATCAGGAGTGTCAGCCCTGCCTTTCCCTCAAGATAGCTCCGCAGCTGAAGCCCTGGCGTGATAGCCCTGATGACAGAATCTACTATTTCCTGTTCTGCATAGCCCTTTTTAAGTCCACCTTCTATCTGTCGTGCCAGACTGGAGAATGAGAGACGGTCCTTCTGCCCTAAATCTCCTATTAGACCAGAAATTTTGAAATCTTTCTGCCATGTTGCATTAACTTGTCTCTGAAATGTGGGTGAAGAATAAATCAGCCCATGGTCTACATGTGTCTGTCTGTTTTCTGCAGTCTGTGGTGCAGTGGGACTAATGTGCATGGCAGAGAATAATTCAGACGCACTTTCTCCACTTTCTTGCATTGCTCTCTGGACGGTGTTAACATTTCCAAGTTTGTTTTCCTCTCTCTCTGTACCTTTCCCAGAAGCATTCATTGTGATTCCCATGAGCTGGTTCAGGTTATCATTAATCGTTAAAAGTTCAGCCATGCCGCCATCTTCCATCTCCTCTAGCTCAGGTCGCAATAAATAGTTACTAAGAAGGCTCAACAGGAACAAACGAGTCAACTTTGTCTCATCCTCTCGTGTTAGGTGAAGAAAGACACCAAGTTTTATCAGTTTTTCACGTGATAGTGTGCATAATTTCTCACCAATTTCCTCTTGGAGATGTTTAAGCTCATCCATTTTAGCTGCTATGTAGACAGGTCGTTGAGAGTAGCGTTTACTTTACTGACTTGACCTTGCTGCCACTGGTAAAAACTGAATCTCCATGACATGCACTGCTCAATCAGACCTTTTTCACCACTCGTCCTGAATGTCTCACACGGTAGCTTGTCTGGACCACTTAGTAAGGGGATGATGTTGCTTAATGGGCTCTGCCGGTCAGGGAGTCACTCCACCGAACATCCATCCCAGCGGTGCCTCCAAAATTGTAGTACTCATTAATATCCTGTAAAGGATTATATATTAATGAACACGAGTTCAAGTGATGCGATCGTCAGCATTTGTTTATCTTGAATTCAATACAAATTATGTACATCAACATGTGCACAGAGCATCACAAACTTACATACATGTTTAAGTTACATGCTGGTCATGTAAGCACTCAAATTCCAATTATGCCATGGATATATACTCGACTACTCATGTCATACACTGTACATACTCACACTAACAGTGAACCAGCGCTAAATAAACTCTTAACTCCATATTAATGACTGAAGGAAACCATGAAACATACAATCACATTACATTGTCTGTACTCTGGCTCTGTATCACTAGAGCGCGCGCGCTAATCGCAACACGTTTGCCAACCATGTGCGCAGCACTGATCGTTCACTCTAAACAGACCTAACTCTCTCATATACATTTGGAAAATGCAACTCTCTCAAATACACAATGTAGTTAACAGTCCTTCCTACAAAAACAATGATGGTGTGCCTTTTATATGTTAGTTACCTGTAAAGGATTATATATTAATGAACACGAGTTCAAGTGATGCGATCGTCAGCATTTGTTTATCTTGAATGACGTGCATCGCGAGAACTCTTTCTACAACGGCGCGCGATGACGCGCACACGCCCGCACAACCAATCACACACATCCATCTTTAACTATAATAATATATTTAATTAATTCAAACTGATAGCGCTTTTTATAGAACTCGCAATATTTGCAACAAGTATTTAAATGAAAACAAAATGATAATTATATAAATCTAATACAAATCTGTAAATGACACCTTAAAGCAAAAGCACATAAAATACATATGAAAACTGATAGTGATAATAATTATGCACTTATACCAGATAACTGATTATTCAGTATACCACATTAACACTGCCAGCAGCTAATTCCCACCATTCTAAGTCCAAAGTACATCCGAGTTCTTCCTCCCATTGATGTTTAAAACGAGTGGATGATGGCAAAACATAAGGAAGAATTAAATTATATAAAAAAGATATAGACCTCTGTTTCTGTATTAAGCACTTCTCATATAAAGAAGGTTCAGACAAATCTGGAAAAGAAGGACAATGGGAATTAACAAAGTTGCGCACTTGAAAGAAACGAAACAAGTTAGACTGTGGTATACTGAATTTTTTTGCAAGATCAGAAAAACTTGTGAAAACTCCATCAATAAATAAATCTGAAAAATATACAAGGCCTTTGTTTTTCCACGAAACAAAAGCAGAGTCTAAGGTTGACGGAGTAAATAAATGATTATTGCAAATAGGGCCATAAAGAGAGGCAGCAGCAAGTTTAAAATGTTGCCTGAATTGCCTCCAGATCCTAAGAGAAGCGCATACTACTGGATTTGTAGTAAACTTTGAGGGGTGAGTGGATAAAGGAGCACATACCAAGGCAGTGAGTGAGGATGAAGAACAGGACTGTGCTTCTAACCTACACCAATCTAAATGGGGAGAATTATACCAGCAGCGAATTTTGCTAATATTTGCTGCCCAGTAATAAATCAAAAAATTGGGCAGTGCAAGTCCCCCATCTTTTTTATGTCTTTGAAGATATGCCTTGCTTAACCTAGGAGGTCTGCCCTGCCATACATAAGTAGAAATAGCACCATCTAACAGTTTAAAGAAAGACTTGGGTAAAAAAACAGGGAGGGACTGAAAAAGAAACAAAAACCTAGGTAAAATATTCATTTTAATTGATTGAACTCTACCAAATAAGGTAAGAGGTTGCTTATCCCAACGTCGCAAATCTAATTTAACTTGCTTGAGCAACTTAGAAAAATTATGCTGATATAATAGAACAGGTGAATGTGAAATATATACTCCCAGGTAACGGAACTTTGTAGAGGATAACTGAAATGGGATCACCCCAGCTGGAATTTGTTTAGCCAAATTATTTACTGGGAAACATTCACTTTTATTTATGTTAAGTTTGTAACCCGAAAAGGATCCAAATGTGTTAAGAATATGTAGCAAATCAGAAACTGAACCGACCGGGTTTGAAACATAAAGCAGAAGGTCATCCGCATAGAGCGAATCACGATGTTCTATCCCTCCCCTAGTGATACCTGAAAAAAGCAAGGAGTTTTTCAAAGCTATGGAAAGAGGTTCTATCGCTAAAGCGAATAATAGAGGAGAAAGGGTACAACCTTGACGGGTACCTCTTGTGAGGGGAAAATATTGCGAACACAAAAAGTTAGTTCTCACACTGGCTACAGGTGCAGTGTACAAAAGACGTATCCATGATGTAAAAATGATGTATCCATGATGTAAAAAAAAAAGGGCCAAAACCAAATCTATCTAATATAGCAAACAAATACTTCCACTCGACCCGGTCAAAAGCCTTTTCCGCATCCAATGAAATAATCATTTCTGCAGGAAAGACTCGGGAGAATTATATCGACAATAGTGCATTTAATAGTAGCTCAGCAAGCTAATAATCTACAGAGTCAATTTGGCGTAGGCCCCGTCCGTAGGCATAATCCGAGGGTATCGGATCTGCAATTCCTGCCTGAAGATGAGGGCAGGGGCGCAGCCGACCCCCAAAAGTAGGTGGAGTATTAATACACCGGGACGGGGCCCGCCAACCCCCAAAAGTTGGTAACTGAGTATACCCACCGGTCTAGAATCCTGGGGTTCCTGAAAAATAGAGAAGGAAGTTACTATGTGGTAGAATTAAGATGTGAAGAGATACTGCATGCCTATAGCTTAAAAAAAAAGACAATTTATTTATTTGTATTATTGTTATATATGTAAATATATGATTTTATTTATTTATTTATTTATTTATTTATTTATTTATTTATTTATTTATTTATTTATTATTTTTATTTTTTTGATATATATATATTTATATATTGCCAGTTCACTCCTATAGGAAAACACAAAGACAAGGCCTCATTGGACCACACAGACAGAGCCGCCTTGGCAAAAATAATAAACAGGCCTCATTGGACCACACGGCCTCATTGGACCACACAGACAGAGCCGCATTGGCTATAATAGAACGGCCACATTGGACCACATATAGCAGGCCACCTAGGGCCGTACATAAACACACATATTCTGGCCTCATTGGACCACACGGCCTTTATAGACCACAGAGACAAGGCCTTGATCAGCCACCCGGCCTATACAGACCACAGAGACGAGGCTTCTAAGCCACAACGGCCGCTAATGCCACAGAGAGACGAGGTAAGACTGGACTGCAAGTGAACGAAGCCACTTGGCTAGAATTTTTATTTTTTTTTATTTTTATTTTTTATAAACAAAGAACCTATGCCCCAGGGGGCGACTGGCCACTATTGGCATCTTTTAAGGACAAGACCAAGCCACTAGTGCCACACATATACAAACCACACGAGACTACGGCATCTAAGCCACATAAAACATATGCCCCAGGGGGCCACTGGCCGATCAGGCATCTTTTTAAAGGACAAGGCAAACATATGCCACAAGGCGCCAAGCCCCACATGAACACAAGGCCCACGTGGCCACAAGGCCACTAATGCCACACAAAGACAGACATACTGAATACAAGGCCGCTAGGCCACATTTAACCATGCCATGAAGGCCACAAGACCACGAGACAAGGCCACATTAGGCTACACGGTCACAGTAGACCACACGGAACATAGAATGTTTCCTAAACCATAATCCCACACTTAGACGAGACGTACAGACGATGGCCACTAAGCCACACAAAACGAAGCCATAAAGGCCGCACCCTTGAAGGCCGAACATGGAACAAGGCAACATTGTACCACAGAGACGAGGCCCGCCGGGCCACAAGGCTGCTAAGCCACACTGAATGAGGCCAACGAGACAGAGCCGCTAGGCCACACAGAACATGCCATGCTTGATGGCCACAAGACCACGAGACAAGGCCACATTAGGCTACACGGTCACAGTAGACCACACGGAACATAGAATGTTTCCTAAACCATAATCCCACACTTAGACGAGACGTACAGACGATGGCCACTAAGCCACACAAAACGAAGCCATAAAGGCCGCACCCTTGAAGGCCGAACATGGAACAAGGCAACATTGTACCACAGAGACGAGGCCCGCCGGGCCACAAGGCTGCTAAGCCACACTGAATGAGGCCAACGAGACAGAGCCGCTAGGCCACACAGAACATGCCATGCTTGATGGCCACAAGACCACGAGACAAGGCCACATTAGGCTACACGGTCACAGGAGACCACATAGAACAAAAATATCGCATTAAATAAATTTTTTTTATTTTTTTTTTTTATTTTTTTTTTACGATTATTTAAATGACGAACATGTAACGAAGCACAACGGCTGCTACAGCCACATAGAGACGAGGCCACATTGAACAGAGCCGCTAGGCCACATGTATTAGATGACTAGAAGTCGTTGAGGAGTGCTGGCTAGAATAATAACGGGATGAGGGAAATAAGATTAAGACACCACCACGAGTAGTTGCATAAGAATTTACCTTATGGTTACTGTAGAGCAGGGGTGTCCAAACTTTTTTTAAAGGGGGCCGGATTCGATGTTGTGGACATACCAGGGGGCCGGTCCCTTTTCTATTTTATATATATATATATATATATATATATATATATATATATATATATATATATATATATATATATATATATATATATATATATATATATATATATATATATTAGGGCTGTCAAAAGATTAATCGCATCCAAAATAAAAGTTTGTGTTTACATAATATATGTGTGTGTACTCTGTTAATTATTATTTATATATAAAATACACACACATTCATGTATATATTTAAGAAATATTTGCATGTATATACTGTATATACATTTATATAATCTATAATATATATATAAATATAAATGTTTTATATATAAAAATAATATTTTTTTCTTAAATATATACATGCTTGTGTGTGTATTTATATATAAATAATAATTAACAGAGTACACACACATATATTATGTAAACACAAACTTTTATTTTGGAAGCGATTAATCGCGATTAATCTTTTGACAGCCCTAATATATATATATATATATTTTTTTTTTTTTTTTGACAAAAGCTTGAGCTGACAGTAGAGTAGCTTGAGATAGGACACAGGAAATGTATAGATATTTAACAATATCTGTAAAACTTTCATCAACCAAAAAGTTTTAATGGGTGAAATTTGTATATTATTACGGAGTTAGAACTCTATTCTTATTTAAATTTAATAAGTGCTCTATTTAGATCACCACAGGTAAAACCACACTACAAAAATTGCTTTTCTGACTTGGTATTTCTGTCTTTTTTCCAGTCCAAATATCTAAAAATTCTTAAATCAAGATGCTTTTACTTAGGAAAATTACATATTTTTTCTTGATTCCTGGGGGGAAAAAATCTAAATGAATTGAGTTTTTGCTTGAAACAAACTAAATTATCTAATTAATGGATTAGAAAAATAATCTTCCAAAATCTTCCTTAAAGATTCCAAACAGAAACATTATTTTTCTTACCCCATTGGCAGATATATTTGCTTGTTTTAAACAAAAACTCACTTCAATTTTATTTTATTTTCCAGAAAACAAGAAAAAATATCTAATGTCATTTAACTTCTCGTAACATCTTCATTTAAGATTTTTTAGATATATTTAGACTAGAAACAGGACAAAAATACTAAATTACAGCATTTTTTGCAGTGCACACAAGGCAAAAAGTAATATATATATATAGAATGGTATTTAGTCTACATATAAATTCAAATGCACAAAACTGCAAGTTTATGACAAAAAATAGTCTGCAATTTGGCCTTTATTACTCATTTAATACATGTCTACATTACAAATTAAATAAAATTTGATATTAACCTACATTTCTGACAAATTACCATGGTTACAGGTAGTGTTACCACAGTAAATCCATGATAAATTCGAAATGCGAATTGTTGTTTGAAAAGTATTTTGAATCGGCTCAGCTGATTTGCACGTTAGTGTTGTTTATTAAGTCAGCGCTGTTTAACTGGATTTGAATTAAATCAAATCACATAGAGATTCAGTACCGGAGACCTCAGCGCTGAACTCGAACACTTCTCACGGGCTTCGGAAGGCTGTTCAGTGGGCGCGTGATCGAGACGCTCAGCAGGTAAACACATTTGTTCAGAGTCAGAGCTCACGAGTTGCGCAGAGCACAAGCAGCGCTGTTTCGTTCCGCTTTTGGGGCTGTTTCCCTGGCCTAAAGTCTAGTACTGCCACCTTGCGGTGACATCATGAAACTGCATGATTTGTAAATGATCCGTGGCGGGCCACATGTAATACATTTTAATAGACGCGCTGCGGGCCGTTTGAAATTCATCCCAGGGCCGCATTTGGCCCGCGGGCCGGACTTTGGACACCCCTGCTGTAGAGCTTGCTGGGCTTGAAGAATGGTTTTAGAATCGGGTCTTATGTATGATTCAAAGGCCGAGAAAGACCATCTACCCAAAATCTTGATGGCCGACGATGGGATTCCTCGTTTAGCTGCTGTAGTAGCTGCCCCAATTCTGAATGAGTGCCGGTATAGGGAGAGGGGGATAGACTGCAGCTTTTAACGACAGAGTTTAACTGGGTTCTAAACCAGTCCTTAGAGAGAGGTGCTCCAATAGATAAAATAAATAGGGAGGGGGGGGGGGGGGGGGGAGGAGTGGTCGGAAGTCTTAGACGAACGTAAAGATATTTACCGTGGAAGTGCAGGGACAGAGATTCTTCATCTTAGAATTGTTAATGTGATACCAGAACCTTAGAGTCATTCTAGAATGCTTAAGTAAAAGAGTAAAGAAATTGAGTGAGAAGTGAAGATCAGAATAGGAAAGACAGTAAATCAAACTGATTAGTTTCTAAAGTGAATTTCCCTGGACACATGAAGCCGAAAGGCTGATAACATGGCTTCTAGCAGATTATCGGTGGAAGTGGAAGATCAACCTTAAAAGCTTTGAATTTACCTGATGTTTGTTAAGACGAGTAGGTAATCTTAGTTTTACCTTTGGAATTATGGGAGAGTTTACTGAACATGCCTGATGGCTTGAGCATTGCTGAAGAAAACCATATTGACCATCATGGAATCCCACATTCATGGATGCCAACTCCGTGCGTTGAGCTATGTTCGTAGCAACACCAATCTGAAAGAATGGCCCATGCACAGTTGAGTTGGAAATCACATTCCTTTCCATCTGCAGTTAGAAGGATTCTAAACCCCTGGGCGTAGCTCCCGCTCACATCTTGATAGAACACCATCTAACCGTCAACCTGCTGAGAGAACCCCCAAAAGAAATTAAACCGGAACAGTATGACAAATACATAACATGTGCATGTGATTGAGAACACCGGACGACGCACTTGCAAAAGAAAAAAAAAATGTTTTAGAAGGTTAAGCTTTACTAGCTAATAAAACCATAACTAGCTATATAGGACCCGGCACAGCTACCGAACCTATGAAAGAGATCAAAACGAGATTCATCATTTGATAACCCAAGCCAGGATAATACTGTGATTTTTGCCACGTTCGGCAAAATGACGCAATATTGCAATCCTAAAAATTCCTTTGACCCTAGAATAAAATCTGATTTCTTTAATAGTTAGTTGACATGTTCACCAACACCATGATAAAAGTTTTGGCCTGAATGTTTTCGCTAAGTGAATGGGTTGATGTAAAACTCCAGACAAGTCCTTGTGCGTCTGATTAACATCCAGCCTGCTGTAAATGCCCTGAGATCCCACAGGGTGGCATCAGGATCGCAGTCTGAAAAGCAACAAATCATAATGTCAATAAGCGCACCGTGTGTGCCAGCTTTAGTGAAGAGAAAACTTACTGCGAGACCTCGCCGTTTGCGGTGCAGCCAGGAATCAATACGCATATGCAGACTGTGTCAACAGGCAACGATATATTTCTCCCCCTGTATATTGTGTTAGTCAAGATAGAATTCAATGCGAGTGTAACCGATCACAAACATGTATTTTCTGTAGCTCAAACAGTAGAGCGCGGCACCACAACGCCAAGCCACAGGCTCGATCCCCAGGAAAACAAGACCCGAAAAATGCCAAATGTGCACCCCGAATGCAACTCAAGGTGCCCCGGACAAAAGCGTCCACCAATCATAAGTATCAATGTCTGTTGAGCCCTTGAATGCAATGCCCAATGAAAGCGTTACACAACACAGACAACACTCAATCAGGATTGAATGGTTCAGAGCTTGCCCACCGCCAATTCTGCCTTCTAGTGCATACGCCTGACCAACGAATAGTAGAAGATGCAATAGATTCATGATCCGGTGCAGTCAGATTGACCACAGCAGTTTCCACTGGAGTTTATCTGAACTGAAGCATTTGACAGTTTAATGCGTTTATAAAAGAGTGCACTCTGCTCACCGTATTCATAAAAGATTTGAATAATTGTGTTCCCGTGCTGCGATTTAGATGCTGTACGATGCATCTTTATGTAAAACGGGTCGGATTGAGTACAGAATTAAATTAGTGCTGCTATCGAATATCAAGTCAAACCTTTTTTTTTTTTTTGTGTGCAAACCTTACCCGACATATGGTGCTGAGAGTACAAGCGAGATACAAATTTATATATTCATAATGTAGCCATTGCGTCCTAGCACAGAAGGACCAAGTGGTAACACTAAATTGTAATTTCTAGAAATAAAAGAGATATCCAGATATCAGTAGCTGGATAAAATACGAAGAGTCAAATTAACTGGAGTAAAGCGAAGACAAAAGCACACAATTACTAATATATATATATATATATATATATATATATATATATATATATATATATATATATATATATATATATATATATATATATACACACACACGTTTTGATTAACTAATATGTAGCGCATTTTTTCTACAGTTCTTCCTCATTGGGAAGGAAGCCATATCGAATCGCGAAAGGAAGCCATTCCAACACTTGGTGCCCCGTATGATTGAGCAAAATATGTACTCTGCTGGATGACAGCCAAAACACTTCTAAGCTTGAAACTGTTGTCAGTTAAATTGCATATGTGACAAACTCACAGCGCTTGAAAGATGAATCTAATGCCATTGAATCAGAACGGATCAAAGCACGGATGTCGGTGCTGTACCTAGATATGCACATTTGCTCAGCATAGATTTTAAATTGAATTTTAGCGATCTGATAACACTGAACCCGGTCGCGATTCAGCTTAAATTCAGTTCAACATGAAGCCCCGATTAAATGGGTGCATGTTGTTTTTAAAACCAGTGTTTGTTCCTTGCATACGTGGGGAGAATGATAGAGTCTAAATATGCTGAGCATATCTGACCTGTTTCAGTTTTCTAACAAAATACTATATACCTGTAACCGGTGTCATGCGAATCATTTACGAGCACAATGGACACAAGCGAGTCACAACGAACATCACGTTGCACAAGCGGACCGGCAAACACCTGTGCGCGTCTCATAAGATACACGTGTGTGCTCTACACAGACATGCTTGCGACAAAGTTGAAAAAAGAGTAAGATACTACACCCAATCGGCGTCGGAATGCATAACCATATGCATATTACTGTGATAAACGCTGATGTAGTGATGTCGCCACAGCCGTGTCTTTGATAACATGCCCAGATAGTCCTCATGAAGCGATTGATCTGAGTCTGCCGTGAGACTTGCTCTTGTTAGTGAAGCACTCGCGTCTGTTACCGCAGTAGTCCAGTGAACAGATGATAGGCTGACGTGGGCTTAGAACGCCACTGTATGCACATTATTAGTTATCATAGGACCAGCGATCGACCACTACGGAACATCCGGTCGTGAATTGTCGCGTCGGCATCTGCCTAATCGTCACTTCAGATCTGCGTAATCGTCGCTTCAGTATCTGCGAACTCAAACATGTGTAAGTACCGGGCTTTTATACGGTGAGCATGAGAATATAATTGGGTTAGAATGAAGGCAGTAAGTGACGTAGTAATTGAGTCTTCCCAGCAGAACTTATGCTAGAGCTTTCATTTCACTGGATGTAGAGGTGGATGGAGAAAAAATTATATTCAAAAGTCGACGAATATTTGAAGATAATTGTCGCCCCCTAATGAAACCGGTCTGGTCTTCAGAGATTATTTTAGGAAGACAGGGATCCAGGCGGCAAGCCAGCACCTTAGCTAATAATTTAACATCTGAATTTAACAAACTTATGGGCCTCCAGCTACCACATTCATCTGGACTCTTATCACGCTTAAGTAAGAGCGAGATAGAGGCCTGAGTGAGTGTTAAGGGAAGAGAGCCATTAATTAAGGAATGATTGTACATATCTAACAATAAAGGTGCCAATTGTTTGGCAAACCTTTTGTAGAAATCACTCGGAAAGCCGTCTGGACCTGCTGCCTTACCACTTTGCATAAGCTGAAGACCTTTCAAAATCTCATCTAGCTCTAGAGGCCTGTCAAGATCATCAGCAACAGCTGCATCGATATGAGGAATATCTAGACTGCCTAAAAAATTATCTATGATAAAGTCATCCCCTGATGATTCTGATTTATAAAGATTTGAATAGTAAGAGAAAAAAACATCATTGATATCAGATGGGTTTTTAGTTAAGGAACCAGAAGAATCATAGATCTGAGTAATTAAACGGGAGGCAGTTAGTCCTTTAAGCTGGGATGCCAGTAACCGACCAGCTTTGTCTCCATGCTCGTAATAAGTAGCCTTAGTTCTTCGCAACATAAATTCAGCATTCTTTGTACTGAGCAAATCAAATTCGGTTTTTAACTCCACCTTCTTAGCATGCAGCTCAGGAGTAGGATTATTAAGAAGCTGCCTATCAATTTCAATAATGGAATTAACCAGGTCTTGTAATTTTTGTTTTCTTTGCTTGTACTTATAACCTGTGTATGAAATAATATGACCTCGAATTACTACTTTGAATGTTTCCCATAATAAAGAGGGAGAAACGGACTCTGACTTATTAGTCTCAAAAAATACATCAATATTATTACTGATATATTCGCAACATTGTTCATCTGATAGTAATCCTGAATCGAATCTCCAGTGGTTTGTCCTCCCTTTAATATGGGCAAAATTCAAGTTGAGGGAATGTGGGGCATGATCAGAAATAACTATAGCTGAATATTCACAAGAAGTAACTAATGGCAAGAGTGCTTTATCCAAGAAAAAATAATCAATCCGAGAGGAAGTTTGGTGAACACTAGAAAAAAAAGAAAATTCTTTTTTTGATGGGTTAAGATGACGCCATGGATCAACACAGCCAATCTGATCCATGAATGCTGACACTGCCTTAGCCATAGCTGTTTGGTCTAAAGATTTAGGATTTGACCGATCATACCTTGGGTCCATAACACAATTGAAATCGCCTCCCAGAATAAGATGATGAGAGTTTAAGTTTGGAATAGAGGAAAAAAGGGAAGTAAAAAAAGTGGGATTATCCCAGTTTGGGGCATAAATGTTTACAAACACAACTGAAATGTGAAAAAGATTGCCAACCACTATAATATAACGTCCTTCAGGATCCGCAATAATCTGAGAAGGAGAGAAATTAACTCGTTTATGCATAACAATAGCGGCACCTCTGGCTCTGCTGTTAAAGTTAGAATGAAACACCTGGCCTATCCAGGGTTTTCTTAATCTAATGTGATCTTCAATGCGCAGGTGTGTTTCCTGGAGAAAAATAATATCAGAGTTCAGATTTTTAAGATGAGAGAACACTCTAGAACGTTTAATTGGCCCTCCTAAGCCTCGAACATTCCAACTGACTAGTTTGACAGAAAAACCTCCACTACTTAGCCCTGTGTTAAAAGCAGCCATTTCTAAGGTGCAAAAAGAAAAACAAGAAACCCTTACAAACTACAGAGAAGAGGAAAATAAAACAAAAAACAATTAAGTAATCATTCTCCACACAAGTGTGAACAACCCCAGAACAAATAGAACACAAAAAACAAAAAAACAAACATCCTAAACTCGCCATAGAAACCATCACGAGTTGCAGGAACAAACCGTAGCACAACCGGAAAACCATGCAGTGAAGTCCACTCCGATAATGAATTATACTAATAAAGATTATAACAATAGTAGTATTTAGAAAAATAATAAAATGCCTAATAGAGAGACAATTAAACTACAGAGACTGTCCTTTTGTTTGTCAAAAAAATAACACAAAACAGTCCAGCAGGCGATCGTTGCAAATAGGGCTGAGCGAATGAAACATTAGACAGCATAAAACTTTATGGCATAACGTTAGTCTTATTATCGCTGTCTGCTAATGTAAAAGGGCAACGCAACTACATTATCCGTCTTGAATGTGTTCCTGGAAATAACGTTCAGCTGCCTCTGGGGTATCAAAGACATGCTCACCGTTATGTGTTATGCGCAAACGGGCTGGATAGATCATGCCGAAGCGTATACCCTTCTTGTACAGACCTGATTTCACTCCGTTGAAGGCTGCGCGCTTCCTGGCGACTCCCGCGCTGAAGTCCTCATAGATCTTAATGGCATGACCTTAATAAGATATATCTTTGTGTTCCTTGGCCCAGCGCAGTACAGTGTCTTTATCCAAAAACCTGTGGAATCGGACTATGATCGGCCGTGGTCGATCGCCTTGACGGGGCCTAGGCGCCAGACTTCGATGAGCACGATCAATTTCAGGGGGGGCTGACAGAACGTCTTTCATAGTTTTAAAGAAAAAGTCAGTGACTAATTCTCTTGGGTTTCTGCCCTCAATCCCCTCAGGGAGACCCACCACCCGCAAATTCTGTCGTTTCGACCGGGAAACCAGATCGTCCACCGCAGAACCAAGCGTTGCATTTAAGCCCGAAGCTGCCGTTAATTTAACCTTCAACGACGTGACTTCATTCTCCAACTCCGTAATCCTGCCGCTGTGGTCAGTGAGAGCGGTCTCCATCTCCGAAATGGTGGTGGTGTGCGCGGCCAAAGTGCTATGGATGCTCTCCAGAGATGTTTGTAGAGGGGATAAAGAAGAGTTCAGCAAAGCTGTGAATTCGTCCGACAAACTTCGCCTCGACTTCTCGAGCTCTGACACGAGCACTTCTACCGTTAAAGAAGCGGGCGCTGCCGCCATGTCAGATGCGTCATCGTCTTTGCTCGAAGTTTCTTGGTTTTTAGCGCTGCCAGGCTTAGTATTTTTGCCCATTTCTGTATTGTTCTGTTCCCTAATCACCAAAGACACTGTATCCCGTCCAAATTGTAAGAAAAGACAGCTTTAAAAAGTAATAATTAAGCAAAATTGTCGGAGCACAGACACCGTGTGACTTCTCACTACATCGTGAAACCGGAAGCCCCTCTCACAATTCTGACTTTATACACACAATTCTGACTTTATACACAAAATTCTGACTTTATACACACAATTCTGACTTTATACACGCAATTCTGACTTTATACACACAATTCTGACTTTATACACGCAATTCAAATCTGACTATCTCACAATTCTGACTATATACACACAATTCTGACTTTATACACACAATTCAAATCTGACTATCTCACAATTCTGACTTTATACACGCAATTCTGACTTTATACACACAATTCAAATCTGACTATCTCACAATTCTGACTTTATACACACAATTCTGACTTTATACACACAATTCTGACTTTATACACACAATTCTGACTTTATACACACAATTCAAATCTGACTATCTCACAATTCTGACTTTATACACGCAATTCTGACTTTATACACACAATTCTGACTTTATACACACAATTCTGACTTTATACACACAATTCAAATCTGACTATCTCACAATTCTGACTTTATACACGCAATTCTGACTTTATACACACAATTCTGACTTTATACACAATTCTGACTTTATATCTCACAATTCTGACTTTATACACACAATTCTGACTTTATATCACAATTCTGACTTTATACACACAATTCTGACTTCATACACACAATTCTGACTTTATACACACAATTCAAATCTGACTATCTCACAATTCTGACTTTATACACGCAATTCTGACTTTATACACACAATTCTGACTTTATACACACAATTCTGACTTTATACACACAATTCTGACTTTATACACACAATTCTGACTTTATATCTCACAATTCTGACTTTATACACACAATTCTGACTTTATATCACAATTCTGACTTTATACACACAATTCTGACTTTATACACACAATTCTGACTTTATACACACAATTCTGACTTTATACACACAATTCTGACTTTATACACACAATTCTGACTTTATACACGCAATTCTGACTTTATACACACAATTCTGACTTTATACACACAATTCTGACTTTATACACAAAATTCTGACTTTATACACACAATTCTGACTTTATACACGCAATTCTGACTTTATACACACAATTCTGACTTTATACACGCAATTCAAATCTGACTATCTCACAATTCTGACTATATACACACAATTCTGACTTTATACACACAATTCAAATCTGACTATCTCACAATTCTGACTTTATACACGCAATTCTGACTTTATACACACAATTCAAATCTGACTATCTCACAATTCTGACTTTATACACACAATTCTGACTTTATACACACAATTCTGACTTTATACACACAATTCTGACTTTATACACACAATTCAAATCTGACTATCTCACAATTCTGACTTTATACACGCAATTCTGACTTTATACACACAATTCTGACTTTATACACACAATTCTGACTTTATACACACAATTCAAATCTGACTATCTCACAATTCTGACTTTATACACGCAATTCTGACTTTATACACACAATTCTGACTTTATACACAATTCTGACTTTATATCTCACAATTCTGACTTTATACACACAATTCTGACTTTATATCACAATTCTGACTTTATACACACAATTCTGACTTCATACACACAATTCTGACTTTATACACACAATTCAAATCTGACTATCTCACAATTCTGACTTTATACACGCAATTCTGACTTTATACACACAATTCTGACTTTATACACACAATTCTGACTTTATACACACAATTCTGACTTTATACACACAATTCTGACTTTATATCTCACAATTCTGACTTTATACACACAATTCTGACTTTATATCACAATTCTGACTTTATACACACAATTCTGACTTTATACACACAATTCTGACTTTATACACACAATTCTGACTTTATACACACAATTCTGACTTTATACACACAATTCTGACTTTATACACGCAATTCTGACTTTATACACACAATTCTGACTTTATACACGCAATTCTGACTTTATACACACAATTCTGACTTTATACACACAATTCTGACTTTATACACACAATTCTGACTTTATACAGACACAATTCTGACTTTATACACACAATTCAAATCTGACTATCTCACAATTCTGACTATATACACACAATTCTGACTTTATACACACAATTCAAATCTGACTATCTCACAATTCTGACTTTATACACGCAATTCTGACTTTATACACACAATTCTGACTTTATACACAATTCTGACTTTATATCTCACAATTCTGACTTTATACACACAATTCTGACTTTATATCACAATTCTGACTTTATACACGCAATTCTGACTTTATACACACAATTCTGACTTTATACACACAATTCTGACTTTATACACACAATTCTGACTTTATACACACAATTCTGACTTTATACACGCAATTCTGACTTTATACACACAATTCTGACTTTATACACGCAATTCTGACTTTATACACACAATTCTGACTTTATACACACAATTCTGACTTTATACACACAATTCTGACTTTATACAGACACAATTCTGACTTTATACACACAATTCAAATCTGACTATCTCACAATTCTGACTATATACACACAATTCTGACTTTATACACACAATTCAAATCTGACTATCTCACAATTCTGACTTTATACACGCAATTCTGACTTTATACACACAATTCTGACTTTATACACAATTCTGACTTTATATCTCACAATTCTGACTTTATACACACAATTCTGACTTTATATCACAATTCTGACTTTATACACGCAATTCTGACTTTATACACACAATTCTGACTTTATACACAATTCTGACTTTATATCTCACAATTCTGACTTTATACACACAATTCTGACTTTATATCACAATTCTGACTTTATACACACAATTCTGACTTTATACACAAAATTCTGACTTTATACACACAATTCTGACTTTATACACACAATTCTGACTTTATACACAAAATTCTGACTTTATACACACAATTCTGACTTTATACACACAATTCTGACTTTATATCACAATTCTGACTTTATACACACAATTCTGACTTTATATCACAATTCTGACTTTATACACACAATTCTGACTTTATACACAAAATTCTGACTTTATACACACAATTCTGACTTTATACACACAATTCTGACTTTATACACGCAATTCTGACTTTATACACACAATTCTGACTTTATACACACAATTCTGACTTTATACACACAATTCTGACTTTATACAGACACAATTCTGACTTTATACACACAATTCAAATCTGACTATCTCACAATTCTGACTATATACACACAATTCTGACTTTATACACACAATTCAAATCTGACTATATCACAATTCTGACTTTATACACGCAATTCTGACTTTATACACACAATTCTGACTTTATACACAATTCTGACTTTATATCTCACAATTCTGACTTTATACACACAATTCTGACTTTATATCACAATTCTGACTTTATACACACAATTCTGACTTTATACACAAAATTTTGACTTTATACACACAATTCTGACTTTATACACACAATTCTGACTTTATACACAAAATTCTGACTTTATACACACAATTCTGACTTTATACACACAATTCTGACTTTATACACACAATTCTGACTTTATACACACAATTCTGACTTTATACAGACACAATTCTGACTTTATACACACAATTCAAATCTGACTATCTCACAATTCTGACTATATACACACAATTCTGACTTTATACACACAATTCAAATCTGACTATCTCACAATTCTGACTTTATACACACAATTCTGACTTTATACACAATTCTGACTTTATATCTCACAATTCTGACTTTATACACACAATTCTGACTTTATATCACAATTCTGACTTTATACACACAATTCTGACTTCATACACACAATTCTGACTTTATACACACAATTCTGACTTTATACACACAATTCTGACTTTATACACGCAATTCTGACTTTATATCACACAATTCTGACTTTATACACACAATTCTGACTTTATATCACACAATTCTGACTTTATACACACAATTCAAATCTGACTATCTCACAATTCTGACTTTATACACGCAATTCTGACTTTATACACACAATTCTGACTTTATACACACAATTCTGACTTTATACACACAATTCTGACTTTATACACACAATTCAAATCTGACTATCTCACAATTCTGACTTTATACACACAATTCTGACTTTATACACACACAATTCTGACTTTATACACGCAATTCTGACTTTATACACACAATTCTGACTTTATACACAATTCTGACTTTATATCTCACAATTCTGACTTTATACACACAATTCTGACTTTATATCACAATTCTGACTTTATACACACAATTCTGACTTCATACACACAATTCTGACTTTATACACACAATTCTGACTTTATACACGCAATTCTGACTTTATACACACAATTCTGACTTTATACACACAATTCTGACTTTATATCACACAATTCTGACTTTATACACACAATTCAAATCTGACTATCTCACAATTCTGACTTTATACACGCAATTCTGACTTTATACACACAATTCTGACTTTATACACACAATTCTGACTTTATACACACACAATTCTGACTTTATACACACAATTCAAATCTGACTATCTCACAATTCTGACTTTATACACACAATTCTGACTTTATACACGCAATTCTGACTTTATACACACAATTCAAATCTGACTATCTCACAATTCTGACTTTATACACACAATTCAAATCTGACTATCTCACAATTCTGACTTTATACACACAATTCTGACTTTTATACACACAATTCTGACTTTATACACAAAATTCTGACTTTATACACACAATTCTGACTTTATACACAAAATTCTGACTTTATACACACAATTCAAATCTGACTATCACACAATTCTGACTTTATACACACAATTCTGACTTTATACACGCAATTCTGACTTTATACACATAATTCTGAGTTTATACACGCAATTCTGACTTTATACACACAATTCTGACTTTATACACACAATTCCGACTTTATACACACAATTCAAATCTGACTATCTCACAATTCTGACTTTATACACGCAATTCTGACTTTATACACACAATTCTGACTTTATACACACAATTCTGACTTTATACACACACAATTCTGACTTTATACACACAATTCAAATCTGACTATCTCACAATTCTGACTATATACACACAATTCTGACTTTATACACACAATTCAAATCTGACTATCTCACAATTCTGACTTTATACACGCAATTCTGACTTTATACACACAATTCTGACTTTATACACAATTCTGACTTTATATCTCACAATTCTGACTTTATACACACAATTCTGACTTTATATCACAATTCTGACTTTATACACACAATTCTGACTTCATACACACAATTCTGACTTTATATCACACAATTCTGACTTTATACACACAATTCTGACTTTATACACGCAATTCTGACTTTATACACACAATTCTGACTTTATACACACAATTCTGACTTTATATCACACAATTCTGACTTTATACACACAATTCAAATCTGACTATCTCACAATTCTGACTTTATACACGCAATTCTGACTTTATACACACAATTCTGACTTTATACACACAATTCTGACTTTATACACACACAATTCTGACTTTATACACACAATTCAAATCTGACTATCTCACAATTCTGACTATATACACACAATTCTGACTTTATACACACAATTCAAATCTGACTATCTCACAATTCTGACTTTATACACGCAATTCTGACTTTATACACACAATTCTGACTTTATACACAATTCTGACTTTATATCTCACAATTCTGACTTTATACACACAATTCTGACTTTATATCACAATTCTGACTTTATACACACAATTCTGACTTCATACACACAATTCTGACTTTATACACACAATTCTGACTTTATACACACAATTCTGACTTTATACACGCAATTCTGACTTTATATCACACAATTCTGACTTTATACACACAATTCTGACTTTATATCACACAATTCTGACTTTATACACACAATTCAAATCTGACTATCTCACAATTCTGACTTTATACACGCAATTCTGACTTTATACACACAATTCTGACTTTATACACACAATTCTGACTTTATACACACAATTCTGACTTTATACACACAATTCAAATCTGACTATCTCACAATTCTGACTTTATACACACAATTCTGACTTTATACACACACAATTCTGACTTTATACACGCAATTCTGACTTTATACACACAATTCTGACTTTATACACAATTCTGACTTTATATCTCACAATTCTGACTTTATACACACAATTCTGACTTTATATCACAATTCTGACTTTATACACACAATTCTGACTTCATACACACAATTCTGACTTTATACACACAATTCTGACTTTATACACACAATTCTGACTTTATACACGCAATTCTGACTTTATACACACAATTCTGACTTTATACACACAATTCTGACTTTATATCACACAATTCTGACTTTATACACACAATTCAAATCTGACTATCTCACAATTCTGACTTTATACACGCAATTCTGACTTTATACACACAATTCTGACTTTATACACACAATTCTGACTTTATACACACAATTCAAATCTGACTATCTCACAATTCTGACTTTATACACGCAATTCTGACTTTATACACACAATTCTGACTTTATACACGCAATTCTGACTTTATATACAAACAATTCTGACTTTATACACACAATTCTGACTTTATACACACACAATTCTGACTTTATACACGCAATTCTGACTTTATACACACAATTCTGACTTTATACACAATTCTGACTTTATATCTCACAATTCTGACTTTATACACACAATTCTGACTTTATATCACAATTCTGACTTTATACACACAATTCTGACTTCATACACACAATTCTGACTTTATACACACAATTCTGACTTTATACACGCAATTCTGACTTTATACACACAATTCTGACTTTATACACACAATTCTGACTTTATATCACACAATTCTGACTTTATACACACAATTCAAATCTGACTATCTCACAATTCTGACTTTATACACGCAATTCTGACTTTATACACACAATTCTGACTTTATACACACAATTCTGACTTTATACACACACAATTCTGACTTTATACACACAATTCAAATCTGACTATCTCACAATTCTGACTTTATACACACAATTCTGACTTTATACACGCAATTCTGACTTTATACACACAATTCAAATCTGACTATCTCACAATTCTGACTTTATACACACAATTCAAATCTGACTATCTCACAATTCTGACTTTATACACACAATTCTGACTTTTATACACACAATTCTGACTTTATACACAAAATTCTGACTTTATACACACAATTCTGACTTTATACACAAAATTCTGACTTTATACACACAATTCAAATCTGACTATCACACAATTCTGACTTTATACACACAATTCTGACTTTATACACGCAATTCTGACTTTATACACATAATTCTGAGTTTATACACGCAATTCTGACTTTATACACACAATTCTGACTTTATACACACAATTCCGACTTTATACACACAATTCAAATCTGACTATCTCACAATTCTGACTTTATACACGCAATTCTGACTTTATACACACAATTCTGACTTTATACACACAATTCTGACTTTATACACACACAATTCTGACTTTATACACACAATTCAAATCTGACTATCTCACAATTCTGACTATATACACACAATTCTGACTTTATACACACAATTCAAATCTGACTATCTCACAATTCTGACTTTATACACGCAATTCTGACTTTATACACACAATTCTGACTTTATACACAATTCTGACTTTATATCTCACAATTCTGACTTTATACACACAATTCTGACTTTATATCACAATTCTGACTTTATACACACAATTCTGACTTCATACACACAATTCTGACTTTATATCACACAATTCTGACTTTATACACACAATTCTGACTTTATACACGCAATTCTGACTTTATACACACAATTCTGACTTTATACACACAATTCTGACTTTATATCACACAATTCTGACTTTATACACACAATTCAAATCTGACTATCTCACAATTCTGACTTTATACACGCAATTCTGACTTTATACACACAATTCTGACTTTATACACACAATTCTGACTTTATACACACACAATTCTGACTTTATACACACAATTCAAATCTGACTATCTCACAATTCTGACTATATACACACAATTCTGACTTTATACACACAATTCAAATCTGACTATCTCACAATTCTGACTTTATACACGCAATTCTGACTTTATACACACAATTCTGACTTTATACACAATTCTGACTTTATATCTCACAATTCTGACTTTATACACACAATTCTGACTTTATATCACAATTCTGACTTTATACACACAATTCTGACTTCATACACACAATTCTGACTTTATACACACAATTCTGACTTTATACACACAATTCTGACTTTATACACGCAATTCTGACTTTATATCACACAATTCTGACTTTATACACACAATTCTGACTTTATATCACACAATTCTGACTTTATACACACAATTCAAATCTGACTATCTCACAATTCTGACTTTATACACGCAATTCTGACTTTATACACACAATTCTGACTTTATACACACAATTCTGACTTTATACACACAATTCTGACTTTATACACACAATTCAAATCTGACTATCTCACAATTCTGACTTTATACACACAATTCTGACTTTATACACACACAATTCTGACTTTATACACGCAATTCTGACTTTATACACACAATTCTGACTTTATACACAATTCTGACTTTATATCTCACAATTCTGACTTTATACACACAATTCTGACTTTATATCACAATTCTGACTTTATACACACAATTCTGACTTCATACACACAATTCTGACTTTATACACACAATTCTGACTTTATACACACAATTCTGACTTTATACACGCAATTCTGACTTTATACACACAATTCTGACTTTATACACACAATTCTGACTTTATATCACACAATTCTGACTTTATACACACAATTCAAATCTGACTATCTCACAATTCTGACTTTATACACGCAATTCTGACTTTATACACACAATTCTGACTTTATACACACAATTCTGACTTTATACACACACAATTCTGACTTTATACACACAATTCAAATCTGACTATCTCACAATTCTGACTTTATACACACAATTCTGACTTTATACACGCAATTCTGACTTTATACACACAATTCAAATCTGACTATCTCACAATTCTGACTTTATACACACAATTCAAATCTGACTATCTCACAATTCTGACTTTATACACACAATTCTGACTTTTATACACACAATTCTGACTTTATACACAAAATTCTGACTTTATACACACAATTCTGACTTTATACACAAAATTCTGACTTTATACACACAATTCAAATCTGACTATCACACAATTCTGACTTTATACACACAATTCTGACTTTATACACGCAATTCTGACTTTATACACATAATTCTGAGTTTATACACGCAATTCTGACTTTATACACACAATTCTGACTTTATACACACAATTCCGACTTTATACACACAATTCAAATCTGACTATCTCACAATTCTGACTTTATACACGCAATTCTGACTTTATACACACAATTCTGACTTTATACACACAATTCTGACTTTATACACACACAATTCTGACTTTATACACACAATTCAAATCTGACTATCTCACAATTCTGACTATATACACACAATTCTGACTTTATACACACAATTCAAATCTGACTATCTCACAATTCTGACTTTATACACGCAATTCTGACTTTATACACACAATTCTGACTTTATACACAATTCTGACTTTATATCTCACAATTCTGACTTTATACACACAATTCTGACTTTATATCACAATTCTGACTTTATACACACAATTCTGACTTCATACACACAATTCTGACTTTATATCACACAATTCTGACTTTATACACACAATTCTGACTTTATACACGCAATTCTGACTTTATACACACAATTCTGACTTTATACACACAATTCTGACTTTATATCACACAATTCTGACTTTATACACACAATTCAAATCTGACTATCTCACAATTCTGACTTTATACACGCAATTCTGACTTTATACACACAATTCTGACTTTATACACACAATTCTGACTTTATACACACACAATTCTGACTTTATACACACAATTCAAATCTGACTATCTCACAATTCTGACTATATACACACAATTCTGACTTTATACACACAATTCAAATCTGACTATCTCACAATTCTGACTTTATACACACACAATTCTGACTTTATACACACACAATTCTGACTTTATACACGCAATTCTGACTTTATACACACAATTCTGACTTTATACACAATTCTGACTTTATATCTCACAATTCTGACTTTATACACACAATTCTGACTTTATATCACAATTCTGACTTTATACACACAATTCTGACTTCATACACACAATTCTGACTTTATACACACAATTCTGACTTTATACACACAATTCTGACTTTATACACGCAATTCTGACTTTATACACACAATTCTGACTTTATACACACAATTCTGACTTTATATCACACAATTCTGACTTTATACACACAATTCAAATCTGACTATCTCACAATTCTGACTTTATACACGCAATTCTGACTTTATACACACAATTCTGACTTTATACACACAATTCTGACTTTATACACACACAATTCTGACTTTATACACACAATTCAAATCTGACTATCTCACAATTCTGACTTTTTTACACACAATTCTGACTTTATACATGCAATTCTGACTTTATACACATAATTCTGAGTTTATACACGCAATTCTGACTTTATACACACAATTCTGACTTTATACACACAATTCCGACTTTATACACACAATTCAAATCTGACTATCTCACAATTCTGACTTTATACACGCAATTCTGACTTTATACACACAATTCTGACTTTATACACACAATTCTGACTTTATACACACACAATTCTGACTTTATACACACAATTCAAATCTGACTATCTCACAATTCTGACTATATACACACAATTCTGACTTTATACACACAATTCAAATCTGACTATCTCACAATTCTGACTTTATACACGCAATTCTGACTTTATACACACAATTCTGACTTTATACACAATTCTGACTTTATATCTCACAATTCTGACTTTATACACACAATTCTGACTTTATATCACAATTCTGACTTTATACACACAATTCTGACTTCATACACACAATTCTGACTTTATATCACACAATTCTGACTTTATACACACAATTCTGACTTTATACACGCAATTCTGACTTTATACACACAATTCTGACTTTATACACACAATTCTGACTTTATATCACACAATTCTGACTTTATACACACAATTCAAATCTGACTATCTCACAATTCTGACTTTATACACGCAATTCTGACTTTATACACACAATTCTGACTTTATACACACAATTCTGACTTTATACACACACAATTCTGACTTTATACACACAATTCAAATCTGACTATCTCACAATTCTGACTATATACACACAATTCTGACTTTATACACACAATTCAAATCTGACTATCTCACAATTCTGACTTTATACACACACAATTCTGACTTTATACACACACAATTCTGACTTTATACACGCAATTCTGACTTTATACACACAATTCTGACTTTATACACAATTCTGACTTTATATCTCACAATTCTGACTTTATACACACAATTCTGACTTTATATCACAATTCTGACTTTATACACACAATTCTGACTTCATACACACAATTCTGACTTTATACACACAATTCTGACTTTATACACATAATTCTGACTTTATACACGCAATTCTGACTTTATACACACAATTCTGACTTTATACACACACAATTCTGACTTTATACACACAATTCAAATCTGACTATCTCACAATTCTGACTATATACACACAATTCTGACTTTATACACACAATTCAAATCTGACTATCTCACAATTCTGACTTTATACACGCAATTCTGACTTTATACACACAATTCTGACTTTATACACAATTCTGACTTTATATCTCACAATTCTGACTTTATACACACAATTCTGACTTTATATCACAATTCTGACTTTATACACACAATTCTGACTTCATACACACAATTCTGACTTTATATCACACAATTCTGACTTTATACACACAATTCTGACTTTATACACGCAATTCTGACTTTATACACACAATTCTGACTTTATACACACAATTCTGACTTTATATCACACAATTCTGACTTTATACACACAATTCAAATCTGACTATCTCACAATTCTGACTTTATACACGCAATTCTGACTTTATACACACAATTCTGACTTTATACACACAATTCTGACTTTATACACACACAATTCTGACTTTATACACACAATTCAAATCTGACTATCTCACAATTCTGACTATATACACACAATTCTGACTTTATACACACAATTCAAATCTGACTATCTCACAATTCTGACTTTATACACACACAATTCTGACTTTATACACACACAATTCTGACTTTATACACGCAATTCTGACTTTATACACACAATTCTGACTTTATACACAATTCTGACTTTATATCTCACAATTCTGACTTTATACACACAATTCTGACTTTATATCACAATTCTGACTTTATACACACAATTCTGACTTCATACACACAATTCTGACTTTATACACACAATTCTGACTTTATACACACAATTCTGACTTTATACACGCAATTCTGACTTTATACACACAATTCTGACTTTATACACACAATTCTGACTTTATATCACACAATTCTGACTTTATACACACAATTCAAATCTGACTATCTCACAATTCTGACTTTATACACGCAATTCTGACTTTATACACACAATTCTGACTTTATACACACAATTCTGACTTTATACACACACAATTCTGACTTTATACACACAATTCAAATCTGACTATCTCACAATTCTGACTTTATACACACAATTCTGACTTTATACATGCAATTCTGACTTTATACACATAATTCTGAGTTTATACACGCAATTCTGACTTTATACACACAATTCTGACTTTATACACACAATTCCGACTTTATACACACAATTCAAATCTGACTATCTCACAATTCTGACTTTATACACGCAATTCTGACTTTATACACACAATTCTGACTTTATACACACAATTCTGACTTTATACACACACAATTCTGACTTTATACACACAATTCAAATCTGACTATCTCACAATTCTGACTATATACACACAATTCTGACTTTATACACACAATTCAAATCTGACTATCTCACAATTCTGACTTTATACACGCAATTCTGACTTTATACACACAATTCTGACTTTATACACAAATCTGACTTTATATCTCACAATTCTGACTTTATACACACAATTCTGACTTTATATCACAATTCTGACTTTATACACACAATTCTGACTTCATACACACAATTCTGACTTTATATCACACAATTCTGACTTTATACACACAATTCTGACTTTATACATGCAATTCTGACTTTATACACACAATTCTGACTTTATACACACAATTCTGACTTTATATCACACAATTCTGACTTTATACACACAATTCAAATCTGACTATCTCACAATTCTGACTTTATACACGCAATTCTGACTTTATACACACAATTCTGACTTTATACACACAATTCTGACTTTATACACACACAATTCTGACTTTATACACACAATTCAAATCTGACTATCTCACAATTCTGACTATATACACACAATTCTGACTTTATACACACAATTCAAATCTGACTATCTCACAATTCTGACTTTATACACACACAATTCTGACTTTATACACACACAATTCTGACTTTATACACGCAATTCTGACTTTATACACACAATTCTGACTTTATACACAATTCTGACTTTATATCTCACAATTCTGACTTTATACACACAATTCTGACTTTATATCACAATTCTGACTTTATACACACAATTCTGACTTCATACACACAATTCTGACTTTATACACACAATTCTGACTTTATACACACAATTCTGACTTTATACACGCAATTCTGACTTTATACACACAATTCTGACTTTATACACACAATTCTGACTTTATATCACACAATTCTGACTTTATACACACAATTCAAATCTGACTATCTCACAATTCTGACTTTATGCACGCAATTCTGACTTTATACACACAATTCTGACTTTATACACACAATTCTGACTTTATACACACACAATTCTGACTTTATACACACAATTCAAATCTGACTATCTCACAATTCTGACTATATACACACAATTCTGACTTTATACACACAATTCAAATCTGACTATCTCACAATTCTGACTTTATACACACAATTCTGACTTTATACACGCAATTCTGACTTTATACACACAATTCTGACTTTATACACAATTCTGACTTTATATCTCACAATTCTGACTTTATACACACAATTCTGACTTTATATCACAATTCTGACTTTATACACGCAATTCTGACTTTATACACACAATTCAAATCTGACTATCTCACAATTCTGACTTTATACACACAATTCTGACTTTATACACGCAATTCTGACTTTATACACACAATTCTGACTTTATACACAATTCTGACTTTATATCTCACAATTCTGACTTTATACACACAATTCTGACTTTATATCACAATTCTGACTTTATACACACAATTCTGACTTTATACACACAATTCTGACTTTATATACACACAATTCTGACTTTATACACGCAATTCTGACTTTATACACACAATTCTGACTTTATACACACAATTCTGACTTTATATCACACAATTCTGACTTTATATACACACAATTCTGACTTTATACACGCAATTCTGACTTTATACACACAAATTTGACTTTATACACACAATTCTGACTTTATACACACAATTCTGACTTTATATCACACAATTCTGACTTTATATCACAATTCTGACTTTATACACACAATTCTGACTTTATATCACAATTCTGACTTTATATCACACAATTCTGACTTTATACACACAATTCTGACTTCATACACACAATTCTGACTTTATACACACAATTCTGACTTTATACACGCAATTCTGACTTTATACACACAATTCTGACTTTATACACACAATTCAAATCTGACTATCACACAATTATGACTTTATACACACAATTCTGACTTTATACACACAATTCTGACTTTATACACACAATTCAAATCTGACTATCACACAATTCTGACTTTATACACACAATTCTGACTTTATACACACAAATTTGACTTTATACACACAATTCTGACTTTATACACACAATTCTGACTTTATATCACACAATTCTGACTTTATATCACAATTCTGACTTTATACACACAATTCTGACTTTATATCACAATTCTGACTTTATATCACACAATTCTGACTTTATACACACAATTCTGACTTCATACACACAATTCTGACTTTATACACACAATTCTGACTTTATACACGCAATTCTGACTTTATACACACAATTCTGACTTTATACACACAATTCTGACTTTATACACAATTCAAATCTGACTATCACACAATTCTGACTTTATACACACAATTCTGACTTTATACACGCAATTCTGACTTTATACACGCAATTCTGACTTTATACACAATTCAAATCTGACTATCACACAATTCTGACTTTATACACACAATTCTGACTTTATACACACAATTCTGACTTTATACACAATTCAAATCTGACTATCACACAATTCTGACTTCATACACACAATTCTGACTTTATACACACAATTCTGACTTTATACACACAATTCTGACTTTATACACACAATTCTGACTTTATATCACAATTCTGACTTTATACCACACAATTCTGACTTTATACACACAATTCTGACTTTATACACACAATTCTGACTTTATATCACAATTCTGACTTTATACCACACAATTCTGACTTTATACACACAATTCTGACTTTATACACACAATTCTGACTTTATATCACAATTCTGACTTTATACACACAATTCTGACTTTATACACGCAATTCTGACTTTATACACAATTCAAATCTGACTATCACACAATTCTGACTTTATACACACAATTCTGACTTTATACACGCAATTCTGACTTTATACACGCAATTCTGACTTTATACACAATTCAAATCTGACTATCACACAATTCTGACTTTATACACACAATTCTGACTTTATACACACAATTCTGACTTTCTACACACAATTCTGACTTTATACACAATTCAAATCTGACTATCACACAATTCTGACTTCATACACACAATTCTGACTTTATACACACAATTCTGACTTTATACACACAATTCTGACTTTATACACACAATTCTGACTTTATACACGCAATTCTGACTTTATACACACAATTCTGACTTTATACACACAATTCTGACTTTATACACACAATTCTGACTTTATATCACAATTCTGACTTTATACACACAATTCTGACTTTATATACACAATTCTGACTTTATATACAAACAATTCTGACTTCATACACACAATTCTGACTTTATACCACACAATTCTGACTTTATACACGCAATTCTGACTTTATACACACAATTCTGACTTTATATCACACAATTCTGACTTTATATCACAATTCTGACTTTATACACACAATTCTGACTTTATACACACAATTCAAATCTGACTATCACACAATTCTGACTTTATACACACAATTCTGACTTTATACACACAATTCTGACTTTATACACACAATTCAAATCTGACTATCACACAATTCTGACTTTATACACACAATTCTGACTTTATACACACAAATTTGACTTTATACACACAATTCTGACTTTATACACACAATTCTGACTTTATATCACACAATTCTGACTTTATATCACAATTCTGACTTTATACACACAATTCTGACTTTATATCACAATTCTGACTTTATATCACACAATTCTGACTTTATACACACAATTCTGACTTCATACACACAATTCTGACTTTATACACACAATTCTGACTTTATACACGCAATTCTGACTTTATACACACAATTCTGACTTTATACACACAATTCTGACTTTATACACAATTCAAATCTGACTATCACACAATTCTGACTTTATACACACAATTCTGACTTTATACACGCAATTCTGACTTTATACACGCAATTCTGACTTTATACACAATTCAAATCTGACTATCACACAATTCTGACTTTATACACACAATTCTGACTTTATACACACAATTCTGACTTTATACACAATTCAAATCTGACTATCACACAATTCTGACTTCATA
The DNA here is from genome assembly GCA_023566225.1 of Romanogobio albipinnatus. NCBI lineage: Eukaryota > Metazoa > Chordata > Actinopteri > Cypriniformes > Gobionidae > Romanogobio > Romanogobio albipinnatus. The sequence continues at coordinate 71,951,455 of CM042240.1, forward strand.
CACACAATTCTGACTTTATACACACAATTCTGACTTTATACACACAATTCTGACTTTATATCACAATTCTGACTTTATACCACACAATTCTGACTTTATACACACAATTCTGACTTTATACACACAATTCTGACTTTATATCACAATTCTGACTTTATACCACACAATTCTGACTTTATACACACAATTCTGACTTTATACACACAATTCTGACTTTATATCACAATTCTGACTTTATACACACAATTCTGACTTTATACACGCAATTCTGACTTTATACACAATTCAAATCTGACTATCACACAATTCTGACTTTATACACACAATTCTGGCTTTATACACGCAATTCTGACTTTATACACGCAATTCTGACTTTATACACAATTCAAATCTGACTATCACACAATTCTGACTTTATACACACAATTCTGACTTTATACACACAATTCTGACTTTCTACACACAATTCTGACTTTATACACAATTCAAATCTGACTATCACACAATTCTGACTTCATACACACAATTCTGACTTTATACACACAATTCTGACTTTATACACACAATTCTGACTTTATACACACAATTCTGACTTTATACACGCAATTCTGACTTTATACACACAATTCTGACTTTATACACACAATTCTGACTTTATACACACAATTCTGACTTTATATCACAATTCTGACTTTATACACACAATTCTGACTTTATATACACAATTCTGACTTTATATACAAACAATTCTGACTTCATACACACAATTCTGACTTTATACCACACAATTCTGACTTTATACACGCAATTCTGACTTTATATACAAACAATTCTGACTTTATACACACAATTCTGACTTTATACACACAATTCTGACTTTATACACACAATTCTGACTTTATACACGCAATTCTGACTTTATACACACAATTCTGACTTTATACACACAATTCTGACTTTATACACACAATTCTGACTTTATATCACAATTCTGACTTTATACCACACAATTCTGACTTTATACACGCAATTCTGACTTTATATACAAACAATTCTGACTTTATATACAAACAATTCTGACTTTATACACACAATTCTGACTTTATACACACAATTCTGACTTTATGCACACAATTCTGACTTTATATACACACAATTCTGACTTCATACACACAATTCTGACTTTATACACGCAATTCTGACTTTATACACACAATTCTGACTTTATACACACAATTCTGACTTTATGCACACAATTCTGACTTTATACATACAATTCTGACTTTCTATCACACAATTCTGACTTTCTATCACACAATTCTGACTTTATATCACGCAATTCTGACTTTATATCAGAATTCTGACTTCATACACACAATTCTGACTTTATACACACAATTCTGACTTTCTATCACACAATTCTGACTTTATATCACACAATTCTGACTTTATATCACACAATTCTGACTTTATATCTCACAATTCTGACTTTATATCTCACAATTCTGACTTTCTATCACACAATTCTGACTTTATATCACAATTCTGACTTCATACACACAATTCTGACTTTATACACACAATTCTGACTTTATATCACACAATTCTGACTTTATACACGCAATTCTGACTTTATACACACAATTCTGACTTTATACACACAATTCTGACTTTATACACGCAATTCTGACTTTATGCACACAATTCTGACTTTATACACACAATTCTGACTTTCTATCACACAATTCTGACTTTCTATCACAATTCTGACTTCATACACACAATTCTGACTTTATACACACAATTCTGACTTTATACACGCAATTCTGACTTTATACACACAATTCTGACTTTATACACACAATTCTGACTTTATACACACAATTCTGACTTTATATCACAATTCTGACTTTATACACACAATTCTGACTTTATATACACAATTCTGACTTTATATACAAACAATTCTGACTTCATACACACAATTCTGACTTTATACCACACAATTCTGACTTTATACACGCAATTCTGACTTTATACACACAATTCTGACTTTATATCACACAATTCTGACTTTATATCACAATTCTGACTTTATACACACAATTCAAATCTGACTATCACACAATTCTGACTTTATACACACAATTCTGACTTTATACACACAATTCTGACTTTATACACACAATTCAAATCTGACTATCACACAATTCTGACTTTATACACACAATTCTGACTTTATACACACAAATTTGACTTTATACACACAATTCTGACTTTATACACACAATTCTGACTTTATATCACACAATTCTGACTTTATATCACAATTCTGACTTTATACACACAATTCTGACTTTATATCACAATTCTGACTTTATATCACACAATTCTGACTTTATACACACAATTCTGACTTCATACACACAATTCTGACTTTATACACACAATTCTGACTTTATACACGCAATTCTGACTTTATACACACAATTCTGACTTTATACACACAATTCTGACTTTATACACAATTCAAATCTGACTATCACACAATTCTGACTTTATACACACAATTCTGACTTTATACACGCAATTCTGACTTTATACACGCAATTCTGACTTTATACACAATTCAAATCTGACTATCACACAATTCTGACTTTATACACACAATTCTGACTTTATACACACAATTCTGACTTTATACACAATTCAAATCTGACTATCACACAATTCTGACTTCATACACACAATTCTGACTTTATACACACAATTCTGACTTTATACACACAATTCTGACTTTATATCACAATTCTGACTTTATACCACACAATTCTGACTTTATACACACAATTCTGACTTTATACACACAATTCTGACTTTATATCACAATTCTGACTTTATACCACACAATTCTGACTTTATACACACAATTCTGACTTTATACACACAATTCTGACTTTATATCACAATTCTGACTTTATACACACAATTCTGACTTTATACACGCAATTCTGACTTTATACACAATTCAAATCTGACTATCACACAATTCTGACTTTATACACACAATTCTGGCTTTATACACGCAATTCTGACTTTATACACGCAATTCTGACTTTATACACAATTCAAATCTGACTATCACACAATTCTGACTTTATACACACAATTCTGACTTTATACACACAATTCTGACTTTCTACACACAATTCTGACTTTATACACAATTCAAATCTGACTATCACACAATTCTGACTTCATACACACAATTCTGACTTTATACACACAATTCTGACTTTATACACACAATTCTGACTTTATACACACAATTCTGACTTTATACACGCAATTCTGACTTTATACACACAATTCTGACTTTATACACACAATTCTGACTTTATACACACAATTCTGACTTTATATCACAATTCTGACTTTATACACACAATTCTGACTTTATATACACAATTCTGACTTTATATACAAACAATACTGACTTCATACACACAATTCTGACTTTATACCACACAATTCTGACTTTATACACGCAATTCTGACTTTATATACAAACAATTCTGACTTTATACACACAATTCTGACTTTATACACACAATTCTGACTTTATACACACAATTCTGACTTTATACACGCAATTCTGACTTTATACACACAATTCTGACTTTATACACACAATTCTGACTTTATACACACAATTCTGACTTTATATCACAATTCTGACTTTATACCACACAATTCTGACTTTATACACGCAATTCTGACTTTATATACAAACAATTCTGACTTTATACACACAATTCTGACTTTATACACACAATTCTGACTTTATGCACACAATTCTGACTTTATATACACACAATTCTGACTTCATACACACAATTCTGACTTTATACACGCAATTCTGACTTTATACACACAATTCTGACTTTATACACACAATTCTGACTTTATGCACACAATTCTGACTTTATACACACAATTCTGACTTTCTATCACACAATTCTGACTTTCTATCACACAATTCTGACTTTATATCACGCAATTCTGACTTTATATCAGAATTCTGACTTCATACACACAATTCTGACTTTATACACACAATTCTGACTTTCTATCACACAATTCTGACTTTATATCACACAATTCTGACTTTATATCACACAATTCTGACTTTATATCTCACAATTCTGACTTTATATCTCACAATTCTGACTTTCTATCACACAATTCTGACTTTATATCACAATTCTGACTTCATACACACAATTCTGACTTTATACACACAATTCTGACTTTATATCACACAATTCTGACTTTATACACGCAATTCTGACTTTATACACACAATTCTGACTTTATACACACAATTCTGACTTTATACACGCAATTCTGACTTTATGCACACAATTCTGACTTTATACACACAATTCTGACTTTCTATCACACAATTCTGACTTTATACACACAATTCTGACTTTATACACACAATTCTGACTTTATACACACAATTCTGACTTTATATCACAATTCTGACTTTATACCACACAATTCTGACTTTATACACACAATTCTGACTTTATACACACAATTCTGACTTTATATCACAATTCTGACTTTATACCACACAATTCTGACTTTATACACACAATTCTGACTTTATACACACAATTCTGACTTTATATCACAATTCTGACTTTATACACACAATTCTGACTTTATACACGCAATTCTGACTTTATACACAATTCAAATCTGACTATCACACAATTCTGACTTTATACACACAATTCTGGCTTTATACACGCAATTCTGACTTTATACACGCAATTCTGACTTTATACACAATTCAAATCTGACTATCACACAATTCTGACTTTATACACACAATTCTGACTTTATACACACAATTCTGACTTTCTACACACAATTCTGACTTTATACACAATTCAAATCTGACTATCACACAATTCTGACTTCATACACACAATTCTGACTTTATACACACAATTCTGACTTTATACACACAATTCTGACTTTATACACACAATTCTGACTTTATACACGCAATTCTGACTTTATACACACAATTCTGACTTTATACACACAATTCTGACTTTATACACACAATTCTGACTTTATATCACAATTCTGACTTTATACACACAATTCTGACTTTATATACACAATTCTGACTTTATATACAAACAATACTGACTTCATACACACAATTCTGACTTTATACCACACAATTCTGACTTTATACACGCAATTCTGACTTTATATACAAACAATTCTGACTTTATACACACAATTCTGACTTTATACACACAATTCTGACTTTATACACACAATTCTGACTTTATACACGCAATTCTGACTTTATACACACAATTCTGACTTTATACACACAATTCTGACTTTATACACACAATTCTGACTTTATATCACAATTCTGACTTTATACCACACAATTCTGACTTTATACACGCAATTCTGACTTTATATACAAACAATTCTGACTTTATACACACAATTCTGACTTTATACACACAATTCTGACTTTATGCACACAATTCTGACTTTATATACACACAATTCTGACTTCATACACACAATTCTGACTTTATACACGCAATTCTGACTTTATACACACAATTCTGACTTTATACACACAATTCTGACTTTATGCACACAATTCTGACTTTATACACACAATTCTGACTTTCTATCACACAATTCTGACTTTCTATCACACAATTCTGACTTTATATCACGCAATTCTGACTTTATATCAGAATTCTGACTTCATACACACAATTCTGACTTTATACACACAATTCTGACTTTCTATCACACAATTCTGACTTTATATCACACAATTCTGACTTTATATCACACAATTCTGACTTTATATCTCACAATTCTGACTTTATATCTCACAATTCTGACTTTCTATCACACAATTCTGACTTTATATCACAATTCTGACTTCATACACACAATTCTGACTTTATACACACAATTCTGACTTTATATCACACAATTCTGACTTTATACACGCAATTCTGACTTTATACACACAATTCTGACTTTATACACACAATTCTGACTTTATACACGCAATTCTGACTTTATGCACACAATTCTGACTTTATACACACAATTCTGACTTTCTATCACACAATTCTGACTTTCTATCACAATTCTGACTTCATACACACAATTCTGACTTTATACACGCAATTCTGACTTTATACACACAATTCTGACTTTATACACACAATTCTGACTTTCTATCACACAATTCTGACTTTATATCACACAATTCTGACTTTCTATCACACAATTCTGACTTTCTATCTCACAATTCTGACTTTATATCTCACAATTCTGACTTTCTATCACACAATTCTGACTTTATACACACAATTCTGACTTTCTATCACACAATTCTGACTTTATATCACACAATTCTGACTTTCTATCACGCAATTCTGACTTTATATCACAATTCTGACTTCATACACACAATTCTGACTTTATATCACACAATTCTGACTTTCTATCACGCAATTCTGACTTTATATCACAATTCTGACTTCATACACACAATTCTGACTTTATATACACACAATTCTGACTTCATACACACAATTCTGACTTTATACACGCAATTCTGACTTTATACACACAATTCTGACTTTATACACACAATTCTGACTTTATGCACACAATTCTGACTTTATACACACAATTCTGACTTTCTATCACACAATTCTGACTTTCTATCACACAATTCTGACTTTATATCACGCAATTCTGACTTTATATCAGAATTCTGACTTCATACACACAATTCTGACTTTATACACACAATTCTGACTTTCTATCACACAATTCTGACTTTATATCACACAATTCTGACTTTATATCACACAATTCTGACTTTATATCTCACAATTCTGACTTTATATCTCACAATTCTGACTTTCTATCACACAATTCTGACTTTATATCACAATTCTGACTTCATACACACAATTCTGACTTTATACACACAATTCTGACTTTATATCACACAATTCTGACTTTATACACGCAATTCTGACTTTATACACACAATTCTGACTTTATACACACAATTCTGACTTTATACACACAATTCTGACTTTATACACACAATTCTGACTTTCTATCACACAATTCTGACTTTCTATCACAATTCTGACTTCATACACACAATTCTGACTTTATACACGCAATTCTGACTTTATACACACAATTCTGACTTTATACACACAATTCTGACTTTCTATCACACAATTCTGACTTTATATCACACAATTCTGACTTTCTATCACACAATTCTGACTTTCTATCTCACAATTCTGACTTTCTATCACAATTCTGACTTCATACACACAATTCTGACTTTATACACACAATTCTGACTTTATACACGCAATTCTGACTTTATGCACACAATTCTGACTTTATACACACAATTCTGACTTTCTATCACACAATTCTGACTTTCTATCACACAATTCTGACTTTATATCACACAATTCTGACTTTCTATCACACAATTCTGACTTTCTATCTCACAATTCTGACTTTATATCTCACAATTCTGACTTTCTATCACACAATTCTGACTTTATACACACAATTCTGACTTTCTATCACACAATTCTGACTTTATATCACACAATTCTGACTTTCTATCACGCAATTCTGACTTTATATCACAATTCTGACTTCATACACACAATTCTGACTTTCTATCACACAATTCTGACTTTCTATCACAATTCTGACTTTATACACGCAATTCTGACTTTATATCACACAATTCTGACTTCATACACACAATTCTGACTTTCTATCACAATTCTGACTTTATACACGCAATTCTGACTTTATATCACACAATTCTGACTTTCTATCACACAATTCTGACTTTATATCACACAATTCTGACTTTCTATCACGCAATTCTGACTTTATATCACAATTCTGACTTCATACACACAATTCTGACTTTCTATCACAATTCTGACTTTATACACGCAATTCTGACTTTATACACACAATTCTGACTTCATACACACAATTCTGACTTTCTATCACACAATTCTGACTTTCTATCACACAATTCTGACTTTATATCACACAATTCTGACTTTCTATCACGCAATTCTGACTTTATATCACAATTCTGACTTCATACACACAATTCTGACTTTCTATCACAATTCTGACTTTATACACGCAATTCTGACTTTATACACACAATTCTGACTTTATACACACAATTCTGACTTTATACACACAATTCTGACTTTTATACACACAATTCTGACTTTATACACACAATTCTGACTTTATACACAATTCTGACTTTATATCTCACAATTCTGACTTTATACACACAATTCTGACTTTATATCACAATTCTGACTTTATACACACAATTCTGACTTCATACACACAATTCTGACTTTATATCACACAATTCTGACTTTATACACACAATTCTGACTTTATACACGCAATTCTGACTTTATACACACAATTCTGACTTTATACACACAATTCTGACTTTATATCACACAATTCTGACTTTATACACACAATTCAAATCTGACTATCTCACAATTCTGACTTTATACACGCAATTCTGACTTTATACACACAATTCTGACTTTATACACACAATTCTGACTTTATACACACACAATTCTGACTTTATACACACAATTCAAATCTGACTATCTCACAATTCTGACTATATACACACAATTCTGACTTTATACACACAATTCAAATCTGACTATCTCACAATTCTGACTTTATACACACACAATTCTGACTTTATACACACACAATTCTGACTTTATACACGCAATTCTGACTTTATACACACAATTCTGACTTTATACACAATTCTGACTTTATATCTCACAATTCTGACTTTATACACACAATTCTGACTTTATATCACAATTCTGACTTTATACACACAATTCTGACTTCATACACACAATTCTGACTTTATACACACAATTCTGACTTTATACACACAATTCTGACTTTATACACGCAATTCTGACTTTATACACACAATTCTGACTTTATACACACAATTCTGACTTTATATCACACAATTCTGACTTTATACACACAATTCAAATCTGACTATCTCACAATTCTGACTTTATACACGCAATTCTGACTTTATACACACAATTCTGACTTTATACACACAATTCTGACTTTATACACACACAATTCTGACTTTATACACACAATTCAAATCTGACTATCTCACAATTCTGACTTTATACACACAATTCTGACTTTATACATGCAATTCTGACTTTATACACATAATTCTGAGTTTATACACACAATTCTGACTTTATACACACAATTCTGACTTTATACACACAATTCCGACTTTATACACACAATTCAAATCTGACTATCTCACAATTTTGACTTTATACACGCAATTCTGACTTTATACACACAATTCTGACTTTATACACACAATTCTGACTTTATACACACACAATTCTGACTTTATACACACAATTCAAATCTGACTATCTCACAATTCTGACTATATACACACAATTCTGACTTTATACACACAATTCAAATCTGACTATCTCACAATTCTGACTTTATACACGCAATTCTGACTTTATACACACAATTCTGACTTTATACACAAATCTGACTTTATATCTCACAATTCTGACTTTATACACACAATTCTGACTTTATATCACAATTCTGACTTTATACACACAATTCTGACTTCATACACACAATTCTGACTTTATATCACACAATTCTGACTTTATACACACAATTCTGACTTTATACATGCAATTCTGACTTTATACACACAATTCTGACTTTATACACACAATTCTGACTTTATATCACACAATTCTGACTTTATACACACAATTCAAATCTGACTATCTCACAATTCTGACTTTATACACGCAATTCTGACTTTATACACACAATTCTGACTTTATACACACAATTCTGACTTTATACACACACAATTCTGACTTTATACACACAATTCAAATCTGACTATCTCACAATTCTGACTATATACACACAATTCTGACTTTATACACACAATTCAAATCTGACTATCTCACAATTCTGACTTTATACACACACAATTCTGACTTTATACACACACAATTCTGACTTTATACACGCAATTCTGACTTTATACACACAATTCTGACTTTATACACAATTCTGACTTTATATCTCACAATTCTGACTTTATACACACAATTCTGACTTTATATCACAATTCTGACTTTATACACACAATTCTGACTTCATACACACAATTCTGACTTTATACACACAATTCTGACTTTATACACACAATTCTGACTTTATACACGCAATTCTGACTTTATACACACAATTCTGACTTTATACACACAATTCTGACTTTATATCACACAATTCTGACTTTATACACACAATTCAAATCTGACTATCTCACAATTCTGACTTTATGCACGCAATTCTGACTTTATACACACAATTCTGACTTTATACACACAATTCTGACTTTATACACACACAATTCTGACTTTATACACACAATTCAAATCTGACTATCTCACAATTCTGACTATATACACACAATTCTGACTTTATACACACAATTCAAATCTGACTATCTCACAATTCTGACTTTATACACACAATTCTGACTTTATACACGCAATTCTGACTTTATACACACAATTCTGACTTTATACACAATTCTGACTTTATATCTCACAATTCTGACTTTATACACACAATTCTGACTTTATATCACAATTCTGACTTTATACACGCAATTCTGACTTTATACACACAATTCAAATCTGACTATCTCACAATTCTGACTTTATACACACAATTCTGACTTTATACACGCAATTCTGACTTTATACACACAATTCTGACTTTATACACAATTCTGACTTTATATCTCACAATTCTGACTTTATACACACAATTCTGACTTTATATCACAATTCTGACTTTATACACACAATTCTGACTTTATACACACAATTCTGACTTTATATACACACAATTCTGACTTTATACACGCAATTCTGACTTTATACACACAATTCTGACTTTATACACACAATTCTGACTTTATATCACACAATTCTGACTTTATATACACACAATTCTGACTTTATACACGCAATTCTGACTTTATACACACAAATTTGACTTTATACACACAATTCTGACTTTATACACACAATTCTGACTTTATATCACACAATTCTGACTTTATATCACAATTCTGACTTTATACACACAATTCTGACTTTATATCACAATTCTGACTTTATATCACACAATTCTGACTTTATACACACAATTCTGACTTCATACACACAATTCTGACTTTATACACACAATTCTGACTTTATACACGCAATTCTGACTTTATACACACAATTCTGACTTTATACACACAATTCTGACTTTATACACACAATTCAAATCTGACTATCACACAATTATGACTTTATACACACAATTCTGACTTTATACACACAATTCTGACTTTATACACACAATTCAAATCTGACTATCACACAATTCTGACTTTATACACACAATTCTGACTTTATACACACAAATTTGACTTTATACACACAATTCTGACTTTATACACACAATTCTGACTTTATATCACACAATTCTGACTTTATATCACAATTCTGACTTTATACACACAATTCTGACTTTATATCACAATTCTGACTTTATATCACACAATTCTGACTTTATACACACAATTCTGACTTCATACACACAATTCTGACTTTATACACACAATTCTGACTTTATACACGCAATTCTGACTTTATACACACAATTCTGACTTTATACACACAATTCTGACTTTATACACAATTCAAATCTGACTATCACACAATTCTGACTTTATACACACAATTCTGACTTTATACACGCAATTCTGACTTTATACACGCAATTCTGACTTTATACACAATTCAAATCTGACTATCACACAATTCTGACTTTATACACACAATTCTGACTTTATACACACAATTCTGACTTTATACACAATTCAAATCTGACTATCACACAATTCTGACTTCATACACACAATTCTGACTTTATACACACAATTCTGACTTTATACACACAATTCTGACTTTATACACACAATTCTGACTTTATATCACAATTCTGACTTTATACCACACAATTCTGACTTTATACACACAATTCTGACTTTATACACACAATTCTGACTTTATATCACAATTCTGACTTTATACCACACAATTCTGACTTTATACACACAATTCTGACTTTATACACACAATTCTGACTTTATATCACAATTCTGACTTTATACACACAATTCTGACTTTATACACGCAATTCTGACTTTATACACAATTCAAATCTGACTATCACACAATTCTGACTTTATACACACAATTCTGACTTTATACACGCAATTCTGACTTTATACACGCAATTCTGACTTTATACACAATTCAAATCTGACTATCACACAATTCTGACTTTATACACACAATTCTGACTTTATACACACAATTCTGACTTTCTACACACAATTCTGACTTTATACACAATTCAAATCTGACTATCACACAATTCTGACTTCATACACACAATTCTGACTTTATACACACAATTCTGACTTTATACACACAATTCTGACTTTATACACACAATTCTGACTTTATACACGCAATTCTGACTTTATACACACAATTCTGACTTTATACACACAATTCTGACTTTATACACACAATTCTGACTTTATATCACAATTCTGACTTTATACACACAATTCTGACTTTATATACACAATTCTGACTTTATATACAAACAATTCTGACTTCATACACACAATTCTGACTTTATACCACACAATTCTGACTTTATACACGCAATTCTGACTTTATACACACAATTCTGACTTTATATCACACAATTCTGACTTTATATCACAATTCTGACTTTATACACACAATTCTGACTTTATACACACAATTCAAATCTGACTATCACACAATTCTGACTTTATACACACAATTCTGACTTTATACACACAATTCTGACTTTATACACACAATTCAAATCTGACTATCACACAATTCTGACTTTATACACACAATTCTGACTTTATACACACAAATTTGACTTTATACACACAATTCTGACTTTATACACACAATTCTGACTTTATATCACACAATTCTGACTTTATATCACAATTCTGACTTTATACACACAATTCTGACTTTATATCACAATTCTGACTTTATATCACACAATTCTGACTTTATACACACAATTCTGACTTCATACACACAATTCTGACTTTATACACACAATTCTGACTTTATACACACAATTCTGACTTTATACACACAATTCTGACTTTATACACAATTCAAATCTGACTATCACACAATTCTGACTTTATACACACAATTCTGACTTTATACACGCAATTCTGACTTTATACACGCAATTCTGACTTTATACACAATTCAAATCTGACTATCACACAATTCTGACTTTATACACACAATTCTGACTTTATACACACAATTCTGACTTTATACACAATTCAAATCTGACTATCACACAATTCTGACTTCATACACACAATTCTGACTTTATACACACAATTCTGACTTTATACACACAATTCTGACTTTATATCACAATTCTGACTTTATACCACACAATTCTGACTTTATACACACAATTCTGACTTTATACACACAATTCTGACTTTATATCACAATTCTGACTTTATACCACACAATTCTGACTTTATACACACAATTCTGACTTTATACACACAATTCTGACTTTATATCACAATTCTGACTTTATACACACAATTCTGACTTTATACACGCAATTCTGACTTTATACACAATTCAAATCTGACTATCACACAATTCTGACTTTATACACACAATTCTGGCTTTATACACGCAATTCTGACTTTATACACGCAATTCTGACTTTATACACAATTCAAATCTGACTATCACACAATTCTGACTTTATACACACAATTCTGACTTTATACACACAATTCTGACTTTATACACGCAATTCTGACTTTATACACACAATTCTGACTTTATACACACAATTCTGACTTTATACACACAATTCTGACTTTATATCACAATTCTGACTTTATACACACAATTCTGACTTTATATACACAATTCTGACTTTATATACAAACAATTCTGACTTCATACACACAATTCTGACTTTATACCACACAATTCTGACTTTATACACGCAATTCTGACTTTATACACACAATTCTGACTTTATACACACAATTCTGACTTTATACACACAATTCTGACTTTATACACGCAATTCTGACTTCATACACACAATTCTGACTTTATACACGCAATTCTGACTTTATACACACAATTCTGACTTTATACACACAATTCTGACTTTATGCACACAATTCTGACTTTATACACACAATTCTGACTTTCTATCACACAATTCTGACTTTCTATCACACAATTCTGACTTTATATCACGCAATTCTGACTTTATATCAGAATTCTGACTTCATACACACAATTCTGACTTTATACACACAATTCTGACTTTCTATCACACAATTCTGACTTTATATCACACAATTCTGACTTTATATCACACAATTCTGACTTTATATCTCACAATTCTGACTTTATATCTCACAATTCTGACTTTCTATCACACAATTCTGACTTTATATCACAATTCTGACTTCATACACACAATTCTGACTTTATACACACAATTCTGACTTTATATCACACAATTCTGACTTTATACACGCAATTCTGACTTTATACACACAATTCTGACTTTATACACACAATTCTGACTTTATACACGCAATTCTGACTTTATGCACACAATTCTGACTTTATACACACAATTCTGACTTTCTATCACACAATTCTGACTTTCTATCACAATTCTGACTTCATACACACAATTCTGACTTTATACACACAATTCTGACTTTATACACGCAATTCTGACTTTATACACACAATTCTGACTTTATACACACAATTCTGACTTTATACACACAATTCTGACTTTATATCACAATTCTGACTTTATATACACAATTCTGACTTTATATACAAACAATTCTGACTTCATACACACAATTCTGACTTTATACCACACAATTCTGACTTTATACACGCAATTCTGACTTTATACACACAATTCTGACTTTATATCACACAATTCTGACTTTATATCACAATTCTGACTTTATACACACAATTCTGACTTTATACACACAATTCAAATCTGACTATCACACAATTCTGACTTTATACACACAATTCTGACTTTATACACACAATTCTGACTTTATACACACAATTCAAATCTGACTATCACACAATTCTGACTTTATACACACAATTCTGACTTTATACACACAAATTTGACTTTATACACACAATTCTGACTTTATACACACAATTCTGACTTTATATCACACAATTCTGACTTTATATCACAATTCTGACTTTATACACACAATTCTGACTTTATATCACAATTCTGACTTTATATCACACAATTCTGACTTTATACACACAATTCTGACTTCATACACACAATTCTGACTTTATACACACAATTCTGACTTTATACACGCAATTCTGACTTTATACACACAATTCTGACTTTATACACACAATTCTGACTTTATACACAATTCAAATCTGACTATCACACAATTCTGACTTTATACACACAATTCTGACTTTATACACGCAATTCTGACTTTATACACGCAATTCTGACTTTATACACAATTCAAATCTGACTATCACACAATTCTGACTTTATACACACAATTCTGACTTTATACACACAATTCTGACTTTATACACAATTCAAATCTGACTATCACACAATTCTGACTTCATACACACAATTCTGACTTTATACACACAATTCTGACTTTATACACACAATTCTGACTTTATATCACAATTCTGACTTTATACCACACAATTCTGACTTTATACACACAATTCTGACTTTATACACACAATTCTGACTTTATATCACAATTCTGACTTTATACCACACAATTCTGACTTTATACACACAATTCTGACTTTATACACACAATTCTGACTTTATATCACAATTCTGACTTTATACACACAATTCTGACTTTATACACGCAATTCTGACTTTATACACAATTCAAATCTGACTATCACACAATTCTGACTTTATACACACAATTCTGGCTTTATACACGCAATTCTGACTTTATACACGCAATTCTGACTTTATACACAATTCAAATCTGACTATCACACAATTCTGACTTTATACACACAATTCTGACTTTATACACACAATTCTGACTTTCTACACACAATTCTGACTTTATACACACAATTCTGACTTTATACACACAATTCTGACTTTATACACGCAATTCTGACTTTATACACACAATTCTGACTTCATACACACAATTCTGACTTTATACACACAATTCTGACTTTATACACACAATTCTGACTTTATACACACAATTCTGACTTTATACACGCAATTCTGACTTTATACACACAATTCTGACTTTATACACACAATTCTGACTATATACACACAATTCTGACTTTATATCACAATTCTGACTTTATACACACAATTCTGACTTTATATACACAATTCTGACTTTATATACAAACAATACTGACTTCATACACACAATTCTGACTTTATACCACACAATTCTGACTTTATACACGCAATTCTGACTTTATATACAAACAATTCTGACTTTATACACACAATTCTGACTTTATACACACAATTCTGACTTTATACACACAATTCTGACTTTATACACGCAATTCTGACTTTATACACACAATTCTGACTTTATACACACAATTCTGACTTTATACACACAATTCTGACTTTATATCACAATTCTGACTTTATACCACACAATTCTGACTTTATACACGCAATTCTGACTTTATATACAAACAATTCTGACTTTATACACACAATTCTGACTTTATACACACAATTCTGACTTTATGCACACAATTCTGACTTTATATACACACAATTCTGACTTCATACACACAATTCTGACTTTATACACGCAATTCTGACTTTATACACACAATTCTGACTTTATACACACAATTCTGACTTTATGCACACAATTCTGACTTTATACACACAATTCTGACTTTCTATCACACAATTCTGACTTTCTATCACACAATTCTGACTTTATATCACGCAATTCTGACTTTATATCAGAATTCTGACTTCATACACACAATTCTGACTTTATACACACAATTCTGACTTTATACACGCAATTCTGACTTTATACACACAATTCTGACTTTATACACACAATTCTGACTTTATATCACACAATTCTGACTTTATACACACAATTCAAATCTGACTATCTCACAATTCTGACTTTATACACGCAATTCTGACTTTATACACACAATTCTGACTTTATACACACAATTCTGACTTTATACACACACAATTCTGACTTTATACACACAATTCAAATCTGACTATCTCACAATTCTGACTTTATACACACAATTCTGACTTTATACACGCAATTCTGACTTTATACACACAATTCAAATCTGACTATCTCACAATTCGTACTTTATACACACAATTCAAATCTGACTATCTCACAATTCTGACTTTATACACACAATTCTGACTTTTATACACACAATTCTGACTTTATACACAAAATTCTGACTTTATACACACAATTCTGACTTTATACACAAAATTCTGACTTTATACACACAATTCAAATCTGACTATCACACAATTCTGACTTTATACACACAATTCTGACTTTATACACGCAATTCTGACTTTATACACATAATTCTGAGTTTATACACGCAATTCTGACTTTATACACACAATTCTGACTTTATACACACAATTCCGACTTTATACACACAATTCAAATCTGACTATCTCACAATTCTGACTTTATACACGCAATTCTGACTTTATACACACAATTCTGACTTTATACACACAATTCTGACTTTATACACACACAATTCTGACTTTATACACACAATTCAAATCTGACTATCTCACAATTCTGACTATATACACACAATTCTGACTTTATACACACAATTCAAATCTGACTATCTCACAATTCTGACTTTATACACGCAATTCTGACTTTATACACACAATTCTGACTTTATACACAATTCTGACTTTATATCTCACAATTCTGACTTTATACACACAATTCTGACTTTATATACACACAATTCTGACTTTATACACACAATTCTGACTTTATACACACAATTCTGACTTTATACACACAATTCTGACTTTATATCACAATTCTGACTTTATATCACACAATTCTGACTTTATACACACAATTCTGACTTCATACACACAATTCTGACTTTATACACACAATTCTGACTTTATACACACAATTCAAATCTGACTATCTCACAATTCTGACTTTATACACACAATTCTGACTTTATACACACAATTCTGACTTTATACACAATTCTGACTTTATATCTCACAATTCTGACTTTATACACAATTCTGACTTTATATCTCACAATTCTGACTTTATACACACAATTCTGACTTTATACACACAATTCTGACTTTATACACACAATTCTGACTTTATATCTCACAATTCTGACTTTATACACACAATTCTGACTTTATACACACAATTCTGACTTTATACACACAATTCTGACTTTATATCTCACAATTCTGACTTTATACACACAATTCTGACTTTATACACGCAATTCTGACTTTATACACAATTCAAATCTGACTATCACACAATTCTGACTTTATACACACAATTCTGACTTTATACACGCAATTCTGACTTTATACACGCAATTCTGACTTTATACACAATTCAAATCTGACTATCACACAATTCTGACTTTATACACACAATTCTGACTTTATACACACAATTCTGACTTTATACACACAATTCTGACTTTATATCTCACAATTCTGACTTTATACACACAATTCTGACTTTATATCACAATTCTGACTTTATACACACAATTCTGACTTCATACACACAATTCTGACTTCATACACACAATTCTGACTTTATACACACAATTCTGACTTTATATACACACAATTCTGACTTTATACACACAATTCTGACTTTATACACACAATTCTGACTTTATACACACAATTCTGACTTTATATCACAATTCTGACTTTATATCACACAATTCTGACTTTATACACACAATTCTGACTTCATACACACAATTCTGACTTTATACACACAATTCTGACTTTATACACACAATTCAAATCTGACTATCTCACAATTCTGACTTTATACACACAATTCTGACTTTATACACACAATTCTGACTTTATACACAATTCTGACTTTATATCTCACAATTCTGACTTTATACACAATTCTGACTTTATATCTCACAATTCTGACTTTATACACACAATTCTGACTTTATACACACAATTCTGACTTTATACACACAATTCTGACTTTATATCTCACAATTCTGACTTTATACACACAATTCTGACTTTATACACACAATTCTGACTTTATACACACAATTCTGACTTTATATCTCACAATTCTGACTTTATACACACAATTCTGACTTTATACACGCAATTCTGACTTTATACACAATTCAAATCTGACTATCACACAATTCTGACTTTATACACACAATTCTGACTTTATACACGCAATTCTGACTTTATACACGCAATTCTGACTTTATACACAATTCAAATCTGACTATCACACAATTCTGACTTTATACACACAATTCTGACTTTATACACACAATTCTGACTTTATACACACAATTCTGACTTTATACAAAATTCAAATCTGACTATCACACAATTCTGACTTCATACACACAATTCTGACTTTATACACACAATTCTGACTTTATACACACAATTCTGACTTTATACACACAATTCTGACTTTATACACACAATTCTGACTTTATATACACAATTCTGACTTTATATACAAACAATTCTGACTTCATACACACAATTCTGACTTTATATACAAACAATTCTGACTTTATACACACAATTCTGACTTTATACACACAATTCTGACTTTATGCACACAATTCTGACTTTATATACACACAATTCTGACTTTATACACACAATTCTGACTTTATACACACAATTCTGACTTTACATCTCACAATTCTGACTTTATACACACAATTCTGACTTTATACACACAATTCTGACTTTACATCTCACAATTCTGACTTTATACACACAATTCTGACTTTATACACACAATTCTGACTTTATACACACAATTCTGACTTTATATCTCACAATTCTGACTTTATACACACAATTCTGACTTTATACACACAATTCTGACTTTATATCTCACAATTCTGACTTTATACACACAATTCTGACTTTATATCACAATTCTGACTTTATACACACAATTCTGACTTCATACACACAATTCTGACTTCATACACACAATTCTGACTTTATACACACAATTCTGACTTTATATACACACAATTCTGACTTTATACATGCAATTCTGACTTTATACACACAATTCTGACTTTATACACACAATTCTGACTTTATACACACAATTCTGACTTTATATCACAATTCTGACTTTATATCACACAATTCTGACTTTATACACACAATTCTGACTTCATACACACAATTCTGACTTTATACACACAATTCTGACTTTATACACGCAATTCTGACTTTATACACACAATTCTGACTTTATACACACAATTCAAATCTGACTATCTCACAATTCTGACTTTATACACACAATTCTGACTTTATACACACAATTCTGACTTTATACACACAATTCTGACTTTATACACAATTCTGACTTTATATCTCACAATTCTGACTTTATACACAATTCTGACTTTATATCTCACAATTCTGACTTTATACACACAATTCTGACTTTATACACACAATTCTGACTTTATACACACAATTCTGACTTTATATCTCACAATTCTGACTTTATACACACAATTCTGACTTTATATCTCACAATTCTGACTTTATGCACACAATTCTGACTTTATATCACAATTCTGACTTTATATCACAATTCTGACTTTATACACACAATTCTGACTTTATACACACAATTCTGACTTTATATCTCACAATTCTGACTTTATATCACACAATTCTGACTTTATATCTCACAATTCTGACTTTATACACACAATTCTGACTTTATATCACAATTCTGACTTTATACACACAATTCTGACTTCATACACACAATTCTGACTTCATACACACAATTCTGACTTTATACACACAATTCTGACTTTATATCACAATTCTGACTTCATACACACAATTCTGACTTTATATCACACAATTCTGACTTTCTATCACGCAATTCTGACTTTATATCACAATTCTGACTTCATACACACAATTCTGACTTTATATCACACAATTCTGACTTTATATCTCACAATTCTGACTTTATATCTCACAATTCTGACTTTCTATCACACAATTCTGACTTTATATCACAATTCTGACTTCATACACACAATTCTGACTTTATACACACAATTCTGACTTTATATCACACAATTCTGACTTTATACACGCAATTCTGACTTTATACACACAATTCTGACTTTATACACACAATTCTGACTTTATACACGCAATTCTGACTTTATGCACACAATTCTGACTTTATACACACAATTCTGACTTTCTATCACACAATTCTGACTTTCTATCACAATTCTGACTTCATACACACAATTCTGACTTTATACACACAATTCTGACTTTATACACACAATTCTGACTTTCTATCACACAATTCTGACTTTATATCACACAATTCTGACTTTCTATCACACAATTCTGACTTTCTATCTCACAATTCTGACTTTATATCTCACAATTCTGACTTTCTATCACACAATTCTGACTTTATACACACAATTCTGACTTTCTATCACACAATTCTGACTTTATATCACACAATTCTGACTTTCTATCACGCAATTCTGACTTTATATCACAATTCTGACTTCATACACACAATTCTGACTTTATATCACACAATTCTGACTTTCTATCACGCAATTCTGACTTTATATCACAATTCTGACTTCATACACACAATTCTGACTTTATATACACACAATTCTGACTTCATACACACAATTCTGACTTTATACACGCAATTCTGACTTTATACACACAATTCTGACTTTATACACACAATTCTGACTTTATACACAATTCTGACTTTATATCTCACAATTCTGACTTTATACACAATTCTGACTTTATATCTCACAATTCTGACTTTATACACACAATTCTGACTTTATACACACAATTCTGACTTTATACACACAATTCTGACTTTATACACACAATTCTGACTTTATATCTCACAATTCTGACTTTATACACACAATTCTGACTTTATATCTCACAATTCTGACTTTATGCACACAATTCTGACTTTATATCACAATTCTGACTTTATATCACAATTCTGACTTTATACACACAATTCTGACTTTATACACACAATTCTGACTTTATATCTCACAATTTTGACTTTATATCACACAATTCTGACTTTATATCTCACAATTCTGACTTTATACACACAATTCTGACTTTATATCACAATTCTGACTTTATACACACAATTCTGACTTCATACACACAATTCTGACTTCATACACACAATTCTGACTTTATACACACAATTCTGACTTTATATCACAATTCTGACTTCATACACACAATTCTGACTTTATATCACACAATTCTGACTTTCTATCACGCAATTCTGACTTTATATCACAATTCTGACTTCATACACACAATTCTGACTTTATATCACACAATTCTGACTTTATATCTCACAATTCTGACTTTATATCTCACAATTCTGACTTTCTATCACACAATTCTGACTTTATATCACAATTCTGACTTCATACACACAATTCTGACTTTATACACACAATTCTGACTTCATACACACAATTCTGACTTTATACACGCAATTCTGACTTTATACACACAATTCTGACTTTATACACACAATTCTGACTTTATACACACAATTCTGACTTTATACACACAATTCTGACTTTATACACACAATTCTGACTTTATACAGACACAATTCTGACTTTATACACACAATTCAAATCTGACTATCTCACAATTCTGACTATATACACACAATTCTGACTTTATACACACAATTCAAATCTGACTATATCACAATTCTGACTTTATACACGCAATTCTGACTTTATACACACAATTCTGACTTTATACACAATTCTGACTTTATATCTCACAATTCTGACTTTATACACACAATTCTGACTTTATATCACAATTCTGACTTTATACACACAATTCTGACTTTATACACAAAATTTTGACTTTATACACACAATTCTGACTTTATACACACAATTCTGACTTTATACACAAAATTCTGACTTTATACACACAATTCTGACTTTATACACGCAATTCTGACTTTATACACACAATTCTGACTTTATACACACAATTCTGACTTTATACACACAATTCTGACTTTATACAGACACAATTCTGACTTTATACACACAATTCAAATCTGACTATCTCACAATTCTGACTATATACACACAATTCTGACTTTATACACACAATTCAAATCTGACTATCTCACAATTCTGACTTTATACACGCAATTCTGACTTTATACACACAATTCTGACTTTATACACAATTCTGACTTTATATCTCACAATTCTGACTTTATACACACAATTCTGACTTTATATCACAATTCTGACTTTATACACACAATTCTGACTTCATACACACAATTCTGACTTTATACACACAATTCTGACTTTATACACACAATTCTGACTTTATACACGCAATTCTGACTTTATATCACACAATTCTGACTTTATACACACAATTCTGACTTTATATCACACAATTCTGACTTTATACACACAATTCAAATCTGACTATCTCACAATTCTGACTTTATACACGCAATTCTGACTTTATACACACAATTCTGACTTTATACACACAATTCTGACTTTATACACACAATTCTGACTTTATACACACAATTCAAATCTGACTATCTCACAATTCTGACTTTATACACACAATTCTGACTTTATACACACACAATTCTGACTTTATACACGCAATTCTGACTTTATACACACAATTCTGACTTTATACACAATTCTGACTTTATATCTCACAATTCTGACTTTATACACACAATTCTGACTTTATATCACAATTCTGACTTTATACACACAATTCTGACTTCATACACACAATTCTGACTTTATACACACAATTCTGACTTTATACACACAATTCTGACTTTATACACGCAATTCTGACTTTATACACACAATTCTGACTTTATACACACAATTCTGACTTTATATCACACAATTCTGACTTTATACACACAATTCAAATCTGACTATCTCACAATTCTGACTTTATACACGCAATTCTGACTTTATACACACAATTCTGACTTTATACACACAATTCTGACTTTATACACACACAATTCTGACTTTATACACACAATTCAAATCTGACTATCTCACAATTCTGACTTTATACACACAATTCTGACTTTATACACGCAATTCTGACTTTATACACACAATTCAAATCTGACTATCTCACAATTCGTACTTTATACACACAATTCAAATCTGACTATCTCACAATTCTGACTTTATACACACAATTCTGACTTTTATACACACAATTCTGACTTTATACACAAAATTCTGACTTTATACACACAATTCTGACTTTATACACAAAATTCTGACTTTATACACACAATTCAAATCTGACTATCACACAATTCTGACTTTATACACACAATTCTGACTTTATACACGCAATTCTGACTTTATACACATAATTCTGAGTTTATACACGCAATTCTGACTTTATACACACAATTCTGACTTTATACACACAATTCCGACTTTATACACACAATTCAAATCTGACTATCTCACAATTCTGACTTTATACACGCAATTCTGACTTTATACACACAATTCTGACTTTATACACACAATTCTGACTTTATACACACACAATTCTGACTTTATACACACAATTCAAATCTGACTATCTCACAATTCTGACTATATACACACAATTCTGACTTTATACACACAATTCAAATCTGACTATCTCACAATTCTGACTTTATACACGCAATTCTGACTTTATACACACAATTCTGACTTTATACACAATTCTGACTTTATATCTCACAATTCTGACTTTATACACACAATTCTGACTTTATATACACACAATTCTGACTTTATACACACAATTCTGACTTTATACACACAATTCTGACTTTATACACACAATTCTGACTTTATATCACAATTCTGACTTTATATCACACAATTCTGACTTTATACACACAATTCTGACTTCATACACACAATTCTGACTTTATACACACAATTCTGACTTTATACACACAATTCAAATCTGACTATCTCACAATTCTGACTTTATACACACAATTCTGACTTTATACACACAATTCTGACTTTATACACAATTCTGACTTTATATCTCACAATTCTGACTTTATACACAATTCTGACTTTATATCTCACAATTCTGACTTTATACACACAATTCTGACTTTATACACACAATTCTGACTTTATACACACAATTCTGACTTTATATCTCACAATTCTGACTTTATACACACAATTCTGACTTTATACACACAATTCTGACTTTATACACACAATTCTGACTTTATATCTCACAATTCTGACTTTATACACACAATTCTGACTTTATACACGCAATTCTGACTTTATACACAATTCAAATCTGACTATCACACAATTCTGACTTTATACACACAATTCTGACTTTATACACGCAATTCTGACTTTATACACGCAATTCTGACTTTATACACAATTCAAATCTGACTATCACACAATTCTGACTTTATACACACAATTCTGACTTTATACACACAATTCTGACTTTATACACAATTCAAATCTGACTATCACACAATTCTGACTTCATACACACAATTCTGACTTTATACACACAATTCTGACTTTATACACACAATTCTGACTTTATACACACAATTCTGACTTTATACACACAATTCTGACTTTATATACACAATTCTGACTTTATATACAAACAATTCTGACTTCATACACACAATTCTGACTTTATATACAAACAATTCTGACTTTATACACACAATTCTGACTTTATACACACAATTCTGACTTTATGCACACAATTCTGACTTTATATACACACAATTCTGACTTTATACACACAATTCTGACTTTATACACACAATTCTGACTTTACATCTCACAATTCTGACTTTATACACACAATTCTGACTTTATACACACAATTCTGACTTTACATCTCACAATTCTGACTTTATACACACAATTCTGACTTTATACACACAATTCTGACTTTATACACACAATTCTGACTTTATATCTCACAATTCTGACTTTATACACACAATTCTGACTTTATACACACAATTCTGACTTTATATCTCACAATTCTGACTTTATACACACAATTCTGACTTTATATCACAATTCTGACTTTATACACACAATTCTGACTTCATACACACAATTCTGACTTCATACACACAATTCTGACTTTATACACACAATTCTGACTTTATATACACACAATTCTGACTTTATACATGCAATTCTGACTTTATACACACAATTCTGACTTTATACACACAATTCTGACTTTATACACACAATTCTGACTTTATATCACAATTCTGACTTTATATCACACAATTCTGACTTTATACACACAATTCTGACTTCATACACACAATTCTGACTTTATACACACAATTCTGACTTTATACACGCAATTCTGACTTTATACACGCAATTCTGACTTTATACACACAATTCTGACTTTATACACACAATTCAAATCTGACTATCTCACAATTCTGACTTTATACACACAATTCTGACTTTATACACACAATTCTGACTTTATACACACAATTCTGACTTTATACACAATTCTGACTTTATATCTCACAATTCTGACTTTATACACAATTCTGACTTTATATCTCACAATTCTGACTTTATACACACAATTCTGACTTTATACACACAATTCTGACTTTATACACACAATTCTGACTTTATACACACAATTCTGACTTTATATCTCACAATTCTGACTTTATACACACAATTCTGACTTTATATCTCACAATTCTGACTTTATGCACACAATTCTGACTTTATATCACAATTCTGACTTTATATCACAATTCTGACTTTATACACACAATTCTGACTTTATACACACAATTCTGACTTTATATCTCACAATTCTGACTTTATATCACACAATTCTGACTTTATATCTCACAATTCTGACTTTATACACACAATTCTGACTTTATACACACAATTCTGACTTCATACACACAATTCTGACTTCATACACACAATTCTGACTTTATACACACAATTCTGACTTTATATCACAATTCTGACTTCATACACACAATTCTGACTTTATATCACACAATTCTGACTTTCTATCACGCAATTCTGACTTTATATCACAATTCTGACTTCATACACACAATTCTGACTTTATATCACACAATTCTGACTTTATATCTCACAATTCTGACTTTATATCTCACAATTCTGACTTTCTATCACACAATTCTGACTTTATATCACAATTCTGACTTCATACACACAATTCTGACTTTATACACACAATTCTGACTTTATATCACACAATTCTGACTTTATACACGCAATTCTGACTTTATACACACAATTCTGACTTTATACACACAATTCTGACTTTATACACGCAATTCTGACTTTATGCACACAATTCTGACTTTATACACACAATTCTGACTTTCTATCACACAATTCTGACTTTCTATCACAATTCTGACTTCATACACACAATTCTGACTTTATACACACAATTCTGACTTTATACACACAATTCTGACTTTCTATCACACAATTCTGACTTTATATCACACAATTCTGACTTTCTATCACACAATTCTGACTTTCTATCTCACAATTCTGACTTTATATCTCACAATTCTGACTTTCTATCACACAATTCTGACTTTATACACACAATTCTGACTTTCTATCACACAATTCTGACTTTATATCACACAATTCTGACTTTCTATCACGCAATTCTGACTTTATATCACAATTCTGACTTCATACACACAATTCTGACTTTATATCACACAATTCTGACTTTCTATCACGCAATTCTGACTTTATATCACAATTCTGACTTCATACACACAATTCTGACTTTATATACACACAATTCTGACTTCATACACACAATTCTGACTTTATACACGCAATTCTGACTTTATACACACAATTCTGACTTTATACACACAATTCTGACTTTATACACACAATTCTGACTTTATACACAATTCTGACTTTATATCTCACAATTCTGACTTTATACACAATTCTGACTTTATATCTCACAATTCTGACTTTATACACACAATTCTGACTTTATACACACAATTCTGACTTTATACACACAATTCTGACTTTATACACACAATTCTGACTTTATATCTCACAATTCTGACTTTATACACACAATTCTGACTTTATATCTCACAATTCTGACTTTATGCACACAATTCTGACTTCATACACACAATTCTGACTTCATACACACAATTCTGACTTTATACACACAATTCTGACTTTATATCACAATTCTGACTTCATACACACAATTCTGACTTTATATCACACAATTCTGACTTTCTATCACGCAATTCTGACTTTATATCACAATTCTGACTTCATACACACAATTCTGACTTTATATCACACAATTCTGACTTTATATCTCACAATTCTGACTTTATATCTCACAATTCTGACTTTCTATCACACAATTCTGACTTTATATCACAATTCTGACTTTATATCACAATTCTGACTTCATACACACAATTCTGACTTTATACACACAATTCTGACTTTATATCACAATTCTGACTTTATATCTCACAATTCTGACTTTCTATCACACAATTCTGACTTTCTATCACACAATTCTGACTTTATATCACAATTCTGACTTCATACACACAATTCTGACTTTATACACACAATTCTGACTTCATACACACAATTCTGACTTTATACACGCAATTCTGACTTTATACACACAATTCTGACTTTATACACACAATTCTGACTTTATACACACAATTCTGACTTTATACACACAATTCTGACTTTATACAGACACAATTCTGACTTTATACACACAATTCAAATCTGACTATCTCACAATTCTGACTATATACACACAATTCTGACTTTATACACACAATTCAAATCTGACTATATCACAATTCTGACTTTATACACGCAATTCTGACTTTATACACACAATTCTGACTTTATACACAATTCTGACTTTATATCTCACAATTCTGACTTTATACACACAATTCTGACTTTATATCACAATTCTGACTTTATACACACAATTCTGACTTTATACACAAAATTTTGACTTTATACACACAATTCTGACTTTATACACACAATTCTGACTTTATACACAAAATTCTGACTTTATACACACAATTCTGACTTTATACACGCAATTCTGACTTTATACACACAATTCTGACTTTATACACACAATTCTGACTTTATACACACAATTCTGACTTTATACAGACACAATTCTGACTTTATACACACAATTCAAATCTGACTATCTCACAATTCTGACTATATACACACAATTCTGACTTTATACACACAATTCAAATCTGACTATCTCACAATTCTGACTTTATACACGCAATTCTGACTTTATACACACAATTCTGACTTTATACACAATTCTGACTTTATATCTCACAATTCTGACTTTATACACACAATTCTGACTTTATATCACAATTCTGACTTTATACACACAATTCTGACTTCATACACACAATTCTGACTTTATACACACAATTCTGACTTTATACACACAATTCTGACTTTATACACGCAATTCTGACTTTATATCACACAATTCTGACTTTATACACACAATTCTGACTTTATATCACACAATTCTGACTTTATACACACAATTCAAATCTGACTATCTCACAATTCTGACTTTATACACGCAATTCTGACTTTATACACACAATTCTGACTTTATACACACAATTCTGACTTTATACACACAATTCTGACTTTATACACACAATTCAAATCTGACTATCTCACAATTCTGACTTTATACACACAATTCTGACTTTATACACACACAATTCTGACTTTATACACGCAATTCTGACTTTATACACACAATTCTGACTTTATACACAATTCTGACTTTATATCTCACAATTCTGACTTTATACACACAATTCTGACTTTATATCACAATTCTGACTTTATACACACAATTCTGACTTCATACACACAATTCTGACTTTATACACACAATTCTGACTTTATACACACAATTCTGACTTTATACACGCAATTCTGACTTTATACACACAATTCTGACTTTATACACACAATTCTGACTTTATATCACACAATTCTGACTTTATACACACAATTCAAATCTGACTATCTCACAATTCTGACTTTATACACGCAATTCTGACTTTATACACACAATTCTGACTTTATACACACAATTCTGACTTTATACACACACAATTCTGACTTTATACACACAATTCAAATCTGACTATCTCACAATTCTGACTTTATACACACAATTCTGACTTTATACACGCAATTCTGACTTTATACACACAATTCAAATCTGACTATCTCACAATTCTGACTTTATACACACAATTCAAATCTGACTATCTCACAATTCTGACTTTATACACACAATTCTGACTTTTATACACACAATTCTGACTTTATACACAAAATTCTGACTTTATACACACAATTCTGACTTTATACACAAAATTCTGACTTTATACACACAATTCAAATCTGACTATCACACAATTCTGACTTTATACACACAATTCTGACTTTATACACGCAATTCTGACTTTATACACATAATTCTGAGTTTATACACGCAATTCTGACTTTATACACACAATTCTGACTTTATACACACAATTCCGACTTTATACACACAATTCAAATCTGACTATCTCACAATTCTGACTTTATACACGCAATTCTGACTTTATACACACAATTCTGACTTTATACACACAATTCTGACTTTATACACACACAATTCTGACTTTATACACACAATTCAAATCTGACTATCTCACAATTCTGACTATATACACACAATTCTGACTTTATACACACAATTCAAATCTGACTATCTCACAATTCTGACTTTATACACGCAATTCTGACTTTATACACACAATTCTGACTTTATACACAATTCTGACTTTATATCTCACAATTCTGACTTTATACACACAATTCTGACTTTATATCACAATTCTGACTTTATACACACAATTCTGACTTCATACACACAATTCTGACTTTATATCACACAATTCTGACTTTATACACACAATTCTGACTTTATACACGCAATTCTGACTTTATACACACAATTCTGACTTTATACACACAATTCTGACTTTATATCACACAATTCTGACTTTATACACACAATTCAAATCTGACTATCTCACAATTCTGACTTTATACACGCAATTCTGACTTTATACACACAATTCTGACTTTATACACACAATTCTGACTTTATACACACACAATTCTGACTTTATACACACAATTCAAATCTGACTATCTCACAATTCTGACTATATACACACAATTCTGACTTTATACACACAATTCAAATCTGACTATCTCACAATTCTGACTTTATACACGCAATTCTGACTTTATACACACAATTCTGACTTTATACACAATTCTGACTTTATATCTCACAATTCTGACTTTATACACACAATTCTGACTTTATATCACAATTCTGACTTTATACACACAATTCTGACTTCATACACACAATTCTGACTTTATACACACAATTCTGACTTTATACACACAATTCTGACTTTATACACGCAATTCTGACTTTATATCACACAATTCTGACTTTATACACACAATTCTGACTTTATATCACACAATTCTGACTTTATACACACAATTCAAATCTGACTATCTCACAATTCTGACTTTATACACGCAATTCTGACTTTATATCACAATTCTGACTTTATATCACAATTCTGACTTTATACACACAATTCTGACTTTATACACACAATTCTGACTTTATATCTCACAATTCTGACTTTATATCACACAATTCTGACTTTATATCTCACAATTCTGACTTTATACACACAATTCTGACTTTATATCACAATTCTGACTTTATACACACAATTCTGACTTCATACACACAATTCTGACTTCATACACACAATTCTGACTTTATACACACAATTCTGACTTTATATCACAATTCTGACTTCATACACACAATTCTGACTTTATATCACACAATTCTGACTTTCTATCACGCAATTCTGACTTTATATCACAATTCTGACTTCATACACACAATTCTGACTTTATATCACACAATTCTGACTTTATATCTCACAATTCTGACTTTATATCTCACAATTCTGACTTTCTATCACACAATTCTGACTTTATATCACAATTCTGACTTCATACACACAATTCTGACTTTATACACACAATTCTGACTTTATATCACACAATTCTGACTTTATACACGCAATTCTGACTTTATACACACAATTCTGACTTTATACACACAATTCTGACTTTATACACGCAATTCTGACTTTATGCACACAATTCTGACTTTATACACACAATTCTGACTTTCTATCACACAATTCTGACTTTCTATCACAATTCTGACTTCATACACACAATTCTGACTTTATACACACAATTCTGACTTTATACACACAATTCTGACTTTCTATCACACAATTCTGACTTTATATCACACAATTCTGACTTTCTATCACACAATTCTGACTTTCTATCTCACAATTCTGACTTTATATCTCACAATTCTGACTTTCTATCACACAATTCTGACTTTATACACACAATTCTGACTTTCTATCACACAATTCTGACTTTATATCACACAATTCTGACTTTCTATCACGCAATTCTGACTTTATATCACAATTCTGACTTCATACACACAATTCTGACTTTATATCACACAATTCTGACTTTCTATCACGCAATTCTGACTTTATATCACAATTCTGACTTCATACACACAATTCTGACTTTATATACACACAATTCTGACTTCATACACACAATTCTGACTTTATACACGCAATTCTGACTTTATACACACAATTCTGACTTTATACACACAATTCTGACTTTATACACACAATTCTGACTTTATACACAATTCTGACTTTATATCTCACAATTCTGACTTTATACACAATTCTGACTTTATATCTCACAATTCTGACTTTATACACACAATTCTGACTTTATACACACAATTCTGACTTTATACACACAATTCTGACTTTATACACACAATTCTGACTTTATATCTCACAATTCTGACTTTATACACACAATTCTGACTTTATATCTCACAATTCTGACTTTATGCACACAATTCTGACTTTATATCACAATTCTGACTTTATATCACAATTCTGACTTTATACACACAATTCTGACTTTATACACACAATTCTGACTTTATATCTCACAATTTTGACTTTATATCACACAATTCTGACTTTATATCTCACAATTCTGACTTTATACACACAATTCTGACTTTATATCACAATTCTGACTTTATACACACAATTCTGACTTCATACACACAATTCTGACTTCATACACACAATTCTGACTTTATACACACAATTCTGACTTTATATCACAATTCTGACTTCATACACACAATTCTGACTTTATATCACACAATTCTGACTTTCTATCACGCAATTCTGACTTTATATCACAATTCTGACTTCATACACACAATTCTGACTTTATATCACACAATTCTGACTTTATATCTCACAATTCTGACTTTATATCTCACAATTCTGACTTTCTATCACACAATTCTGACTTTATATCACAATTCTGACTTCATACACACAATTCTGACTTTATACACACAATTCTGACTTCATACACACAATTCTGACTTTATACACGCAATTCTGACTTTATACACACAATTCTGACTTTATACACACAATTCTGACTTTATACACACAATTCTGACTTTATACACACAATTCTGACTTTATACACACAATTCTGACTTTATACAGACACAATTCTGACTTTATACACACAATTCAAATCTGACTATCTCACAATTCTGACTATATACACACAATTCTGACTTTATACACACAATTCAAATCTGACTATATCACAATTCTGACTTTATACACGCAATTCTGACTTTATACACACAATTCTGACTTTATACACAATTCTGACTTTATATCTCACAATTCTGACTTTATACACACAATTCTGACTTTATATCACAATTCTGACTTTATACACACAATTCTGACTTTATACACAAAATTTTGACTTTATACACACAATTCTGACTTTATACACACAATTCTGACTTTATACACAAAATTCTGACTTTATACACACAATTCTGACTTTATACACGCAATTCTGACTTTATACACACAATTCTGACTTTATACACACAATTCTGACTTTATACACACAATTCTGACTTTATACAGACACAATTCTGACTTTATACACACAATTCAAATCTGACTATCTCACAATTCTGACTATATACACACAATTCTGACTTTATACACACAATTCAAATCTGACTATCTCACAATTCTGACTTTATACACGCAATTCTGACTTTATACACACAATTCTGACTTTATACACAATTCTGACTTTATATCTCACAATTCTGACTTTATACACACAATTCTGACTTTATATCACAATTCTGACTTTATACACACAATTCTGACTTCATACACACAATTCTGACTTTATACACACAATTCTGACTTTATACACACAATTCTGACTTTATACACGCAATTCTGACTTTATATCACACAATTCTGACTTTATACACACAATTCTGACTTTATATCACACAATTCTGACTTTATACACACAATTCAAATCTGACTATCTCACAATTCTGACTTTATACACGCAATTCTGACTTTATACACACAATTCTGACTTTATACACACAATTCTGACTTTATACACACAATTCTGACTTTATACACACAATTCAAATCTGACTATCTCACAATTCTGACTTTATACACACAATTCTGACTTTATACACACACAATTCTGACTTTATACACGCAATTCTGACTTTATACACACAATTCTGACTTTATACACAATTCTGACTTTATATCTCACAATTCTGACTTTATACACACAATTCTGACTTTATATCACAATTCTGACTTTATACACACAATTCTGACTTCATACACACAATTCTGACTTTATACACACAATTCTGACTTTATACACACAATTCTGACTTTATACACGCAATTCTGACTTTATACACACAATTCTGACTTTATACACACAATTCTGACTTTATATCACACAATTCTGACTTTATACACACAATTCAAATCTGACTATCTCACAATTCTGACTTTATACACGCAATTCTGACTTTATACACACAATTCTGACTTTATACACACAATTCTGACTTTATACACACACAATTCTGACTTTATACACACAATTCAAATCTGACTATCTCACAATTCTGACTTTATACACACAATTCTGACTTTATACACACAATTCAAATCTGACTATCTCACAATTCTGACTTTATACACACAATTCAAATCTGACTATCTCACAATTCTGACTTTATACACACAATTCTGACTTTTATACACACAATTCTGACTTTATACACAAAATTCTGACTTTATACACACAATTCTGACTTTATACACAAAATTCTGACTTTATACACACAATTCAAATCTGACTATCACACAATTCTGACTTTATACACACAATTCTGACTTTATACACGCAATTCTGACTTTATACACATAATTCTGAGTTTATACACGCAATTCTGACTTTATACACACAATTCTGACTTTATACACACAATTCCGACTTTATACACACAATTCAAATCTGACTATCTCACAATTCTGACTTTATACACGCAATTCTGACTTTATACACACAATTCTGACTTTATACACACAATTCTGACTTTATACACACACAATTCTGACTTTATACACACAATTCAAATCTGACTATCTCACAATTCTGACTATATACACACAATTCTGACTTTATACACACAATTCAAATCTGACTATCTCACAATTCTGACTTTATACACGCAATTCTGACTTTATACACACAATTCTGACTTTATACACAATTCTGACTTTATATCTCACAATTCTGACTTTATACACACAATTCTGACTTTATATACACACAATTCTGACTTTATACACACAATTCTGACTTTATACACACAATTCTGACTTTATACACACAATTCTGACTTTATATCACAATTCTGACTTTATATCACACAATTCTGACTTTATACACACAATTCTGACTTCATACACACAATTCTGACTTTATACACACAATTCTGACTTTATACACACAATTCAAATCTGACTATCTCACAATTCTGACTTTATACACACAATTCTGACTTTATACACACAATTCTGACTTTATACACAATTCTGACTTTATATCTCACAATTCTGACTTTATACACAATTCTGACTTTATATCTCACAATTCTGACTTTATACACACAATTCTGACTTTATACACACAATTCTGACTTTATACACACAATTCTGACTTTATATCTCACAATTCTGACTTTATACACACAATTCTGACTTTATACACACAATTCTGACTTTATACACACAATTCTGACTTTATATCTCACAATTCTGACTTTATACACACAATTCTGACTTTATACACGCAATTCTGACTTTATACACAATTCAAATCTGACTATCACACAATTCTGACTTTATACACACAATTCTGACTTTATACACGCAATTCTGACTTTATACACGCAATTCTGACTTTATACACAATTCAAATCTGACTATCACACAATTCTGACTTTATACACACAATTCTGACTTTATACACACAATTCTGACTTTATACACACAATTCTGACTTTATACACAATTCAAATCTGACTATCAGAATTGTGTGTATAAAGTCAGAATTGTGTGTATAAAGTCAGAATTGTGAGATGTAAAGTCAGAATTGTGTGTATAAAGTCAGAATTGTGTGTATAAAGTCAGAATTGTGAGATGTAAAGTCAGAATTGTGTGTATAAAGTCAGAATTGTGTGTATAAAGTCAGAATTGTGTGTATATAAAGTCAGAATTCAACACAATTCAAATCTGACTATCTCACAATTCTGACTTCATACACACAATTCTGACTTTATACACACAATTCTGACTTTATACACACAATTCTGACTTTATACACACAATTCTGACTTTATACACACAATTCTGACTTTATATACACAATTCTGACTTTATATACAAACAATTCTGACTTCATACACACAATTCTGACTTTATATACAAACAATTCTGACTTTATACACACAATTCTGACTTTATACACACAATTCTGACTTTATGCACACAATTCTGACTTTATATACACACAATTCAATTCAATTCAATTCAATTCAATTCAAATTTATTTGTATAGCGCTTTTCACAATACACATTGTTTCAAAGCAGCTTTACAGAAAGTGCATTTCATAGATGAACAGTATAAAAAATGTTAAAAAACACAATGTTAAAGAACAATGTTCGAAAAAGATAATCAGTCGTGTATTAATTTAGGCCATAACAACGCTGGCGTTGAGTCGTCTCTTCACAGGCGTGGAGTCGTCTCATCACAGGTGTTGGGGCATCCAAAGTCTTCATGAGAGGCTGGATACCAACCGGAGCTGACGAACTATTTACCTCGGGACTAGTGTCCCGAGATAACAACAGAAAAGCAGATGGGAAATAATTAGCGTAGCTGCTGTTCAGAATATTATATTAATGCTGTTGTTCCGACTTTACATCTCACAATTCTGACTTTATACACACAATTCTGACTTTATACACACAATTCTGACTTTACATCTCACAATTCTGACTTTATACACACAATTCTGACTTTATACACACAATTCTGACTTTATACACACAATTCTGACTTTATATCTCACAATTCTGACTTTATACACACAATTCTGACTTTATACACACAATTCTGACTTTATATCTCACAATTCTGACTTTATACACACAATTCTGACTTTATATCACAATTCTGACTTTATACACACAATTCTGACTTCATACACACAATTCTGACTTCATACACACAATTCTGACTTTATACACACAATTCTGACTTTATATACACACAATTCTGACTTTATACATGCAATTCTGACTTTATACACACAATTCTGACTTTATACACACAATTCTGACTTTATACACACAATTCTGACTTTATATCACAATTCTGACTTTATATCACACAATTCTGACTTTATACACACAATTCTGACTTCATACACACAATTCTGACTTTATACACACAATTCTGACTTTATACACGCAATTCTGACTTTATACACGCAATTCTGACTTTATACACACAATTCTGACTTTATACACACAATTCAAATCTGACTATCTCACAATTCTGACTTTATACACACAATTCTGACTTTATACACACAATTCTGACTTTATACACACAATTCTGACTTTATACACAATTCTGACTTTATATCTCACAATTCTGACTTTATACACAATTCTGACTTTATATCTCACAATTCTGACTTTATACACACAATTCTGACTTTATACACACAATTCTGACTTTATACACACAATTCTGACTTTATACACACAATTCTGACTTTATATCTCACAATTCTGACTTTATACACACAATTCTGACTTTATATCTCACAATTCTGACTTTATGCACACAATTCTGACTTTATATCACAATTCTGACTTTATATCACAATTCTGACTTTATACACAC
The DNA here is from genome assembly GCA_023566225.1 of Romanogobio albipinnatus. NCBI lineage: Eukaryota > Metazoa > Chordata > Actinopteri > Cypriniformes > Gobionidae > Romanogobio > Romanogobio albipinnatus. The sequence continues at coordinate 71,991,123 of CM042240.1, forward strand.
AATTCTGACTTTATACACACAATTCTGACTTTATATCTCACAATTCTGACTTTATATCACACAATTCTGACTTTATATCTCACAATTCTGACTTTATACACACAATTCTGACTTTATACACACAATTCTGACTTCATACACACAATTCTGACTTCATACACACAATTCTGACTTTATACACACAATTCTGACTTTATATCACAATTCTGACTTCATACACACAATTCTGACTTTATATCACACAATTCTGACTTTCTATCACGCAATTCTGACTTTATATCACAATTCTGACTTCATACACACAATTCTGACTTCATACACACAATTCTGACTTTATACACACAATTCTGACTTTATATCACAATTCTGACTTCATACACACAATTCTGACTTTATATCACACAATTCTGACTTTATATCTCACAATTCTGACTTTATATCTCACAATTCTGACTTTCTATCACACAATTCTGACTTTATATCACAATTCTGACTTCATACACACAATTCTGACTTTATACACACAATTCTGACTTTATATCACACAATTCTGACTTTATACACGCAATTCTGACTTTATACACACAATTCTGACTTTATACACACAATTCTGACTTTATACACGCAATTCTGACTTTATGCACACAATTCTGACTTTATACACACAATTCTGACTTTCTATCACACAATTCTGACTTTCTATCACAATTCTGACTTCATACACACAATTCTGACTTTATACACACAATTCTGACTTTATACACACAATTCTGACTTTCTATCACACAATTCTGACTTTATATCACACAATTCTGACTTTCTATCACACAATTCTGACTTTCTATCTCACAATTCTGACTTTATATCTCACAATTCTGACTTTCTATCACACAATTCTGACTTTATACACACAATTCTGACTTTCTATCACACAATTCTGACTTTATATCACACAATTCTGACTTTCTATCACGCAATTCTGACTTTATATCACAATTCTGACTTCATACACACAATTCTGACTTTATATCACACAATTCTGACTTTCTATCACGCAATTCTGACTTTATATCACAATTCTGACTTCATACACACAATTCTGACTTTATATACACACAATTCTGACTTCATACACACAATTCTGACTTTATACACGCAATTCTGACTTTATACACACAATTCTGACTTTATACACACAATTCTGACTTTATACACACAATTCTGACTTTATACACAATTCTGACTTTATATCTCACAATTCTGACTTTATACACAATTCTGACTTTATATCTCACAATTCTGACTTTATACACACAATTCTGACTTTATACACACAATTCTGACTTTATACACACAATTCTGACTTTATACACACAATTCTGACTTTATATCTCACAATTCTGACTTTATACACACAATTCTGACTTTATATCTCACAATTCTGACTTTATGCACACAATTCTGACTTTATATCACAATTCTGACTTTATACACACAATTCTGACTTTATACACACAATTCTGACTTTATACACACAATTCTGACTTTATATCTCACAATTTTGACTTTATATCACACAATTCTGACTTTATATCTCACAATTCTGACTTTATACACACAATTCTGACTTTATATCACAATTCTGACTTTATACACACAATTCTGACTTCATACACACAATTCTGACTTCATACACACAATTCTGACTTTATACACACAATTCTGACTTTATATCACAATTCTGACTTCATACACACAATTCTGACTTTATATCACACAATTCTGACTTTCTATCACGCAATTCTGACTTTATATCACAATTCTGACTTCATACACACAATTCTGACTTTATATCACACAATTCTGACTTTATATCTCACAATTCTGACTTTATATCTCACAATTCTGACTTTCTATCACACAATTCTGACTTTATATCACAATTCTGACTTTATATCACAATTCTGACTTCATACACACAATTCTGACTTTATACACACAATTCTGACTTTATATCACAATTCTGACTTTATATCTCACAATTCTGACTTTCTATCACACAATTCTGACTTTCTATCAGACAATTCTGACTTTATATCACAATTCTGACTTCATACACACAATTCTGACTTTATACACACAATTCTGACTTCATACACACAATTCTGACTTTATACACGCAATTCTGACTTTATACACACAATTCTGACTTTATACACACAATTCTGACTTTATACACACAATTCTGACTTTATACACACAATTCTGACTTTATACAGACACAATTCTGACTTTATACACACAATTCAAATCTGACTATCTCACAATTCTGACTATATACACACAATTCTGACTTTATACACACAATTCAAATCTGACTATATCACAATTCTGACTTTATACACGCAATTCTGACTTTATACACACAATTCTGACTTTATACACAATTCTGACTTTATATCTCACAATTCTGACTTTATACACACAATTCTGACTTTATATCACAATTCTGACTTTATACACACAATTCTGACTTTATACACAAAATTTTGACTTTATACACACAATTCTGACTTTATACACACAATTCTGACTTTATACACAAAATTCTGACTTTATACACACAATTCTGACTTTATACACGCAATTCTGACTTTATACACACAATTCTGACTTTATACACACAATTCTGACTTTATACACACAATTCTGACTTTATACAGACACAATTCTGACTTTATACACACAATTCAAATCTGACTATCTCACAATTCTGACTATATACACACAATTCTGACTTTATACACACAATTCAAATCTGACTATCTCACAATTCTGACTTTATACACGCAATTCTGACTTTATACACACAATTCTGACTTTATACACAATTCTGACTTTATATCTCACAATTCTGACTTTATACACACAATTCTGACTTTATATCACAATTCTGACTTTATACACACAATTCTGACTTCATACACACAATTCTGACTTTATACACACAATTCTGACTTTATACACACAATTCTGACTTTATACACGCAATTCTGACTTTATATCACACAATTCTGACTTTATACACACAATTCTGACTTTATATCACACAATTCTGACTTTATACACACAATTCAAATCTGACTATCTCACAATTCTGACTTTATACACGCAATTCTGACTTTATACACACAATTCTGACTTTATACACACAATTCTGACTTTATACACACAATTCTGACTTTATACACACAATTCAAATCTGACTATCTCACAATTCTGACTTTATACACACAATTCTGACTTTATACACACACAATTCTGACTTTATACACGCAATTCTGACTTTATACACACAATTCTGACTTTATACACAATTCTGACTTTATATCTCACAATTCTGACTTTATACACACAATTCTGACTTTATATCACAATTCTGACTTTATACACACAATTCTGACTTTATACACACAATTCTGACTTTATACACACAATTCTGACTTTATACACGCAATTCTGACTTTATACACACAATTCTGACTTTATACACACAATTCTGACTTTATATCACACAATTCTGACTTTATACACACAATTCAAATCTGACTATCTCACAATTCTGACTTTATACACGCAATTCTGACTTTATACACACAATTCTGACTTTATACACACAATTCTGACTTTATACACACACAATTCTGACTTTATACACACAATTCAAATCTGACTATCTCACAATTCTGACTTTATACACACAATTCTGACTTTATACACGCAATTCTGACTTTATACACACAATTCAAATCTGACTATCTCACAATTCTGACTTTATACACACAATTCAAATCTGACTATCTCACAATTCTGACTTTATACACACAATTCTGACTTTTATACACACAATTCTGACTTTATACACAAAATTCTGACTTTATACACACAATTCTGACTTTATACACAAAATTCTGACTTTATACACACAATTCAAATCTGACTATCACACAATTCTGACTTTATACACACAATTCTGACTTTATACACGCAATTCTGACTTTATACACATAATTCTGAGTTTATACACGCAATTCTGACTTTATACACACAATTCTGACTTTATACACACAATTCCGACTTTATACACACAATTCAAATCTGACTATCTCACAATTCTGACTTTATACACGCAATTCTGACTTTATACACACAATTCTGACTTTATACACACAATTCTGACTTTATACACACACAATTCTGACTTTATACACACAATTCAAATCTGACTATCTCACAATTCTGACTATATACACACAATTCTGACTTTATACACACAATTCAAATCTGACTATCTCACAATTCTGACTTTATACACGCAATTCTGACTTTATACACACAATTCTGACTTTATACACAATTCTGACTTTATATCTCACAATTCTGACTTTATACACACAATTCTGACTTTATATCACAATTCTGACTTTATACACACAATTCTGACTTCATACACACAATTCTGACTTTATATCACACAATTCTGACTTTATACACACAATTCTGACTTTATACACGCAATTCTGACTTTATACACACAATTCTGACTTTATACACACAATTCTGACTTTATATCACACAATTCTGACTTTATACACACAATTCAAATCTGACTATCTCACAATTCTGACTTTATACACGCAATTCTGACTTTATACACACAATTCTGACTTTATACACACAATTCTGACTTTATACACACACAATTCTGACTTTATACACACAATTCAAATCTGACTATCTCACAATTCTGACTATATACACACAATTCTGACTTTATACACACAATTCAAATCTGACTATCTCACAATTCTGACTTTATACACGCAATTCTGACTTTATACACACAATTCTGACTTTATACACAATTCTGACTTTATATCTCACAATTCTGACTTTATACACACAATTCTGACTTTATATCACAATTCTGACTTTATACACACAATTCTGACTTCATACACACAATTCTGACTTTATACACACAATTCTGACTTTATACACACAATTCTGACTTTATACACGCAATTCTGACTTTATATCACACAATTCTGACTTTATACACACAATTCTGACTTTATATCACACAATTCTGACTTTATACACACAATTCAAATCTGACTATCTCACAATTCTGACTTTATACACGCAATTCTGACTTTATACACACAATTCTGACTTTATACACACAATTCTGACTTTATACACACAATTCTGACTTTATACACACAATTCAAATCTGACTATCTCACAATTCTGACTTTATACACACAATTCTGACTTTATACACACACAATTCTGACTTTATACACGCAATTCTGACTTTATACACACAATTCTGACTTTATACACAATTCTGACTTTATATCTCACAATTCTGACTTTATACACACAATTCTGACTTTATATCACAATTCTGACTTTATACACACAATTCTGACTTCATACACACAATTCTGACTTTATACACACAATTCTGACTTTATACACACAATTCTGACTTTATACACGCAATTCTGACTTTATACACACAATTCTGACTTTATACACACAATTCTGACTTTATATCACACAATTCTGACTTTATACACACAATTCAAATCTGACTATCTCACAATTCTGACTTTATACACGCAATTCTGACTTTATACACACAATTCTGACTTTATACACACAATTCTGACTTTATACACACACAATTCTGACTTTATACACACAATTCAAATCTGACTATCTCACAATTCTGACTTTATACACACAATTCTGACTTTATACACGCAATTCTGACTTTATACACACAATTCAAATCTGACTATCTCACAATTCTGACTTTATACACACAATTCAAATCTGACTATCTCACAATTCTGACTTTATACACACAATTCTGACTTTTATACACACAATTCTGACTTTATACACAAAATTCTGACTTTATACACACAATTCTGACTTTATACACAAAATTCTGACTTTATACACACAATTCAAATCTGACTATCACACAATTCTGACTTTATACACACAATTCTGACTTTATACACGCAATTCTGACTTTATACACATAATTCTGAGTTTATACACGCAATTCTGACTTTATACACACAATTCTGACTTTATACACACAATTCCGACTTTATACACACAATTCAAATCTGACTATCTCACAATTCTGACTTTATACACGCAATTCTGACTTTATACACACAATTCTGACTTTATACACACAATTCTGACTTTATACACACACAATTCTGACTTTATACACACAATTCAAATCTGACTATCTCACAATTCTGACTATATACACACAATTCTGACTTTATACACACAATTCAAATCTGACTATCTCACAATTCTGACTTTATACACGCAATTCTGACTTTATACACACAATTCTGACTTTATACACAATTCTGACTTTATATCTCACAATTCTGACTTTATACACACAATTCTGACTTTATATCACAATTCTGACTTTATACACACAATTCTGACTTCATACACACAATTCTGACTTTATATCACACAATTCTGACTTTATACACACAATTCTGACTTTATACACGCAATTCTGACTTTATACACACAATTCTGACTTTATACACACAATTCTGACTTTATATCACACAATTCTGACTTTATACACACAATTCAAATCTGACTATCTCACAATTCTGACTTTATACACGCAATTCTGACTTTATACACACAATTCTGACTTTATACACACAATTCTGACTTTATACACACACAATTCTGACTTTATACACACAATTCAAATCTGACTATCTCACAATTCTGACTTTATACACACAATTCTGACTTTATACACGCAATTCTGACTTTATACACACAATTCAAATCTGACTATCTCACAATTCTGACTTTATACACACAATTCAAATCTGACTATCTCACAATTCTGACTTTATACACACAATTCTGACTTTTATACACACAATTCTGACTTTATACACAAAATTCTGACTTTATACACACAATTCTGACTTTATACACAAAATTCTGACTTTATACACACAATTCAAATCTGACTATCACACAATTCTGACTTTATACACACAATTCTGACTTTATACACGCAATTCTGACTTTATACACATAATTCTGAGTTTATACACGCAATTCTGACTTTATACACACAATTCTGACTTTATACACACAATTCCGACTTTATACACACAATTCAAATCTGACTATCTCACAATTCTGACTTTATACACGCAATTCTGACTTTATACACACAATTCTGACTTTATACACACAATTCTGACTTTATACACACACAATTCTGACTTTATACACACAATTCAAATCTGACTATCTCACAATTCTGACTATATACACACAATTCTGACTTTATACACACAATTCAAATCTGACTATCTCACAATTCTGACTTTATACACGCAATTCTGACTTTATACACACAATTCTGACTTTATACACAATTCTGACTTTATATCTCACAATTCTGACTTTATACACACAATTCTGACTTTATATCACAATTCTGACTTTATACACACAATTCTGACTTCATACACACAATTCTGACTTTATATCACACAATTCTGACTTTATACACACAATTCTGACTTTATACACGCAATTCTGACTTTATACACACAATTCTGACTTTATACACACAATTCTGACTTTATATCACACAATTCTGACTTTATACACACAATTCAAATCTGACTATCTCACAATTCTGACTTTATACACGCAATTCTGACTTTATACACACAATTCTGACTTTATACACACAATTCTGACTTTATACACACACAATTCTGACTTTATACACACAATTCAAATCTGACTATCTCACAATTCTGACTATATACACACAATTCTGACTTTATACACACAATTCAAATCTGACTATCTCACAATTCTGACTTTATACACACACAATTCTGACTTTATACACACACAATTCTGACTTTATACACGCAATTCTGACTTTATACACACAATTCTGACTTTATACACAATTCTGACTTTATATCTCACAATTCTGACTTTATACACACAATTCTGACTTTATATCACAATTCTGACTTTATACACACAATTCTGACTTCATACACACAATTCTGACTTTATACACACAATTCTGACTTTATACACACAATTCTGACTTTATACACGCAATTCTGACTTTATACACACAATTCTGACTTTATACACACAATTCTGACTTTATACACACAATTCTGACTTTATATCTCACAATTCTGACTTTATACACACAATTCTGACTTTATACACACAATTCTGACTTTATATCTCACAATTCTGACTTTATACACACAATTCTGACTTTATATCACAATTCTGACTTTATACACACAATTCTGACTTCATACACACAATTCTGACTTCATACACACAATTCTGACTTTATACACACAATTCTGACTTTATATACACACAATTCTGACTTTATACATGCAATTCTGACTTTATACACACAATTCTGACTTTATACACACAATTCTGACTTTATACACACAATTCTGACTTTATATCACAATTCTGACTTTATATCACACAATTCTGACTTTATACACACAATTCTGACTTCATACACACAATTCTGACTTTATACACACAATTCTGACTTTATACACGCAATTCTGACTTTATACACACAATTCTGACTTTATACACACAATTCAAATCTGACTATCTCACAATTCTGACTTTATACACACAATTCTGACTTTATACACACAATTCTGACTTTATACACACAATTCTGACTTTATACACAATTCTGACTTTATATCTCACAATTCTGACTTTATACACAATTCTGACTTTATATCTCACAATTCTGACTTTATACACACAATTCTGACTTTATACACACAATTCTGACTTTATACACACAATTCTGACTTTATACACACAATTCTGACTTTATATCTCACAATTCTGACTTTATACACACAATTCTGACTTTATATCTCACAATTCTGACTTTATGCACACAATTCTGACTTTATATCACAATTCTGACTTTATATCACAATTCTGACTTTATACACACAATTCTGACTTTATACACACAATTCTGACTTTATATCTCACAATTCTGACTTTATATCACACAATTCTGACTTTATATCTCACAATTCTGACTTTATACACACAATTCTGACTTTATATCAATATTCTGACTTTATACACACAATTCTGACTTCATACACACAATTCTGACTTCATACACACAATTCTGACTTTATACACACAATTCTGACTTTATATCACAATTCTGACTTCATACACACAATTCTGACTTTATATCACACAATTCTGACTTTCTATCACGCAATTCTGACTTTATATCACAATTCTGACTTCATACACACAATTCTGACTTTATATCACACAATTCTGACTTTATATCTCACAATTCTGACTTTATATCTCACAATTCTGACTTTCTATCACACAATTCTGACTTTATATCACAATTCTGACTTCATACACACAATTCTGACTTTATACACACAATTCTGACTTTATATCACACAATTCTGACTTTATACACGCAATTCTGACTTTATACACACAATTCTGACTTTATACACACAATTCTGACTTTATACACGCAATTCTGACTTTATGCACACAATTCTGACTTTATACACACAATTCTGACTTTCTATCACACAATTCTGACTTTCTATCACAATTCTGACTTCATACACACAATTCTGACTTTATACACACAATTCTGACTTTATACACACAATTCTGACTTTCTATCACACAATTCTGACTTTATATCACACAATTCTGACTTTCTATCACACAATTCTGACTTTCTATCTCACAATTCTGACTTTATATCTCACAATTCTGACTTTCTATCACACAATTCTGACTTTATACACACAATTCTGACTTTCTATCACACAATTCTGACTTTATATCACACAATTCTGACTTTCTATCACGCAATTCTGACTTTATATCACAATTCTGACTTCATACACACAATTCTGACTTTATATCACACAATTCTGACTTTCTATCACGCAATTCTGACTTTATATCACAATTCTGACTTCATACACACAATTCTGACTTTATATACACACAATTCTGACTTCATACACACAATTCTGACTTTATACACGCAATTCTGACTTTATACACACAATTCTGACTTTATACACACAATTCTGACTTTATACACACAATTCTGACTTTATACACAATTCTGACTTTATATCTCACAATTCTGACTTTATACACAATTCTGACTTTATATCTCACAATTCTGACTTTATACACACAATTCTGACTTTATACACACAATTCTGACTTTATACACACAATTCTGACTTTATACACACAATTCTGACTTTATATCTCACAATTCTGACTTTATACACACAATTCTGACTTTATATCTCACAATTCTGACTTTATGCACACAATTCTGACTTTATATCACAATTCTGACTTTATATCACAATTCTGACTTTATACACACAATTCTGACTTTATACACACAATTCTGACTTTATATCTCACAATTTTGACTTTATATCACACAATTCTGACTTTATATCTCACAATTCTGACTTTATACACACAATTCTGACTTTATATCACAATTCTGACTTTATACACACAATTCTGACTTCATACACACAATTCTGACTTCATACACACAATTCTGACTTTATACACACAATTCTGACTTTATATCACAATTCTGACTTCATACACACAATTCTGACTTTATATCACACAATTCTGACTTTCTATCACGCAATTCTGACTTTATATCACAATTCTGACTTCATACACACAATTCTGACTTTATATCACACAATTCTGACTTTATATCTCACAATTCTGACTTTATATCTCACAATTCTGACTTTCTATCACACAATTCTGACTTTATATCACAATTCTGACTTTATATCACAATTCTGACTTCATACACACAATTCTGACTTTATACACACAATTCTGACTTTATATCACAATTCTGACTTTATATCTCACAATTCTGACTTTCTATCACACAATTCTGACTTTCTATCACACAATTCTGACTTTATATCACAATTCTGACTTCATACACACAATTCTGACTTTATACACACAATTCTGACTTCATACACACAATTCTGACTTTATACACACAATTCTGACTTTATACAGACACAATTCTGACTTTATACACACAATTCAAATCTGACTATCTCACAATTCTGACTATATACACACAATTCTGACTTTATACACACAATTCAAATCTGACTATATCACAATTCTGACTTTATACACGCAATTCTGACTTTATACACACAATTCTGACTTTATACACAATTCTGACTTTATATCTCACAATTCTGACTTTATACACACAATTCTGACTTTATATCACAATTCTGACTTTATACACACAATTCTGACTTTATACACAAAATTTTGACTTTATACACACAATTCTGACTTTATACACACAATTCTGACTTTATACACAAAATTCTGACTTTATACACACAATTCTGACTTTATACACGCAATTCTGACTTTATACACACAATTCTGACTTTATACACACAATTCTGACTTTATACACACAATTCTGACTTTATACAGACACAATTCTGACTTTATACACACAATTCAAATCTGACTATCTCACAATTCTGACTATATACACACAATTCTGACTTTATACACACAATTCAAATCTGACTATCTCACAATTCTGACTTTATACACGCAATTCTGACTTTATACACACAATTCTGACTTTATACACAATTCTGACTTTATATCTCACAATTCTGACTTTATACACACAATTCTGACTTTATATCACAATTCTGACTTTATACACACAATTCTGACTTCATACACACAATTCTGACTTTATACACACAATTCTGACTTTATACACACAATTCTGACTTTATACACACAATTCTGACTTTATATCACACAATTCTGACTTTATACACACAATTCAAATCTGACTATCTCACAATTCTGACTTTATACACGCAATTCTGACTTTATACACACAATTCTGACTTTATACACACAATTCTGACTTTATACACACACAATTCTGACTTTATACACACAATTCAAATCTGACTATCTCACAATTCTGACTTTATACACACAATTCTGACTTTATACACGCAATTCTGACTTTATACACACAATTCAAATCTGACTATCTCACAATTCTGACTTTATACACACAATTCAAATCTGACTATCTCACAATTCTGACTTTATACACACAATTCTGACTTTTATACACACAATTCTGACTTTATACACAAAATTCTGACTTTATACACACAATTCTGACTTTATACACAAAATTCTGACTTTATACACACAATTCAAATCTGACTATCACACAATTCTGACTTTATACACACAATTCTGACTTTATACACGCAATTCTGACTTTATACACATAATTCTGAGTTTATACACGCAATTCTGACTTTATACACACAATTCTGACTTTATACACACAATTCCGACTTTATACACACAATTCAAATCTGACTATCTCACAATTCTGACTTTATACACGCAATTCTGACTTTATACACACAATTCTGACTTTATACACACAATTCTGACTTTATACACACACAATTCTGACTTTATACACACAATTCAAATCTGACTATCTCACAATTCTGACTATATACACACAATTCTGACTTTATACACACAATTCAAATCTGACTATCTCACAATTCTGACTTTATACACGCAATTCTGACTTTATACACACAATTCTGACTTTATACACAATTCTGACTTTATATCTCACAATTCTGACTTTATACACACAATTCTGACTTTATATCACAATTCTGACTTTATACACACAATTCTGACTTTATACACGCAATTCTGACTTTATACACACAATTCAAATCTGACTATCTCACAATTCTGACTTTATACACACAATTCAAATCTGACTATCTCACAATTCTGACTTTATACACACAATTCTGACTTTTATACACACAATTCTGACTTTATACACAAAATTCTGACTTTATACTTTATACACAATTCTGACTTTATATCTCACAATTCTGACTTTATACACACAATTCTGACTTTATATCACAATTCTGACTTTATACACACAATTCTGACTTCATACACACAATTCTGACTTTATATCACACAATTCTGACTTTATACACACAATTCTGACTTTATACACGCAATTCTGACTTTATACACACAATTCTGACTTTATACACACAATTCTGACTTTATATCACACAATTCTGACTTTATACACACAATTCAAATCTGACTATCTCACAATTCTGACTTTATACACGCAATTCTGACTTTATACACACAATTCTGACTTTATACACACAATTCTGACTTTATACACACACAATTCTGACTTTATACACACAATTCAAATCTGACTATCTCACAATTCTGACTTTATACACACAATTCTGACTTTATACACGCAATTCTGACTTTATACACACAATTCAAATCTGACTATCTCACAATTCTGACTTTATACACACAATTCAAATCTGACTATCTCACAATTCTGACTTTATACACACAATTCTGACTTTTATACACACAATTCTGACTTTATACACAAAATTCTGACTTTATACACACAATTCTGACTTTATACACAAAATTCTGACTTTATACACACAATTCAAATCTGACTATCACACAATTCTGACTTTATACACACAATTCTGACTTTATACACGCAATTCTGACTTTATACACATAATTCTGAGTTTATACACGCAATTCTGACTTTATACACACAATTCTGACTTTATACACACAATTCCGACTTTATACACACAATTCAAATCTGACTATCTCACAATTCTGACTTTATACACGCAATTCTGACTTTATACACACAATTCTGACTTTATACACACAATTCTGACTTTATACACACACAATTCTGACTTTATACACACAATTCAAATCTGACTATCTCACAATTCTGACTATATACACACAATTCTGACTTTATACACACAATTCAAATCTGACTATCTCACAATTCTGACTTTATACACGCAATTCTGACTTTATACACACAATTCTGACTTTATACACAATTCTGACTTTATATCTCACAATTCTGACTTTATACACACAATTCTGACTTTATATCACAATTCTGACTTTATACACACAATTCTGACTTCATACACACAATTCTGACTTTATATCACACAATTCTGACTTTATACACACAATTCTGACTTTATACACGCAATTCTGACTTTATACACACAATTCTGACTTTATACACACAATTCTGACTTTATATCACACAATTCTGACTTTATACACACAATTCAAATCTGACTATCTCACAATTCTGACTTTATACACGCAATTCTGACTTTATACACACAATTCTGACTTTATACACACAATTCTGACTTTATACACACACAATTCTGACTTTATACACACAATTCAAATCTGACTATCTCACAATTCTGACTATATACACACAATTCTGACTTTATACACACAATTCAAATCTGACTATCTCACAATTCTGACTTTATACACACACAATTCTGACTTTATACACACACAATTCTGACTTTATACACGCAATTCTGACTTTATACACACAATTCTGACTTTATACACAATTCTGACTTTATATCTCACAATTCTGACTTTATACACACAATTCTGACTTTATATCACAATTCTGACTTTATACACACAATTCTGACTTCATACACACAATTCTGACTTTATACACACAATTCTGACTTTATACACACAATTCTGACTTTATACACGCAATTCTGACTTTATACACACAATTCTGACTTTATACACACAATTCTGACTTTATATCACACAATTCTGACTTTATACACACAATTCAAATCTGACTATCTCACAATTCTGACTTTATACACGCAATTCTGACTTTATACACACAATTCTGACTTTATACACACAATTCTGACTTTATACACACACAATTCTGACTTTATACACACAATTCAAATCTGACTATCTCACAATTCTGACTTTATACACACAATTCTGACTTTATACATGCAATTCTGACTTTATACACATAATTCTGAGTTTATACACGCAATTCTGACTTTATACACACAATTCTGACTTTATACACACAATTCCGACTTTATACACACAATTCAAATCTGACTATCTCACAATTCTGACTTTATACACGCAATTCTGACTTTATACACACAATTCTGACTTTATACACACAATTCTGACTTTATACACACACAATTCTGACTTTATACACACAATTCAAATCTGACTATCTCACAATTCTGACTATATACACACAATTCTGACTTTATACACACAATTCAAATCTGACTATCTCACAATTCTGACTTTATACACGCAATTCTGACTTTATACACACAATTCTGACTTTATACACAATTCTGACTTTATATCTCACAATTCTGACTTTATACACACAATTCTGACTTTATATCACAATTCTGACTTTATACACACAATTCTGACTTCATACACACAATTCTGACTTTATATCACACAATTCTGACTTTATACACACAATTCTGACTTTATACACGCAATTCTGACTTTATACACACAATTCTGACTTTATACACACAATTCTGACTTTATATCACACAATTCTGACTTTATACACACAATTCAAATCTGACTATCTCACAATTCTGACTTTATACACGCAATTCTGACTTTATACACACAATTCTGACTTTATACACACAATTCTGACTTTATACACACACAATTCTGACTTTATACACACAATTCAAATCTGACTATCTCACAATTCTGACTATATACACACAATTCTGACTTTATACACACAATTCAAATCTGACTATCTCACAATTCTGACTTTATACACACACAATTCTGACTTTATACACACACAATTCTGACTTTATACACGCAATTCTGACTTTATACACACAATTCTGACTTTATATCTCACAATTCTGACTTTATACACACAATTCTGACTTTATATCACAATTCTGACTTTATACACACAATTCTGACTTCATACACACAATTCTGACTTTATACACACAATTCTGACTTTATACACACAATTCTGACTTTATACACGCAATTCTGACTTTATACACACAATTCTGACTTTATACACACACAATTCTGACTTTATACACACAATTCAAATCTGACTATCTCACAATTCTGACTATATACACACAATTCTGACTTTATACACACAATTCAAATCTGACTATCTCACAATTCTGACTTTATACACGCAATTCTGACTTTATACACACAATTCTGACTTTATACACAATTCTGACTTTATATCTCACAATTCTGACTTTATACACACAATTCTGACTTTATATCACAATTCTGACTTTATACACACAATTCTGACTTCATACACACAATTCTGACTTTATATCACACAATTCTGACTTTATACACACAATTCTGACTTTATACACGCAATTCTGACTTTATACACACAATTCTGACTTTATACACACAATTCTGACTTTATATCACACAATTCTGACTTTATACACACAATTCAAATCTGACTATCTCACAATTCTGACTTTATACACGCAATTCTGACTTTATACACACAATTCTGACTTTATACACACAATTCTGACTTTATACACACACAATTCTGACTGTATACACACAATTCAAATCTGACTATCTCACAATTCTGACTATATACACACAATTCTGACTTTATACACACAATTCAAATCTGACTATCTCACAATTCTGACTTTATACACACACAATTCTGACTTTATACACACACAATTCTGACTTTATACACGCAATTCTGACTTTATACACACAATTCTGACTTTATACACAATTCTGACTTTATATCTCACAATTCTGACTTTATACACACAATTCTGACTTTATATCACAATTCTGACTTTATACACACAATTCTGACTTCATACACACAATTCTGACTTTATACACACAATTCTGACTTTATACACACAATTCTGACTTTATACACGCAATTCTGACTTTATACACACAATTCTGACTTTATACACACAATTCTGACTTTATATCACACAATTCTGACTTTATACACACAATTCAAATCTGACTATCTCACAATTCTGACTTTATACACGCAATTCTGACTTTATACACACAATTCTGACTTTATACACACAATTCTGACTTTATACACACACAATTCTGACTTTATACACACAATTCAAATCTGACTATCTCACAATTCTGACTTTATACACACAATTCTGACTTTATACATGCAATTCTGACTTTATACACATAATTCTGAGTTTATACACGCAATTCTGACTTTATACACACAATTCTGACTTTATACACACAATTCCGACTTTATACACACAATTCAAATCTGACTATCTCACAATTCTGACTTTATACACGCAATTCTGACTTTATACACACAATTCTGACTTTATACACACAATTCTGACTTTATACACACACAATTCTGACTTTATACACACAATTCAAATCTGACTATCTCACAATTCTGACTATATACACACAATTCTGACTTTATACACACAATTCAAATCTGACTATCTCACAATTCTGACTTTATACACGCAATTCTGACTTTATACACACAATTCTGACTTTATACACAAATCTGACTTTATATCTCACAATTCTGACTTTATACACACAATTCTGACTTTATATCACAATTCTGACTTTATACACACAATTCTGACTTCATACACACAATTCTGACTTTATATCACACAATTCTGACTTTATACACACAATTCTGACTTTATACACGCAATTCTGACTTTATACACACAATTCTGACTTTATACACACAATTCTGACTTTATATCACACAATTCTGACTTTATACACACAATTCAAATCTGACTATCTCACAATTCTGACTTTATACACGCAATTCTGACTTTATACACACAATTCTGACTTTATACACACAATTCTGACTTTATACACACACAATTCTGACTTTATACACACAATTCAAATCTGACTATCTCACAATTCTGACTATATACACACAATTCTGACTTTATACACACAATTCAAATCTGACTATCTCACAATTCTGACTTTATACACACACAATTCTGACTTTATACACACACAATTCTGACTTTATACACGCAATTCTGACTTTATACACACAATTCTGACTTTATACACAATTCTGACTTTATATCTCACAATTCTGACTTTATACACACAATTCTGACTTTATATCACAATTCTGACTTTATACACACAATTCTGACTTCATACACACAATTCTGACTTTATACACACAATTCTGACTTTATACACACAATTCTGACTTTATACACGCAATTCTGACTTTATACACACAATTCTGACTTTATACACACAATTCTGACTTTATATCACACAATTCTGACTTTATACACACAATTCAAATCTGACTATCTCACAATTCTGACTTTATGCACGCAATTCTGACTTTATACACACAATTCTGACTTTATACACACAATTCTGACTTTATACACACACAATTCTGACTTTATACACACAATTCAAATCTGACTATCTCACAATTCTGACTATATACACACAATTCTGACTTTATACACACAATTCAAATCTGACTATCTCACAATTCTGACTTTATACACACAATTCTGACTTTATACACGCAATTCTGACTTTATACACACAATTCTGACTTTATACACAATTCTGACTTTATATCTCACAATTCTGACTTTATACACACAATTCTGACTTTATATCACAATTCTGACTTTTTACACGCAATTCTGACTTTATACACACAATTCAAATCTGACTATCTCACAATTCTGACTTTATACACACAATTCTGACTTTATACACGCAATTCTGACTTTATACACACAATTCTGACTTTATACACAATTCTGACTTTATATCTCACAATTCTGACTTTATACACACAATTCTGACTTTATATCACAATTCTGACTTTATACACACAATTCTGACTTTATACACACAATTCTGACTTTATATACACACAATTCTGACTTTATACACGCAATTCTGACTTTATACACACAATTCTGACTTTATACACACAATTCTGACTTTATATCACACAATTCTGACTTTATATACACACAATTCTGACTTTATACACGCAATTCTGACTTTATACACACAAATTTGACTTTATACACACAATTCTGACTTTATACACACAATTCTGACTTTATATCACACAATTCTGACTTTATATCACAATTCTGACTTTATACACACAATTCTGACTTTATATCACAATTCTGACTTTATATCACACAATTCTGACTTTATACACACAATTCTGACTTCATACACACAATTCTGACTTTATACACACAATTCTGACTTTATACACGCAATTCTGACTTTATACACACAATTCTGACTTTATACACACAATTCTGACTTTATACACACAATTCAAATCTGACTATCACACAATTATGACTTTATACACACAATTCTGACTTTATACACACAATTCTGACTTTATACACACAATTCAAATCTGACTATCACACAATTCTGACTTTATACACACAATTCTGACTTTATACACACAAATTTGACTTTATACACACAATTCTGACTTTATACACACAATTCTGACTTTATATCACACAATTCTGACTTTATATCACAATTCTGACTTTATACACACAATTCTGACTTTATATCACAATTCTGACTTTATATCACACAATTCTGACTTTATACACACAATTCTGACTTCATACACACAATTCTGACTTTATACACACAATTCTGACTTTATACACGCAATTCTGACTTTATACACACAATTCTGACTTTATACACACAATTCTGACTTTATACACAATTCAAATCTGACTATCACACAATTCTGACTTTATACACACAATTCTGACTTTATACACGCAATTCTGACTTTATACACGCAATTCTGACTTTATACACAATTCAAATCTGACTATCACACAATTCTGACTTTATACACACAATTCTGACTTTATACACACAATTCTGACTTTATACACAATTCAAATCTGACTATCACACAATTCTGACTTCATACACACAATTCTGACTTTATACACACAATTCTGACTTTATACACACAATTCTGACTTTATACACACAATTCTGACTTTATATCACAATTCTGACTTTATACCACACAATTCTGACTTTATACACACAATTCTGACTTTATACACACAATTCTGACTTTATATCACAATTCTGACTTTATACCACACAATTCTGACTTTATACACACAATTCTGACTTTATACACACAATTCTGACTTTATATCACAATTCTGACTTTATACACACAATTCTGACTTTATACACGCAATTCTGACTTTATACACAATTCAAATCTGACTATCACACAATTCTGACTTTATACACACAATTCTGACTTTATACACGCAATTCTGACTTTATACACGCAATTCTGACTTTATACACAATTCAAATCTGACTATCACACAATTCTGACTTTATACACACAATTCTGACTTTATACACACAATTCTGACTTTCTACACACAATTCTGACTTTATACACAATTCAAATCTGACTATCACACAATTCTGACTTCATACACACAATTCTGACTTTATACACACAATTCTGACTTTATACACACAATTCTGACTTTATACACACAATTCTGACTTTATACACGCAATTCTGACTTTATACACACAATTCTGACTTTATACACACAATTCTGACTTTATACACACAATTCTGACTTTATATCACAATTCTGACTTTATACACACAATTCTGACTTTATATACACAATTCTGACTTTATATACAAACAATTCTGACTTCATACACACAATTCTGACTTTATACCACACAATTCTGACTTTATACACGCAATTCTGACTTTATACACACAATTCTGACTTTATATCACACAATTCTGACTTTATATCACAATTCTGACTTTATACACACAATTCTGACTTTATACACACAATTCAAATCTGACTATCACACAATTCTGACTTTATACACACAATTCTGACTTTATACACACAATTCTGACTTTATACACACAATTCAAATCTGACTATCACACAATTCTGACTTTATACACACAATTCTGACTTTATACACACAAATTTGACTTTATACACACAATTCTGACTTTATACACACAATTCTGACTTTATATCACACAATTCTGACTTTATATCACAATTCTGACTTTATACACACAATTCTGACTTTATATCACAATTCTGACTTTATATCACACAATTCTGACTTTATACACACAATTCTGACTTCATACACACAATTCTGACTTTATACACACAATTCTGACTTTATACACGCAATTCTGACTTTATACACACAATTCTGACTTTATACACACAATTCTGACTTTATACACAATTCAAATCTGACTATCACACAATTCTGACTTTATACACACAATTCTGACTTTATACACGCAATTCTGACTTTATACACGCAATTCTGACTTTATACACAATTCAAATCTGACTATCACACAATTCTGACTTTATACACACAATTCTGACTTTATACACACAATTCTGACTTTATACACAATTCAAATCTGACTATCACACAATTCTGACTTCATACACACAATTCTGACTTTATACACACAATTCTGACTTTATACACACAATTCTGACTTTATACACACAATTCTGACTTTATATCACAATTCTGACTTTATACCACACAATTCTGACTTTATACACACAATTCTGACTTTATACACACAATTCTGACTTTATATCACAATTCTGACTTTATACCACACAATTCTGACTTTATACACACAATTCTGACTTTATACACACAATTCTGACTTTATATCACAATTCTGACTTTATACACACAATTCTGACTTTATACACGCAATTCTGACTTTATACACAATTCAACTCTGACTATCACACAATTCTGACTTTATACACACAATTCTGGCTTTATACACGCAATTCTGACTTTATACACGCAATTCTGACTTTATACACAATTCAAATCTGACTATCACACAATTCTGACTTTATACACACAATTCTGACTTTATACACACAATTCTGACTTTCTACACACAATTCTGACTTTATACACAATTCAAATCTGACTATCACACAATTCTGACTTCATACACACAATTCTGACTTTATACACACAATTCTGACTTTATACACACAATTCTGACTTTATACACACAATTCTGACTTTATACACGCAATTCTGACTTTATACACACAATTCTGACTTTATACACACAATTCTGACTTTATACACACAATTCTGACTTTATATCACAATTCTGACTTTATACACACAATTCTGACTTTATATACACAATTCTGACTTTATATACAAACAATTCTGACTTCATACACACAATTCTGACTTTATACCACACAATTCTGACTTTATACACGCAATTCTGACTTTATATACAAACAATTCTGACTTTATACACACAATTCTGACTTTATACACACAATTCTGACTTTATACACACAATTCTGACTTTATACACACAATTCTGACTTTATACACACAATTCTGACTTTATACACACAATTCTGACTTTATATCACAATTCTGACTTTATACCACACAATTCTGACTTTATACACGCAATTCTGACTTTATATACAAACAATTCTGACTTTATACACACAATTCTGACTTTATACACACAATTCTGACTTTATGCACACAATTCTGACTTTATATACACACAATTCTGACTTCATACACACAATTCTGACTTTATACACGCAATTCTGACTTTATACACACAATTCTGACTTTATACACACAATTCTGACTTTATGCACACAATTCTGACTTTATACACACAATTCTGACTTTCTATCACACAATTCTGACTTTCTATCACACAATTCTGACTTTATATCACGCAATTCTGACTTTATATCAGAATTCTGACTTCATACACACAATTCTGACTTTATACACACAATTCTGACTTTCTATCACACAATTCTGACTTTATATCACACAATTCTGACTTTATATCACACAATTCTGACTTTATATCTCACAATTCTGACTTTATATCTCACAATTCTGACTTTCTATCACACAATTCTGACTTTATATCACAATTCTGACTTCATACACACAATTCTGACTTTATACACACAATTCTGACTTTATATCACACAATTCTGACTTTATACACGCAATTCTGACTTTATACACACAATTCTGACTTTATACACACAATTCTGACTTTATACACGCAATTCTGACTTTATGCACACAATTCTGACTTTATACACACAATTCTGACTTTCTATCACACAATTCTGACTTTCTATCACAATTCTGACTTCATACACACAATTCTGACTTTATACACGCAATTCTGACTTTATACACACAATTCTGACTTTATACACACAATTCTGACTTTCTATCACACAATTCTGACTTTATATCACACAATTCTGACTTTCTATCACACAATTCTGACTTTCTATCTCACAATTCTGACTTTATATCTCACAATTCTGACTTTCTATCACACAATTCTGACTTTATACACACAATTCTGACTTTCTATCACACAATTCTGACTTTATATCACACAATTCTGACTTTCTATCACGCAATTCTGACTTTATATCACAATTCTGACTTCATACACACAATTCTGACTTTATATCACAATTCTGACTTTATACACACAATTCTGACTTTCTATCACGCAATTCTGACTTTATATCACAATTCTGACTTCATACACACAATTCTGACTTTATATACACACAATTCTGACTTCATACACACAATTCTGACTTTATACACGCAATTCTGACTTTATACACACAATTCTGACTTTATACACACAATTCTGACTTTATGCACACAATTCTGACTTTATACACACAATTCTGACTTTCTATCACACAATTCTGACTTTCTATCACACAATTCTGACTTTATATCACACAATTCTGACTTTATACACACAATTCTGACTTTATACACGCAATTCTGACTTTATACACACAATTCTGACTTTATACACACAATTCTGACTTTATACACACAATTCTGACTTTATATCACAATTCTGACTTTATACACACAATTCTGACTTTATATACACAATTCTGACTTTATATACAAACAATTCTGACTTCATACACACAATTCTGACTTTATACCACACAATTCTGACTTTATACACGCAATTCTGACTTTATATACAAACAATTCTGACTTTATACACACAATTCTGACTTTATACACACAATTCTGACTTTATACACACAATTCTGACTTCATACACACAATTCTGACTTTATACACGCAATTCTGACTTTATACACACAATTCTGACTTTATACACACAATTCTGACTTTATGCACACAATTCTGACTTTATACACACAATTCTGACTTTCTATCACACAATTCTGACTTTATACACACAATTCAAATCTGACTATCTCACAATTCTGACTTTATACACGCAATTCTGACTTTATACACACAATTCTGACTTTATACACAATTCTGACTTTATATCTCACAATTCTGACTTTATACACACAATTCTGACTTTATATCACAATTCTGACTTTATACACACAATTCTGACTTCATACACACAATTCTGACTTTATATCACACAATTCTGACTTTATACACACAATTCTGACTTTATACACGCAATTCTGACTTTATACACACAATTCTGACTTTATACACACAATTCTGACTTTATATCACACAATTCTGACTTTATACACACAATTCAAATCTGACTATCTCACAATTCTGACTTTATACACGCAATTCTGACTTTATACACACAATTCTGACTTTATACACACAATTCTGACTTTATACACACACAATTCTGACTTTATACACACAATTCAAATCTGACTATCTCACAATTCTGACTATATACACACAATTCTGACTTTATACACACAATTCAAATCTGACTATCTCACAATTCTGACTTTATACACACACAATTCTGACTTTATACACACACAATTCTGACTTTATACACGCAATTCTGACTTTATACACACAATTCTGACTTTATACACAATTCTGACTTTATATCTCACAATTCTGACTTTATACACACAATTCTGACTTTATATCACAATTCTGACTTTATACACACAATTCTGACTTCATACACACAATTCTGACTTTATACACACAATTCTGACTTTATACACACAATTCTGACTTTATACACGCAATTCTGACTTTATACACACAATTCTGACTTTATACACACAATTCTGACTTTATATCACACAATTCTGACTTTATACACACAATTCAAATCTGACTATCTCACAATTCTGACTTTATACACGCAATTCTGACTTTATACACACAATTCTGACTTTATACACACAATTCTGACTTTATACACACACAATTCTGACTTTATACACACAATTCAAATCTGACTATCTCACAATTCTGACTTTATACACACAATTCTGACTTTATACATGCAATTCTGACTTTATACACATAATTCTGAGTTTATACACGCAATTCTGACTTTATACACACAATTCTGACTTTATACACACAATTCCGACTTTATACACACAATTCAAATCTGACTATCTCACAATTCTGACTTTATACACGCAATTCTGACTTTATACACACAATTCTGACTTTATACACACAATTCTGACTTTATACACACACAATTCTGACTTTATACACACAATTCAAATCTGACTATCTCACAATTCTGACTATATACACACAATTCTGACTTTATACACACAATTCAAATCTGACTATCTAACAATTCTGACTTTATACACGCAATTCTGACTTTATACACACAATTCTGACTTTATACACAATTCTGACTTTATATCTCACAATTCTGACTTTATACACACAATTCTGACTTTATATCACAATTCTGACTTTATACACACAATTCTGACTTCATACACACAATTCTGACTTTATATCACACAATTCTGACTTTATACACACAATTCTGACTTTATACACGCAATTCTGACTTTATACACACAATTCTGACTTTATACACACAATTCTGACTTTATATCACACAATTCTGACTTTATACACACAATTCAAATCTGACTATCTCACAATTCTGACTTTATACACGCAATTCTGACTTTATACACACAATTCTGACTTTATACACACAATTCTGACTTTATACACACACAATTCTGACTTTATACACACAATTCTGACTTTATACACACAATTCAAATCTGACTATCACACAATTCTGACTTTATACACACAATTCTGACTTTATACACACAATTCTGACTTTATACACACAATTCAAATCTGACTATCACACAATTCTGACTTTATACACACAATTCTGACTTTATACACACAAATTTGACTTTATACACACAATTCTGACTTTATACACACAATTCTGACTTTATATCACACAATTCTGACTTTATATCACAATTCTGACTTTATACACACAATTCTGACTTTATATCACAATTCTGACTTTATATCACACAATTCTGACTTTATACACACAATTCTGACTTCATACACACAATTCTGACTTTATACACACAATTCTGACTTTATACACGCAATTCTGACTTTATACACACAATTCTGACTTTATACACACAATTCTGACTTTATACACAATTCAAATCTGACTATCACACAATTCTGACTTTATACACACAATTCTGACTTTATACACGCAATTCTGACTTTATACACGCAATTCTGACTTTATACACAATTCAAATCTGACTATCACACAATTCTGACTTTATACACACAATTCTGACTTTATACACACAATTCTGACTTTATACACAATTCAAATCTGACTATCACACAATTCTGACTTCATACACACAATTCTGACTTTATACACACAATTCTGACTTTATACACACAATTCTGACTTTATACACACAATTCTGACTTTATATCACAATTCTGACTTTATACCACACAATTCTGACTTTATACACACAATTCTGACTTTATACACACAATTCTGACTTTATATCACAATTCTGACTTTATACCACACAATTCTGACTTTATACACACAATTCTGACTTTATACACACAATTCTGACTTTATATCACAATTCTGACTTTATACACACAATTCTGACTTTATACACGCAATTCTGACTTTATACACAATTCAACTCTGACTATCACACAATTCTGACTTTATACACACAATTCTGGCTTTATACACGCAATTCTGACTTTATACACGCAATTCTGACTTTATACACAATTCAAATCTGACTATCACACAATTCTGACTTTATACACACAATTCTGACTTTATACACACAATTCTGACTTTCTACACACAATTCTGACTTTATACACAATTCAAATCTGACTATCACACAATTCTGACTTCATACACACAATTCTGACTTTATACACACAATTCTGACTTTATACACACAATTCTGACTTTATACACACAATTCTGACTTTATACACGCAATTCTGACTTTATACACACAATTCTGACTTTATACACACAATTCTGACTTTATACACACAATTCTGACTTTATATCACAATTCTGACTTTATACACACAATTCTGACTTTATATACACAATTCTGACTTTATATACAAACAATTCTGACTTCATACACACAATTCTGACTTTATACCACACAATTCTGACTTTATACACGCAATTCTGACTTTATATACAAACAATTCTGACTTTATACACACAATTCTGACTTTATACACACAATTCTGACTTTATACACACAATTCTGACTTTATACACACAATTCTGACTTTATATCACAATTCTGACTTTATACCACACAATTCTGACTTTATACACGCAATTCTGACTTTATATACAAACAATTCTGACTTTATACACACAATTCTGACTTTATACACACAATTCTGACTTTATGCACACAATTCTGACTTTATATACACACAATTCTGACTTCATACACACAATTCTGACTTTATACACGCAATTCTGACTTTATACACACAATTCTGACTTTATACACACAATTCTGACTTTATGCACACAATTCTGACTTTATACACACAATTCTGACTTTCTATCACACAATTCTGACTTTCTATCACACAATTCTGACTTTATATCACGCAATTCTGACTTTATATCAGAATTCTGACTTCATACACACAATTCTGACTTTATACACACAATTCTGACTTTCTATCACACAATTCTGACTTTATATCACACAATTCTGACTTTATATCACACAATTCTGACTTTATATCTCACAATTCTGACTTTATATCTCACAATTCTGACTTTCTATCACACAATTCTGACTTTATATCACAATTCTGACTTCATACACACAATTCTGACTTTATACACACAATTCTGACTTTATACACACAATTCTGACTTTATACACACAATTCTGACTTTATACACACAATTCTGACTTTATACACACAATTCTGACTTTATATCACAATTCTGACTTTATACCACACAATTCTGACTTTATACACGCAATTCTGACTTTATATACAAACAATTCTGACTTTATACACACAATTCTGACTTTATACACACAATTCTGACTTTATGCACACAATTCTGACTTTATATACACACAATTCTGACTTCATACACACAATTCTGACTTTATACACGCAATTCTGACTTTATACACACAATTCTGACTTTATACACACAATTCTGACTTTATGCACACAATTCTGACTTTATACACACAATTCTGACTTTCTATCACACAATTCTGACTTTCTATCACACAATTCTGACTTTATATCACGCAATTCTGACTTTATATCAGAATTCTGACTTCATACACACAATTCTGACTTTATACACACAATTCTGACTTTCTATCACACAATTCTGACTTTATATCACACAATTCTGACTTTATATCACACAATTCTGACTTTATATCTCACAATTCTGACTTTATATCTCACAATTCTGACTTTCTATCACACAATTCTGACTTTATATCACAATTCTGACTTCATACACACAATTCTGACTTTATACACACAATTCTGACTTTATATCACACAATTCTGACTTTATACACGCAATTCTGACTTTATACACACAATTCTGACTTTATACACACAATTCTGACTTTATACACGCAATTCTGACTTTATGCACACAATTCTGACTTTATACACACAATTCTGACTTTCTATCACACAATTCTGACTTTCTATCACAATTCTGACTTCATACACACAATTCTGACTTTATACACGCAATTCTGACTTTATACACACAATTCTGACTTTATACACACAATTCTGACTTTCTATCACACAATTCTGACTTTATATCACACAATTCTGACTTTCTATCACACAATTCTGACTTTCTATCTCACAATTCTGACTTTATATCTCACAATTCTGACTTTCTATCACACAATTCTGACTTTATACACACAATTCTGACTTTCTATCACACAATTCTGACTTTATATCACACAATTCTGACTTTCTATCACGCAATTCTGACTTTATATCACAATTCTGACTTCATACACACAATTCTGACTTTATATCACAATTCTGACTTTATACACACAATTCTGACTTTCTATCACGCAATTCTGACTTTATATCACAATTCTGACTTCATACACACAATTCTGACTTTATATACACACAATTCTGACTTCATACACACAATTCTGACTTTATACACGCAATTCTGACTTTATACACACAATTCTGACTTTATACACACAATTCTGACTTTATGCACACAATTCTGACTTTATACACACAATTCTGACTTTCTATCACACAATTCTGACTTTCTATCACACAATTCTGACTTTATATCACACAATTCTGACTTTATACACACAATTCTGACTTTATACACGCAATTCTGACTTTATACACACAATTCTGACTTTATACACACAATTCTGACTTTATACACACAATTCTGACTTTATATCACAATTCTGACTTTATACACACAATTCTGACTTTATATACACAATTCTGACTTTATATACAAACAATTCTGACTTCATACACACAATTCTGACTTTATACCACACAATTCTGACTTTATACACGCAATTCTGACTTTATATACAAACAATTCTGACTTTATACACACAATTCTGACTTTATACACACAATTCTGACTTTATACACACAATTCTGACTTCATACACACAATTCTGACTTTATACACGCAATTCTGACTTTATACACACAATTCTGACTTTATACACACAATTCTGACTTTATGCACACAATTCTGACTTTATACACACAATTCTGACTTTCTATCACACAATTCTGACTTTATACACACAATTCAAATCTGACTATCTCACAATTCTGACTTTATACACGCAATTCTGACTTTATACACACAATTCTGACTTTATACACAATTCTGACTTTATATCTCACAATTCTGACTTTATACACACAATTCTGACTTTATATCACAATTCTGACTTTATACACACAATTCTGACTTCATACACACAATTCTGACTTTATATCACACAATTCTGACTTTATACACACAATTCTGACTTTATACACGCAATTCTGACTTTATACACACAATTCTGACTTTATACACACAATTCTGACTTTATATCACACAATTCTGACTTTATACACACAATTCAAATCTGACTATCTCACAATTCTGACTTTATACACGCAATTCTGACTTTATACACACAATTCTGACTTTATACACACAATTCTGACTTTATACACACACAATTCTGACTTTATACACACAATTCAAATCTGACTATCTCACAATTCTGACTATATACACACAATTCTGACTTTATACACACAATTCAAATCTGACTATCTCACAATTCTGACTTTATACACACACAATTCTGACTTTATACACACACAATTCTGACTTTATACACGCAATTCTGACTTTATACACACAATTCTGACTTTATACACAATTCTGACTTTATATCTCACAATTCTGACTTTATACACACAATTCTGACTTTATATCACAATTCTGACTTTATACACACAATTCTGACTTCATACACACAATTCTGACTTTATACACACAATTCTGACTTTATACACACAATTCTGACTTTATACACGCAATTCTGACTTTATACACACAATTCTGACTTTATACACACAATTCTGACTTTATATCACACAATTCTGACTTTATACACACAATTCAAATCTGACTATCTCACAATTCTGACTTTATACACGCAATTCTGACTTTATACACACAATTCTGACTTTATACACACAATTCTGACTTTATACACACACAATTCTGACTTTATACACACAATTCAAATCTGACTATCTCACAATTCTGACTTTATACACACAATTCTGACTTTATACATGCAATTCTGACTTTATACACATAATTCTGAGTTTATACACGCAATTCTGACTTTATACACACAATTCTGACTTTATACACACAATTCCGACTTTATACACACAATTCAAATCTGACTATCTCACAATTCTGACTTTATACACGCAATTCTGACTTTATACACACAATTCTGACTTTATACACACAATTCTGACTTTATACACACACAATTCTGACTTTATACACACAATTCAAATCTGACTATCTCACAATTCTGACTATATACACACAATTCTGACTTTATACACACAATTCAAATCTGACTATCTAACAATTCTGACTTTATACACGCAATTCTGACTTTATACACACAATTCTGACTTTATACACAATTCTGACTTTATATCTCACAATTCTGACTTTATACACACAATTCTGACTTTATATCACAATTCTGACTTTATACACACAATTCTGACTTCATACACACAATTCTGACTTTATATCACACAATTCTGACTTTATACACACAATTCTGACTTTATACACGCAATTCTGACTTTATACACACAATTCTGACTTTATACACACAATTCTGACTTTATATCACACAATTCTGACTTTATACACACAATTCAAATCTGACTATCTCACAATTCTGACTTTATACACGCAATTCTGACTTTATACACACAATTCTGACTTTATACACACAATTCTGACTTTATACACACACAATTCTGACTTTATACACACAATTCTGACTTTATACACACAATTCAAATCTGACTATCACACAATTCTGACTTTATACACACAATTCTGACTTTATACACACAATTCTGACTTTATACACACAATTCAAATCTGACTATCACACAATTCTGACTTTATACACACAATTCTGACTTTATACACACAAATTTGACTTTATACACACAATTCTGACTTTATACACACAATTCTGACTTTATATCACACAATTCTGACTTTATATCACAATTCTGACTTTATACACACAATTCTGACTTTATATCACAATTCTGACTTTATATCACACAATTCTGACTTTATACACACAATTCTGACTTCATACACACAATTCTGACTTTATACACACAATTCTGACTTTATACACGCAATTCTGACTTTATACACACAATTCTGACTTTATACACACAATTCTGACTTTATACACAATTCAAATCTGACTATCACACAATTCTGACTTTATACACACAATTCTGACTTTATACACGCAATTCTGACTTTATACACGCAATTCTGACTTTATACACAATTCAAATCTGACTATCACACAATTCTGACTTTATACACACAATTCTGACTTTATACACACAATTCTGACTTTATACACAATTCAAATCTGACTATCACACAATTCTGACTTCATACACACAATTCTGACTTTATACACACAATTCTGACTTTATACACACAATTCTGACTTTATACACACAATTCTGACTTTATATCACAATTCTGACTTTATACCACACAATTCTGACTTTATACACACAATTCTGACTTTATACACACAATTCTGACTTTATATCACAATTCTGACTTTATACCACACAATTCTGACTTTATACACACAATTCTGACTTTATACACACAATTCTGACTTTATATCACAATTCTGACTTTATACACACAATTCTGACTTTATACACGCAATTCTGACTTTATACACAATTCAACTCTGACTATCACACAATTCTGACTTTATACACACAATTCTGGCTTTATACACGCAATTCTGACTTTATACACGCAATTCTGACTTTATACACAATTCAAATCTGACTATCACACAATTCTGACTTTATACACACAATTCTGACTTTATACACACAATTCTGACTTTCTACACACAATTCTGACTTTATACACAATTCAAATCTGACTATCACACAATTCTGACTTCATACACACAATTCTGACTTTATACACACAATTCTGACTTTATACACACAATTCTGACTTTATACACACAATTCTGACTTTATACACGCAATTCTGACTTTATACACACAATTCTGACTTTATACACACAATTCTGACTTTATACACACAATTCTGACTTTATATCACAATTCTGACTTTATACACACAATTCTGACTTTATATACACAATTCTGACTTTATATACAAACAATTCTGACTTCATACACACAATTCTGACTTTATACCACACAATTCTGACTTTATACACGCAATTCTGACTTTATATACAAACAATTCTGACTTTATACACACAATTCTGACTTTATACACACAATTCTGACTTTATACACACAATTCTGACTTTATACACACAATTCTGACTTTATACACACAATTCTGACTTTATATCACAATTCTGACTTTATACCACACAATTCTGACTTTATACACGCAATTCTGACTTTATATACAAACAATTCTGACTTTATACACACAATTCTGACTTTATACACACAATTCTGACTTTATGCACACAATTCTGACTTTATATACACACAATTCTGACTTCATACACACAATTCTGACTTTATACACGCAATTCTGACTTTATACACACAATTCTGACTTTATACACACAATTCTGACTTTATGCACACAATTCTGACTTTATACACACAATTCTGACTTTCTATCACACAATTCTGACTTTCTATCACACAATTCTGACTTTATATCACGCAATTCTGACTTTATATCAGAATTCTGACTTCATACACACAATTCTGACTTTATACACACAATTCTGACTTTCTATCACACAATTCTGACTTTATATCACACAATTCTGACTTTATATCACACAATTCTGACTTTATATCTCACAATTCTGACTTTATATCTCACAATTCTGACTTTCTATCACACAATTCTGACTTTATATCACAATTCTGACTTCATACACACAATTCTGACTTTATACACACAATTCTGACTTTATATCACACAATTCTGACTTTATACACGCAATTCTGACTTTATACACACAATTCTGACTTTATACACACAATTCTGACTTTATACACGCAATTCTGACTTTATGCACACAATTCTGACTTTATACACACAATTCTGACTTTCTATCACACAATTCTGACTTTCTATCACAATTCTGACTTCATACACACAATTCTGACTTTATACACGCAATTCTGACTTTATACACACAATTCTGACTTTATACACACAATTCTGACTTTCTATCACACAATTCTGACTTTATATCACACAATTCTGACTTTCTATCACACAATTCTGACTTTCTATCTCACAATTCTGACTTTATATCTCACAATTCTGACTTTCTATCACACAATTCTGACTTTATACACACAATTCTGACTTTCTATCACACAATTCTGACTTTATATCACACAATTCTGACTTTCTATCACGCAATTCTGACTTTATATCACAATTCTGACTTCATACACACAATTCTGACTTTATATCACAATTCTGACTTTATACACACAATTCTGACTTTCTATCACGCAATTCTGACTTTATATCACAATTCTGACTTCATACACACAATTCTGACTTTATATACACACAATTCTGACTTCATACACACAATTCTGACTTTATACACGCAATTCTGACTTTATACACACAATTCTGACTTTATACACACAATTCTGACTTTATGCACACAATTCTGACTTTATACACACAATTCTGACTTTCTATCACACAATTCTGACTTTCTATCACACAATTCTGACTTTATATCACACAATTCTGACTTTATACACACAATTCTGACTTTATACACGCAATTCTGACTTTATACACACAATTCTGACTTTATACACACAATTCTGACTTTATACACACAATTCTGACTTTATATCACAATTCTGACTTTATACACACAATTCTGACTTTATATACACAATTCTGACTTTATATACAAACAATTCTGACTTCATACACACAATTCTGACTTTATACCACACAATTCTGACTTTATACACGCAATTCTGACTTTATATACAAACAATTCTGACTTTATACACACAATTCTGACTTTATACACACAATTCTGACTTTATACACACAATTCTGACTTCATACACACAATTCTGACTTTATACACGCAATTCTGACTTTATACACACAATTCTGACTTTATACACACAATTCTGACTTTATGCACACAATTCTGACTTTATACACACAATTCTGACTTTATACACACAATTCAAATCTGACTATCTCACAATTCTGACTTTATACACGCAATTCTGACTTTATACACACAATTCTGACTTTATACACACAATTCTGACTTTATGCACACAATTCTGACTTTATACACACAATTCTGACTTTATACACACAATTCAAATCTGACTATCTCACAATTCTGACTTTATACACGCAATTCTGACTTTATATCACACAATTCTGACTTTATACACACAATTCTGACTTTCTATCACACAATTCTGACTTTATACACACAATTCAAATCTGACTATCTCACAATTCTGACTTTATACACGCAATTCTGACTTTATACACACAATTCTGACTTTATACACAATTCTGACTTTATATCTCACAATTCTGACTTTATACACACAATTCTGACTTTATATCACAATTCTGACTTTATACACACAATTCTGACTTCATACACACAATTCTGACTTTATATCACACAATTCTGACTTTATACACACAATTCTGACTTTATACACGCAATTCTGACTTTATACACACAATTCTGACTTTATACACACAATTCTGACTTTATATCACACAATTCTGACTTTATACACACAATTCAAATCTGACTATCTCACAATTCTGACTTTATACACGCAATTCTGACTTTATACACACAATTCTGACTTTATACACACAATTCTGACTTTATACACACACAATTCTGACTTTATACACACAATTCAAATCTGACTATCTCACAATTCTGACTATATACACACAATTCTGACTTTATACACACAATTCAAATCTGACTATCTCACAATTCTGACTTTATACACACACAATTCTGACTTTATACACACACAATTCTGACTTTATACACGCAATTCTGACTTTATACACACAATTCTGACTTTATACACAATTCTGACTTTATATCTCACAATTCTGACTTTATACACACAATTCTGACTTTATATCACAATTCTGACTTTATACACACAATTCTGACTTCATACACACAATTCTGACTTTATACACACAATTCTGACTTTATACACACAATTCTGACTTTATACACGCAATTCTGACTTTATACACACAATTCTGACTTTATACACACAATTCTGACTTTATATCACACAATTCTGACTTTATACACACAATTCAAATCTGACTATCTCACAATTCTGACTTTATACACGCAATTCTGACTTTATACACACAATTCTGACTTTATACACACAATTCTGACTTTATACACACACAATTCTGACTTTATACACACAATTCAAATCTGACTATCTCACAATTCTGACTTTATACACACAATTCTGACTTTATACATGCAATTCTGACTTTATACACATAATTCTGAGTTTATACACGCAATTCTGACTTTATACACACAATTCTGACTTTATACACACAATTCCGACTTTATACACACAATTCAAATCTGACTATCTCACAATTCTGACTTTATACACGCAATTCTGACTTTATACACACAATTCTGACTTTATACACACAATTCTGACTTTATACACACACAATTCTGACTTTATACACACAATTCAAATCTGACTATCTCACAATTCTGACTATATACACACAATTCTGACTTTATACACACAATTCAAATCTGACTATCTAACAATTCTGACTTTATACACGCAATTCTGACTTTATACACACAATTCTGACTTTATACACAATTCTGACTTTATATCTCACAATTCTGACTTTATACACACAATTCTGACTTTATATCACAATTCTGACTTTATACACACAATTCTGACTTCATACACACAATTCTGACTTTATATCACACAATTCTGACTTTATACACACAATTCTGACTTTATACACGCAATTCTGACTTTATACACACAATTCTGACTTTATACACACAATTCTGACTTTATATCACACAATTCTGACTTTATACACACAATTCAAATCTGACTATCTCACAATTCTGACTTTATACACGCAATTCTGACTTTATACACACAATTCTGACTTTATACACACAATTCTGACTTTATACACACACAATTCTGACTTTATACACACAATTCAAATCTGACTATCTCACAATTCTGACTATATACACACAATTCTGACTTTATACACACAATTCAAATCTGACTATCTCACAATTTTGACTTTATACACACACAATTCTGACTTTATACACACACAATTCTGACTTTATACACGCAATTCTGACTTTATACACACAATTCTGACTTTATATCTCACAATTCTGACTTTATACACACAATTCTGACTTTATATCACAATTCTGACTTTATACACACAATTCTGACTTCATACACACAATTCTGACTTTATACACACAATTCTGACTTTATACACACAATTCTGACCTTATACACGCAATTCTGACTTTATACACACAATTCTGACTTTATACACACACAATTCTGACTTTATACACACAATTCAAATCTGACTATCTCACAATTCTGACTATATACACACAATTCTGACTTTATACACACAATTCAAATCTGACTATCTCACAATTCTGACTTTATACACGCAATTCTGACTTTATACACACAATTCTGACTTTATACACAATTCTGACTTTATATCTCACAATTCTGACTTTATACACACAATTCTGACTTTATATCACAATTCTGACTTTATACACACAATTCTGACTTCATACACACAATTCTGACTTTATATCACACAATTCTGACTTTATACACACAATTCTGACTTTATACACGCAATTCTGACTTTATACACACAATTCTGACTTTATACACACAATTCTGACTTTATATCACACAATTCTGACTTTATACACACAATTCAAATCTGACTATCTCACAATTCTGACTTTATACACGCAATTCTGACTTTATACACACAATTCTGACTTTATACACACAATTCTGACTTTATACACACACAATTCTGACTTTATACACACAATTCAAATCTGACTATCTCACAATTCTGACTATATACACACAATTCTGACTTTATACACACAATTCAAATCTGACTATCTCACAATTCTGACTTTATACACACACAATTCTGACTTTATACACACACAATTCTGACTTTATACACGCAATTCTGACTTTATACACACAATTCTGACTTTATACACAATTCTGACTTTATATCTCACAATTCTGACTTTATACACACAATTCTGACTTTATATCACAATTCTGACTTTATACACACAATTCTGACTTCATACACACAATTCTGACTTTATACACACAATTCTGACTTTATACACACAATTCTGACTTTATACACGCAATTCTGACTTTATACACACAATTCTGACTTTATACACACAATTCTGACTTTATATCACACAATTCTGACTTTATACACACAATTCAAATCTGACTATCTCACAATTCTGACTTTATACACGCAATTCTGACTTTATACACACAATTCTGACTTTATACACACAATTCTGACTTTATACACACACAATTCTGACTTTATACACACAATTCAAATCTGACTATCTCACAATTCTGACTTTATACACACAATTCTGACTTTATACATGCAATTCTGACTTTATACACATAATTCTGAGTTTATACACGCAATTCTGACTTTATACACACAATTCTGACTTTATACACACAATTCCGACTTTATACACACAATTCAAATCTGACTATCTCACAATTCTGACTTTATACACGCAATTCTGACTTTATACACACAATTCTGACTTTATACACACAATTCTGACTTTATACACACACAATTCTGACTTTATACACACAATTCAAATCTGACTATCTCACAATTCTGACTATATACACACAATTCTGACTTTATACACACAATTCAA
Organism: Romanogobio albipinnatus; assembly: GCA_023566225.1. Lineage (NCBI taxonomy): Eukaryota > Metazoa > Chordata > Actinopteri > Cypriniformes > Gobionidae > Romanogobio > Romanogobio albipinnatus. The sequence continues at coordinate 72,030,905 of CM042240.1, forward strand.
ATCTGACTATCTCACAATTCTGACTTTATACACGCAATTCTGACTTTATACACACAATTCTGACTTTATACACGCAATTCTGACTTTATACACACAATTCTGACTTTATACACACAATTCTGACTTTATGCACACAATTCTGACTTTATACACACAATTCTGACTTTCTATCACACAATTCTGACTTTCTATCACACAATTCTGACTTTATATCACACAATTCTGACTTTATACACACAATTCTGACTTTATACACGCAATTCTGACTTTATACACACAATTCTGACTTTATACACACAATTCTGACTTTATACACACAATTCTGACTTTATATCACAATTCTGACTTTATACACACAATTCTGACTTTATATACACAATTCTGACTTTATATACAAACAATTCTGACTTCATACACACAATTCTGACTTTATACCACACAATTCTGACTTTATACACGCAATTCTGACTTTATATACAAACAATTCTGACTTTATACACACAATTCTGACTTTATACACACAATTCTGACTTTATACACACAATTCTGACTTCATACACACAATTCTGACTTTATACACGCAATTCTGACTTTATACACACAATTCTGACTTTATACACACAATTCTGACTTTATGCACACAATTCTGACTTTATACACACAATTCTGACTTTATACACACAATTCAAATCTGACTATCTCACAATTCTGACTTTATACACGCAATTCTGACTTTATACACACAATTCTGACTTTATACACACAATTCTGACTTTATGCACACAATTCTGACTTTATACACACAATTCTGACTTTATACACACAATTCAAATCTGACTATCTCACAATTCTGACTTTATACACGCAATTCTGACTTTATATCACACAATTCTGACTTTATACACACAATTCTGACTTTCTATCACACAATTCTGACTTTATACACACAATTCAAATCTGACTATCTCACAATTCTGACTTTATACACGCAATTCTGACTTTATACACACAATTCTGACTTTATACACAATTCTGACTTTATATCTCACAATTCTGACTTTATACACACAATTCTGACTTTATATCACAATTCTGACTTTATACACACAATTCTGACTTCATACACACAATTCTGACTTTATATCACACAATTCTGACTTTATACACACAATTCTGACTTTATACACGCAATTCTGACTTTATACACACAATTCTGACTTTATACACACAATTCTGACTTTATATCACACAATTCTGACTTTATACACACAATTCAAATCTGACTATCTCACAATTCTGACTTTATACACGCAATTCTGACTTTATACACACAATTCTGACTTTATACACACAATTCTGACTTTATACACACACAATTCTGACTTTATACACACAATTCAAATCTGACTATCTCACAATTCTGACTATATACACACAATTCTGACTTTATACACACAATTCAAATCTGACTATCTCACAATTCTGACTTTATACACACACAATTCTGACTTTATACACACACAATTCTGACTTTATACACGCAATTCTGACTTTATACACACAATTCTGACTTTATACACAATTCTGACTTTATATCTCACAATTCTGACTTTATACACACAATTCTGACTTTATATCACAATTCTGACTTTATACACACAATTCTGACTTCATACACACAATTCTGACTTTATACACACAATTCTGACTTTATACACACAATTCTGACTTTATACACGCAATTCTGACTTTATACACACAATTCTGACTTTATACACACAATTCTGACTTTATATCACACAATTCTGACTTTATACACACAATTCAAATCTGACTATCTCACAATTCTGACTTTATACACGCAATTCTGACTTTATACACACAATTCTGACTTTATACACACAATTCTGACTTTATACACACACAATTCTGACTTTATACACACAATTCAAATCTGACTATCTCACAATTCTGACTTTATACACACAATTCTGACTTTATACATGCAATTCTGACTTTATACACATAATTCTGAGTTTATACACGCAATTCTGACTTTATACACACAATTCTGACTTTATACACACAATTCCGACTTTATACACACAATTCAAATCTGACTATCTCACAATTCTGACTTTATACACGCAATTCTGACTTTATACACACAATTCTGACTTTATACACACAATTCTGACTTTATACACACACAATTCTGACTTTATACACACAATTCAAATCTGACTATCTCACAATTCTGACTATATACACACAATTCTGACTTTATACACACAATTCAAATCTGACTATCTAACAATTCTGACTTTATACACGCAATTCTGACTTTATACACACAATTCTGACTTTATACACAATTCTGACTTTATATCTCACAATTCTGACTTTATACACACAATTCTGACTTTATATCACAATTCTGACTTTATACACACAATTCTGACTTCATACACACAATTCTGACTTTATATCACACAATTCTGACTTTATACACACAATTCTGACTTTATACACGCAATTCTGACTTTATACACACAATTCTGACTTTATACACACAATTCTGACTTTATATCACACAATTCTGACTTTATACACACAATTCAAATCTGACTATCTCACAATTCTGACTTTATACACGCAATTCTGACTTTATACACACAATTCTGACTTTATACACACAATTCTGACTTTATACACACACAATTCTGACTTTATACACACAATTCAAATCTGACTATCTCACAATTCTGACTATATACACACAATTCTGACTTTATACACACAATTCAAATCTGACTATCTCACAATTCTGACTTTATACACACACAATTCTGACTTTATACACACACAATTCTGACTTTATACACGCAATTCTGACTTTATACACACAATTCTGACTTTATATCTCACAATTCTGACTTTATACACACAATTCTGACTTTATATCACAATTCTGACTTTATACACACAATTCTGACTTCATACACACAATTCTGACTTTATACACACAATTCTGACTTTATACACACAATTCTGACCTTATACACGCAATTCTGACTTTATACACACAATTCTGACTTTATACACACACAATTCTGACTTTATACACACAATTCAAATCTGACTATCTCACAATTCTGACTATATACACACAATTCTGACTTTATACACACAATTCAAATCTGACTATCTCACAATTCTGACTTTATACACGCAATTCTGACTTTATACACACAATTCTGACTTTATACACAATTCTGACTTTATATCTCACAATTCTGACTTTATACACACAATTCTGACTTTATATCACAATTCTGACTTTATACACACAATTCTGACTTCATACACACAATTCTGACTTTATATCACACAATTCTGACTTTATACACACAATTCTGACTTTATACACGCAATTCTGACTTTATACACACAATTCTGACTTTATACACACAATTCTGACTTTATATCACACAATTCTGACTTTATACACACAATTCAAATCTGACTATCTCACAATTCTGACTTTATACACGCAATTCTGACTTTATACACACAATTCTGACTTTATACACACAATTCTGACTTTATACACACACAATTCTGACTTTATACACACAATTCAAATCTGACTATCTCACAATTCTGACTATATACACACAATTCTGACTTTATACACACAATTCAAATCTGACTATCTCACAATTCTGACTTTATACACACACAATTCTGACTTTATACACACACAATTCTGACTTTATACACGCAATTCTGACTTTATACACACAATTCTGACTTTATACACAATTCTGACTTTATATCTCACAATTCTGACTTTATACACACAATTCTGACTTTATATCACAATTCTGACTTTATACACACAATTCTGACTTCATACACACAATTCTGACTTTATACACACAATTCTGACTTTATACACACAATTCTGACTTTATACACGCAATTCTGACTTTATACACACAATTCTGACTTTATACACACAATTCTGACTTTATATCACACAATTCTGACTTTATACACACAATTCAAATCTGACTATCTCACAATTCTGACTTTATACACGCAATTCTGACTTTATACACACAATTCTGACTTTATACACACAATTCTGACTTTATACACACACAATTCTGACTTTATACACACAATTCAAATCTGACTATCTCACAATTCTGACTTTATACACACAATTCTGACTTTATACATGCAATTCTGACTTTATACACATAATTCTGAGTTTATACACGCAATTCTGACTTTATACACACAATTCTGACTTTATACACACAATTCCGACTTTATACACACAATTCAAATCTGACTATCTCACAATTCTGACTTTATACACGCAATTCTGACTTTATACACACAATTCTGACTTTATACACACAATTCTGACTTTATACACACACAATTCTGACTTTATACACACAATTCAAATCTGACTATCTCACAATTCTGACTATATACACACAATTCTGACTTTATACACACAATTCAAATCTGACTATCTCACAATTCTGACTTTATACACGCAATTCTGACTTTATACACACAATTCTGACTTTATACACAAATCTGACTTTATATCTCACAATTCTGACTTTATACACACAATTCTGACTTTATATCACAATTCTGACTTTATACACACAATTCTGACTTCATACACACAATTCTGACTTTATATCACACAATTCTGACTTTATACACACAATTCTGACTTTATACACGCAATTCTGACTTTATACACACAATTCTGACTTTATACACACAATTCTGACTTTATATCACACAATTCTGACTTTATACACACAATTCAAATCTGACTATCTCACAATTCTGACTTTATACACGCAATTCTGACTTTATACACACAATTCTGACTTTATACACACAATTCTGACTTTATACACACACAATTCTGACTTTATACACACAATTCAAATCTGACTATCTCACAATTCTGACTATATACACACAATTCTGACTTTATACACACAATTCAAATCTGACTATCTCACAATTCTGACTTTATACACACACAATTCTGACTTTATACACACACAATTCTGACTTTATACACGCAATTCTGACTTTATACACACAATTCTGACTTTATACACAATTCTGACTTTATATCTCACAATTCTGACTTTATACACACAATTCTGACTTTATATCACAATTCTGACTTTATACACACAATTCTGACTTCATACACACAATTCTGACTTTATACACACAATTCTGACTTTATACACACAATTCTGACTTTATACACGCAATTCTGACTTTATACACACAATTCTGACTTTATACACACAATTCTGACTTTATATCACACAATTCTGACTTTATACACACAATTCAAATCTGACTATCTCACAATTCTGACTTTATGCACGCAATTCTGACTTTATACACACAATTCTGACTTTATACACACAATTCTGACTTTATACACACACAATTCTGACTTTATACACACAATTCAAATCTGACTATCTCACAATTCTGACTATATACACACAATTCTGACTTTATACACACAATTCAAATCTGACTATCTCACAATTCTGACTTTATACACACAATTCTGACTTTATACACGCAATTCTGACTTTATACACACAATTCTGACTTTATACACAATTCTGACTTTATATCTCACAATTCTGACTTTATACACACAATTCTGACTTTATATCACAATTCTGACTTTATACACGCAATTCTGACTTTATACACACAATTCAAATCTGACTATCTCACAATTCTGACTTTATACACACAATTCTGACTTTATACACGCAATTCTGACTTTATACACACAATTCTGACTTTATACACAATTCTGACTTTATATCTCACAATTCTGACTTTATACACACAATTCTGACTTTATATCACAATTCTGACTTTATACACACAATTCTGACTTTATACACACAATTCTGACTTTATATACACACAATTCTGACTTTATACACGCAATTCTGACTTTATACACACAATTCTGACTTTATACACACAATTCTGACTTTATATCACACAATTCTGACTTTATATACACACAATTCTGACTTTATACACGCAATTCTGACTTTATACACACAAATTTGACTTTATACACACAATTCTGACTTTATACACACAATTCTGACTTTATATCACACAATTCTGACTTTATATCACAATTCTGACTTTATACACACAATTCTGACTTTATATCACAATTCTGACTTTATATCACACAATTCTGACTTTATACACACAATTCTGACTTCATACACACAATTCTGACTTTATACACACAATTCTGACTTTATACACGCAATTCTGACTTTATACACACAATTCTGACTTTATACACACAATTCTGACTTTATACACACAATTCAAATCTGACTATCACACAATTATGACTTTATACACACAATTCTGACTTTATACACACAATTCTGACTTTATACACACAATTCAAATCTGACTATCACACAATTCTGACTTTATACACACAATTCTGACTTTATACACACAAATTTGACTTTATACACACAATTCTGACTTTATACACACAATTCTGACTTTATATCACACAATTCTGACTTTATATCACAATTCTGACTTTATACACACAATTCTGACTTTATATCACAATTCTGACTTTATACACACAATTCTGACTTTATACACACAATTCTGACTTCATACACACAATTCTGACTTTATACACACAATTCTGACTTTATACACGCAATTCTGACTTTATACACACAATTCTGACTTTATACACAATTCAAATCTGACTATCACACAATTCTGACTTTATACACACAATTCTGACTTTATACACGCAATTCTGACTTTATACACGCAATTCTGACTTTATACACAATTCAAATCTGACTATCACACAATTCTGACTTTATACACACAATTCTGACTTTATACACACAATTCTGACTTTATACACAATTCAAATCTGACTATCACACAATTCTGACTTCATACACACAATTCTGACTTTATACACACAATTCTGACTTTATACACACAATTCTGACTTTATATCACAATTCTGACTTTATACCACACAATTCTGACTTTATACACACAATTCTGACTTTATACACACAATTCTGACTTTATATCACAATTCTGACTTTATACCACACAATTCTGACTTTATACACACAATTCTGACTTTATACACACAATTCTGACTTTATATCACAATTCTGACTTTATACACACAATTCTGACTTTATACACGCAATTCTGACTTTATACACAATTCAAATCTGACTATCACACAATTCTGACTTTATACACACAATTCTGACTTTATACACGCAATTCTGACTTTATACACGCAATTCTGACTTTATACACAATTCAAATCTGACTATCACACAATTCTGACTTTATACACACAATTCTGACTTTATACACACAATTCTGACTTTCTACACACAATTCTGACTTTATACACAATTCAAATCTGACTATCACACAATTCTGACTTCATACACACAATTCTGACTTTATACACACAATTCTGACTTTATACACACAATTCTGACTTTATACACACAATTCTGACTTTATACACGCAATTCTGACTTTATACACACAATTCTGACTTTATACACACAATTCTGACTTTATACACACAATTCTGACTTTATATCACAATTCTGACTTTATACACACAATTCTGACTTTATATACACAATTCTGACTTTATATACAAACAATTCTGACTTCATACACACAATTCTGACTTTATACCACACAATTCTGACTTTATACACGCAATTCTGACTTTATACACACAATTCTGACTTTATATCACACAATTCTGACTTTATATCACAATTCTGACTTTATACACACAATTCTGACTTTATACACACAATTCAAATCTGACTATCACACAATTCTGACTTTATACACACAATTCTGACTTTATACACACAATTCTGACTTTATACACACAATTCAAATCTGACTATCACACAATTCTGACTTTATACACACAATTCTGACTTTATACACACAAATTTGACTTTATACACACAATTCTGACTTTATACACACAATTCTGACTTTATATCACACAATTCTGACTTTATATCACAATTCTGACTTTATACACACAATTCTGACTTTATATCACAATTCTGACTTTATATCACACAATTCTGACTTTATACACACAATTCTGACTTCATACACACAATTCTGACTTTATACACACAATTCTGACTTTATACACGCAATTCTGACTTTATACACACAATTCTGACTTTATACACACAATTCTGACTTTATACACAATTCAAATCTGACTATCACACAATTCTGACTTTATACACACAATTCTGACTTTATACACGCAATTCTGACTTTATACATGCAATTCTGACTTTATACACAATTCAAATCTGACTATCACACAATTCTGACTTTATACACACAATTCTGACTTTATACACGCAATTCTGACTTTATACACGCAATTCTGACTTTATACACAATTCAAATCTGACTATCACACAATTCTGACTTTATACACACAATTCTGACTTTATACACACAATTCTGACTTTCTACACACAATTCTGACTTTATACACAATTCAAATCTGACTATCACACAATTCTGACTTCATACACACAATTCTGACTTTATACAAACAATTCTGACTTTATACACACAATTCTGACTTTATACACACAATTCTGACTTTATACACGCAATTCTGACTTTATACACACAATTCTGACTTTATACACACAATTCTGACTTTATACACACAATTCTGACTTTATATCACAATTCTGACTTTATACACACAATTCTGACTTTATATACACAATTCTGACTTTATATACAAACAATTCTGACTTCATACACACAATTCTGACTTTATACCACACAATTCTGACTTTATACACGCAATTCTGACTTTATATACAAACAATTCTGACTTTATACACACAATTCTGACTTTATACACACAATTCTGACTTTATACACACAATTCTGACTTTATACACACAATTCTGACTTTATACACACAATTCTGACTTTATATCACAATTCTGACTTTATACCACACAATTCTGACTTTATACACGCAATTCTGACTTTATATACAAACAATTCTGACTTTATACACACAATTCTGACTTTATACACACAATTCTGACTTTATGCACACAATTCTGACTTTATATACACACAATTCTGACTTCATACACACAATTCTGACTTTATACACGCAATTCTGACTTTATACACACAATTCTGACTTTATACACACAATTCTGACTTTATGCACACAATTCTGACTTTATACACACAATTCTGACTTTCTATCACACAATTCTGACTTTCTATCACACAATTCTGACTTTATATCACGCAATTCTGACTTTATATCAGAATTCTGACTTCATACACACAATTCTGACTTTATACACACAATTCTGACTTTCTATCACACAATTCTGACTTTATATCACACAATTCTGACTTTATATCACACAATTCTGACTTTATATCTCACAATTCTGACTTTATATCTCACAATTCTGACTTTCTATCACACAATTCTGACTTTATATCACAATTCTGACTTCATACACACAATTCTGACTTTATACACACAATTCTGACTTTATATCACACAATTCTGACTTTATACACGCAATTCTGACTTTATACACACAATTCTGACTTTATACACACAATTCTGACTTTATACACGCAATTCTGACTTTATGCACACAATTCTGACTTTATACACACAATTCTGACTTTCTATCACACAATTCTGACTTTCTATCACAATTCTGACTTCATACACACAATTCTGACTTTATACACGCAATTCTGACTTTATACACACAATTCTGACTTTATACACACAATTCTGACTTTCTATCACACAATTCTGACTTTATATCACACAATTCTGACTTTCTATCACACAATTCTGACTTTCTATCTCACAATTCTGACTTTATATCTCACAATTCTGACTTTCTATCACACAATTCTGACTTTATACACACAATTCTGACTTTCTATCACACAATTCTGACTTTATATCACACAATTCTGACTTTCTATCACGCAATTCTGACTTTATATCACAATTCTGACTTCATACACACAATTCTGACTTTATATCACAATTCTGACTTTATACACACAATTCTGACTTTCTATCACGCAATTCTGACTTTATATCACAATTCTGACTTCATACACACAATTCTGACTTTATATACACACAATTCTGACTTCATACACACAATTCTGACTTTATACACGCAATTCTGACTTTATACACACAATTCTGACTTTATACACACAATTCTGACTTTATGCACACAATTCTGACTTTATACACACAATTCTGACTTTCTATCACACAATTCTGACTTTCTATCACACAATTCTGACTTTATATCACACAATTCTGACTTTATACACACAATTCTGACTTTATACACGCAATTCTGACTTTATACACACAATTCTGACTTTATACACACAATTCTGACTTTATACACACAATTCTGACTTTATATCACAATTCTGACTTTATACACACAATTCTGACTTTATATACACAATTCTGACTTTATATACAAACAATTCTGACTTCATACACACAATTCTGACTTTATACCACACAATTCTGACTTTATACACGCAATTCTGACTTTATATACAAACAATTCTGACTTTATACACACAATTCTGACTTTATACACACAATTCTGACTTTATACACACAATTCTGACTTCATACACACAATTCTGACTTTATACACGCAATTCTGACTTTATACACACAATTCTGACTTTATACACACAATTCTGACTTTATGCACACAATTCTGACTTTATACACACAATTCTGACTTTCTATCACACAATTCTGACTTTCTATCACACAATTCTGACTTTATATCACGCAATTCTGACTTTATATCAGAATTCTGACTTCATACACACAATTCTGACTTTATACACACAATTCTGACTTTCTATCACACAATTCTGACTTTATATCACACAATTCTGACTTTATATCACACAATTCTGACTTTATATCTCACAATTCTGACTTTATATCTCACAATTCTGACTTTCTATCACACAATTCTGACTTTATATCACAATTCTGACTTCATACACACAATTCTGACTTTATACACACAATTCTGACTTTATATCACACAATTCTGACTTTATACACGCAATTCTGACTTTATACACACAATTCTGACTTTATACACACAATTCTGACTTTATACACGCAATTCTGACTTTATGCACACAATTCTGACTTTATACACACAATTCTGACTTTCTATCACACAATTCTGACTTTCTATCACAATTCTGACTTCATACACACAATTCTGACTTTATACACGCAATTCTGACTTTATACACACAATTCTGACTTTATACACACAATTCTGACTTTCTATCACACAATTCTGACTTTATATCACACAATTCTGACTTTCTATCACACAATTCTGACTTTCTATCTCACAATTCTGACTTTCTATCACAATTCTGACTTCATACACACAATTCTGACTTTATACACACAATTCTGACTTTATACACGCAATTCTGACTTTATGCACACAATTCTGACTTTATACACACAATTCTGACTTTCTATCACACAATTCTGACTTTCTATCACACAATTCTGACTTTATATCACACAATTCTGACTTTCTATCACACAATTCTGACTTTCTATCTCACAATTCTGACTTTATATCTCACAATTCTGACTTTCTATCACACAATTCTGACTTTATACACACAATTCTGACTTTCTATCACACAATTCTGACTTTATATCACACAATTCTGACTTTCTATCACGCAATTCTGACTTTATATCACAATTCTGACTTCATACACACAATTCTGACTTTCTATCACACAATTCTGACTTTCTATCACAATTCTGACTTTATACACGCAATTCTGACTTTATATCACACAATTCTGACTTCATACACACAATTCTGACTTTCTATCACAATTCTGACTTTATACACGCAATTCTGACTTTATATCACACAATTCTGACTTTCTATCACACAATTCTGACTTTATATCACACAATTCTGACTTTCTATCACGCAATTCTGACTTTATATCACAATTCTGACTTCATACACACAATTCTGACTTTCTATCACAATTCTGACTTTATACACGCAATTCTGACTTTATACACACAATTCTGACTTCATACACACAATTCTGACTTTCTATCACACAATTCTGACTTTCTATCACACAATTCTGACTTTATATCACACAATTCTGACTTTCTATCACGCAATTCTGACTTTATATCACAATTCTGACTTCATACACACAATTCTGACTTTCTATCACAATTCTGACTTTATACACGCAATTCTGACTTTATACACACAATTCTGACTTTATACACACAATTCTGACTTTATACACACAATTCTGACTTTATGCACACAATTCTGACTTTATATCACAATTCTGACTTCATACACACAATTCTGACTTTATATCACACAATTCTGACTTTCTATCACACAATTCTGACTTTATATCACACAATTCTGACTTTCTATCACGCAATTCTGACTTTATATCACAATTCTGACTTCATACACACAATTCTGACTTTCTATCACAATTCTGACTTTATACACGCAATTCTGACTTTATACACACAATTCTGACTTCATACACACAATTCTGACTTTCTATCACACAATTCTGACTTTCTATCACACAATTCTGACTTTATATCACACAATTCTGACTTTCTATCACGCAATTCTGACTTTATATCACAATTCTGACTTCATACACACAATTCTGACTTTCTATCACAATTCTGACTTTATACACGCAATTCTGACTTTATACACACAATTCTGACTTTATACACACAATTCTGACTTTATACACACAATTCTGACTTTATGCACACAATTCTGACTTTATATCACAATTCTGACTTCATACACACAATTAGACATGTGCCGGTAAACGGTAATACGATATACCGCAATAATGAACATGCACAATATTGTTATCGTGGGCACTTCAAAATACCGTGAATAATTATTTATTACAAATTATTCAGATTTTAAGAATACATTTTAAGAATACTTTACCCATCAACCGTTTAAAATGAACAACACGTCAAAGAGGAACGCGCACTGATGTAAACAGACCGCGCATGAGGCGAGCACATGGCGGAAAGAGTGCAGGAGTCATGCTGAAGTGCACGTTCACTCTTTGACAGCAGAGGGCGCTGACGGAACAGCAGAAATGCAGCCGTTTCCCCGGTAACCCTCATAAACGGTGAAAAGACTTCTCGACTTGAGGCTATTCATTTTCAAACTTAAACATTTTATATTTTAATCTTGACTAAATTACATGCCCTAGATATTGTTTGAATATGTTCTGACTGTTGTTGAGTCACACACTTTACAGTAAGGCTCCATTATTTAACATTAGTTCATTCATTAAAAAACTGACAATGAAAAATACTTCTAAAGCATGTATTCATCTTAGTTAAATGTACATTTCAGCATTTAATAACACATTATTCAAATCAAAAGTTGTAACTGTAACTGTTATTTAATGGACCTGAGCTTACATTAACTAACAGTTGCTTTTTAAACTAACATTATCAAAGAAGAATAACTTCTGTAAAAATGTAGCTATTCATTCTTTGTTAATGTTAATGCATTAACTGGTGAGACATTATTGTAATGTGTTACCTATTGTTCTTTATAATACTTTTGCACTTCTGTTTTAAATATTTGTTTGCTTTATACATTTTTGTGTATTGCTTTATTGTATTTAAATATTTGGTTCTTTAGTTATAAGAAAGTTATTAAACCTGTTACAGTATGACAACACTTTTTTTGCAACTTATTTCAATATCGTGATAATACCGTATACCGTGATAAAAGCTTCAGCAATTAATCGCAACATGAAAACTTGATACCGGCACATGCCTAGACACAATTCTGACTTTATACACAATTCTGACTTTATATCTCACAATTCTGACTTTATACACACAATTCTGACTTTATACACACAATTCTGACTTTATACACACAATTCTGACTTTATACACACAATTCTGACTTTATACACACAATTCTGACTTTATATCTCACAATTCTGACTTTATACACACAATTCTGACTTTATACACACAATTCTGACTTTATACACACAATTCTGACTTTATATCTCACAATTCTGACTTTATACACACAATTCTGACTTTATATCACAATTCTGACTTTATACACACAATTCTGACTTCATACACACAATTCTGACTTCATACACACAATTCTGACTTTATACACACAATTCTGACTTTATATACACACAATTCTGACTTTATACACACAATTCTGACTTTATACACACAATTCTGACTTTGTACACACAATTCTGACTTTATATCACAATTCTGACTTTATATCTCACAATTCTGACTTTATACACACAATTCTGACTTTATACACACAATTCTGACTTTATACACACAATTCTGACTTTATACACACAATTCTGACTTTATATCTCACAATTCTGACTTTATACACACAATTCTGACTTTATACACACAATTCTGACTTTATACACACAATTCTGACTTTATATCTCACAATTCTGACTTTATACACACAATTCTGACTTTATATCACAATTCTGACTTTATACACACAATTCTGACTTCATACACACAATTCTGACTTCATACACACAATTCTGACTTTATACACACAATTCTGACTTTATATACACACAATTCTGACTTTATACACACAATTCTGACTTTATACACACAATTCTGACTTTATACACACAATTCTGACTTTATATCACAATTCTGACTTTATATCACACAATTCTGACTTTATACACACAATTCTGACTTCATACACACAATTCTGACTTTATATACACACAATTCTGACTTCATACACACAATTCTGACTTTATACACGCAATTCTGACTTTATACACACAATTCTGACTTTATACACACAATTCTGACTTTATGCACACAATTCTGACTTTATACACACAATTCTGACTTTCTATCACACAATTCTGACTTTCTATCACACAATTCTGACTTTATATCACGCAATTCTGACTTTATATCAGAATTCTGACTTCATACACACAATTCTGACTTTATACACACAATTCTGACTTTCTATCACACAATTCTGACTTTATATCACACAATTCTGACTTTATATCACACAATTCTGACTTTATATCTCACAATTCTGACTTTATATCTCACAATTCTGACTTTCTATCACACAATTCTGACTTTATATCACAATTCTGACTTCATACACACAATTCTGACTTTATACACACAATTCTGACTTTATATCACACAATTCTGACTTTATACACGCAATTCTGACTTTATACACACAATTCTGACTTTATACACACAATTCTGACTTTATACACGCAATTCTGACTTTATGCACACAATTCTGACTTTATACACACAATTCTGACTTTCTATCACACAATTCTGACTTTCTATCACAATTCTGACTTCATACACACAATTCTGACTTTATACACGCAATTCTGACTTTATACACACAATTCTGACTTTATACACACAATTCTGACTTTCTATCACACAATTCTGACTTTATATCACACAATTCTGACTTTCTATCACACAATTCTGACTTTCTATCTCACAATTCTGACTTTCTATCACAATTCTGACTTCATACACACAATTCTGACTTTATACACACAATTCTGACTTTATACACGCAATTCTGACTTTATGCACACAATTCTGACTTTATACACACAATTCTGACTTTCTATCACACAATTCTGACTTTCTATCACACAATTCTGACTTTATATCACACAATTCTGACTTTCTATCACACAATTCTGACTTTCTATCTCACAATTCTGACTTTATATCTCACAATTCTGACTTTCTATCACACAATTCTGACTTTATACACACAATTCTGACTTTCTATCACACAATTCTGACTTTATATCACACAATTCTGACTTTCTATCACGCAATTCTGACTTTATATCACAATTCTGACTTCATACACACAATTCTGACTTTCTATCACACAATTCTGACTTTCTATCACAATTCTGACTTTATACACGCAATTCTGACTTTATATCACACAATTCTGACTTCATACACACAATTCTGACTTTCTATCACAATTCTGACTTTATACACGCAATTCTGACTTTATATCACACAATTCTGACTTTCTATCACACAATTCTGACTTTATATCACACAATTCTGACTTTCTATCACGCAATTCTGACTTTATATCACAATTCTGACTTCATACACACAATTCTGACTTTCTATCACAATTCTGACTTTATACACGCAATTCTGACTTTATACACACAATTCTGACTTCATACACACAATTCTGACTTTCTATCACACAATTCTGACTTTCTATCACACAATTCTGACTTTATATCACACAATTCTGACTTTATATCACACAATTCTGACTTCATACACACAATTCTGACTTTCTATCACAATTCTGACTTTATACACGCAATTCTGACTTTATACACACAATTCTGACTTCATACACACAATTCTGACTTTCTATCACACAATTCTGACTTTCTATCACACAATTCTGACTTCATACACACAATTCTGACTTTCTATCACACAATTCTGACTTTCTATCACACAATTCTGACTTTCTATCACACAATTCTGACTTTATATCACACAATTCTGACTTTCTATCACGCAATTCTGACTTTATATCACAATTCTGACTTCATACACACAATTCTGACTTTCTATCACAATTCTGACTTTATACACGCAATTCTGACTTTATACACACAATTCTGACTTTATACACACAATTCTGACTTTATACACACAATTCTGACTTTATGCACACAATTCTGACTTTATATCACAATTCTGACTTCATACACACAATTAGACATGTGCCGGTAAACGGTAATACGATATACCGCAATAATGAACATGCACAATATTGTTATCGTGGGCACTTCAAAATACCGTGAATAATTATTTATTACAAATTATTCAGATTTTAAGAATACATTTTAAGAATACTTTACCCATCAACCGTTTAAAATGAACAACACGTCAAAGAGGAACGCGCACTGATGTAAACAGACCGCGCATGAGGCGAGCACATGGCGGAAAGAGTGCAGGAGTCATGCTGAAGTGCACGTTCACTCTTTGACAGCAGAGGGCGCTGACGGAACAGCAGAAATGCAGCCGTTTCCCCGGTAACCCTCATAAACGGTGAAAAGACTTCTCGACTTGAGGCTATTCATTTTCAAACTTAAACATTTTATATTTTAATCTTGACTAAATTACATGCCCTAGATATTGTTTGAATATGTTCTGACTGTTGTTGAGTCACACACTTTACAGTAAGGCTCCATTATTTAACATTAGTTCATTCATTAAAAAACTGACAATGAAAAATACTTCTAAAGCATGTATTCATCTTAGTTAAATGTACATTTCAGCATTTAATAACACATTATTCAAATCAAAAGTTGTAACTGTAACTGTTATTTAATGGACCTGAGCTTACATTAACTAACAGTTGCTTTTTAAACTAACATTATCAAAGAAGAATAACTTCTGTAAAAATGTAGCTATTCATTCTTTGTTAATGTTAATGCATTAACTGGTGAGACATTATTGTAATGTGTTACCTATTGTTCTTTATAATACTTTTGCACTTCTGTTTTAAATATTTGTTTGCTTTATACATTTTTGTGTATTGCTTTATTGTATTTAAATATTTGGTTCTTTAGTTATAAGAAAGTTATTAAACCTGTTACAGTATGACAACACTTTTTTTGCAACTTATTTCAATATCGTGATAATACCGTATACCGTGATAAAAGCTTCAGCAATTAATCGCAACATGAAAACTTGATACCGGCACATGCCTAGACACAATTCTGACTTTATACACAATTCTGACTTTATATCTCACAATTCTGACTTTATACACAATTCTGACTTTATATCTCACAATTCTGACTTTATACACAATTCTGACTTTATATACACAATTCTGACTTTATACACACAATTCTGACTTTATATCTCACAATTCTGACTTTATACACACAATTCTGACTTTATACACACAATTCTGACTTTATACACACAATTCTGACTTTATATCTCACAATTCTGACTTTATACACACAATTCTGACTTTATATCACAATTCTGACTTTATACACACAATTCTGACTTCATACACACAATTCTGACTTCATACACACAATTCTGACTTTATACACACAATTCTGACTTTATATACACACAATTCTGACTTTATACACACAATTCTGACTTTATACACACAATTCTGACTTTATACACACAATTCTGACTTTATATCACAATTCTGACTTTATATCTCACAATTCTGACTTTATACACACAATTCTGACTTTATACACACAATTCTGACTTTATACACACAATTCTGACTTTATACACACAATTCTGACTTTATATCACAATTCTGACTTTATACACACAATTCTGACTTTATATCACAATTCTGACTTTATACACACAATTCTGACTTCATACACACAATTCTGACTTCATACACACAATTCTGACTTTATACACACAATTCTGACTTTATATACACACAATTCTGACTTTATACACACAATTCTGACTTTATACACACAATTCTGACTTTATACACACAATTCTGACTTTATATCACAATTCTGACTTTATATCTCACAATTCTGACTTTATACACACAATTCTGACTTTATACACACAATTCTGACTTTATACACACAATTCTGACTTTATACACACAATTCTGACTTTATACACACAATTCTGACTTTATATCTCACAATTCTGACTTTATACACACAATTCTGACTTTATACACACAATTCTGACTTTATACACACAATTCTGACTTTATATCACAATTCTGACTTCATACACACAATTCTGACTTTATACACACAATTCTGACTTTATACACACAATTCTGACTTTATACACACAATTCTGACTTTATATCACAATTCTGACTTTATATCTCACAATTCTGACTTTATACACACAATTCTGACTTTATACACACAATTCTGACTTTATACACACAATTCTGACTTTATACACACAATTCTGACTTTATATCTCACAATTCTGACTTTATACACACAATTCTGACTTTATACACACAATTCTGACTTTATACACACAATTCTGACTTTATATCTCACAATTCTGACTTTATACACACAATTCTGACTTTATATCACAATTCTGACTTTATACACACAATTCTGACTTCATACACACAATTCTGACTTCATACACACAATTCTGACTTTATATACACACAATTCTGACTTTATACACACAATTCTGACTTTATACACACAATTCTGACTTTATACACACAATTCTGACTTTATATCACAATTCTGACTTTATATCACACAATTCTGACTTTATACACACAATTCTGACTTCATACACACAATTCTGACTTTATACACACAATTCTGACTTTATACACACAATTCAAATCTGACTATCTCACAATTCTGACTTTATACACACAATTCTGACTTTATACACACAATTCTGACTTTATACACAATTCTGACTTTATATCTCACAATTCTGACTTTATACACAATTCTGACTTTATATCTCACAATTCTGACTTTATACACACAATTCTGACTTTATACACACAATTCTGACTTTATACACACAATTCTGACTTTATATCTCACAATTCTGACTTTATACACACAATTCTGACTTTATACACACAATTCTGACTTTATACACACAATTCTGACTTTATATCTCACAATTCTGACTTTATACACACAATTCTGACTTTATACACGCAATTCTGACTTTATACACAATTCAAATCTGACTATCACACAATTCTGACTTTATACACACAATTCTGACTTTATACACGCAATTCTGACTTTATACACGCAATTCTGACTTTATACACAATTCAAATCTGACTATCACACAATTCTGACTTTATACACACAATTCTGACTTTATACACACAATTCTGACTTTATACACACAATTCTGACTTTATATCTCACAATTCTGACTTTATACACACAATTCTGACTTTATATCACAATTCTGACTTTATACACACAATTCTGACTTCATACACACAATTCTGACTTCATACACACAATTCTGACTTTATACACACAATTCTGACTTTATATACACACAATTCTGACTTTATACACACAATTCTGACTTTATACACACAATTCTGACTTTATACACACAATTCTGACTTTATATCACAATTCTGACTTTATATCACACAATTCTGACTTTATACACACAATTCTGACTTCATACACACAATTCTGACTTTATACACACAATTCTGACTTTATACACACAATTCAAATCTGACTATCTCACAATTCTGACTTTATACACACAATTCTGACTTTATACACACAATTCTGACTTTATACACAATTCTGACTTTATATCTCACAATTCTGACTTTATACACAATTCTGACTTTATATCTCACAATTCTGACTTTATACACACAATTCTGACTTTATACACACAATTCTGACTTTATACACACAATTCTGACTTTATATCTCACAATTCTGACTTTATACACACAATTCTGACTTTATACACACAATTCTGACTTTATACACACAATTCTGACTTTATATCTCACAATTCTGACTTTATACACACAATTCTGACTTTATACACGCAATTCTGACTTTATACACAATTCAAATCTGACTATCACACAATTCTGACTTTATACACACAATTCTGACTTTATACACGCAATTCTGACTTTATACACGCAATTCTGACTTTATACACAATTCAAATCTGACTATCACACAATTCTGACTTTATACACACAATTCTGACTTTATACACACAATTCTGACTTTATACACACAATTCTGACTTTATACACAATTCAAATCTGACTATCACACAATTCTGACTTCATACACACAATTCTGACTTTATACACACAATTCTGACTTTATACACACAATTCTGACTTTATACACACAATTCTGACTTTATACACACAATTCTGACTTTATACACACAATTCTGACTTTATATACACAATTCTGACTTTATATACAAACAATTCTGACTTCATACACACAATTCTGACTTTATATACAAACAATTCTGACTTTATACACACAATTCTGACTTTATACACACAATTCTGACTTTATGCACACAATTCTGACTTTATATACACACAATTCTGACTTTATACACACAATTCTGACTTTATATCACAATTCTGACTTTATACACACAATTCTGACTTCATACACACAATTCTGACTTCATACACACAATTCTGACTTTATACACACAATTCTGACTTTATATACACACAATTCTGACTTTATACACACAATTCTGACTTTATACACACAATTCTGACTTTATATCACAATTCTGACTTTATATCACACAATTCTGACTTTATACACACAATTCTGACTTCATACACACAATTCTGACTTTATACACACAATTCTGACTTTATACACACAATTCAAATCTGACTATCTCACAATTCTGACTTTATACACACAATTCTGACTTTATACACACAATTCTGACTTTATACACAATTCTGACTTTATATCTCACAATTCTGACTTTATACACAATTCTGACTTTATATCTCACAATTCTGACTTTATACACACAATTCTGACTTTATACACACAATTCTGACTTTATACACACAATTCTGACTTTATACACACAATTCTGACTTTATACACACAATTCTGACTTTATATCTCACAATTCTGACTTTATACACACAATTCTGACTTTATACACGCAATTCTGACTTTATACACAATTCAAATCTGACTATCACACAATTCTGACTTTATACACACAATTCTGACTTTATACACGCAATTCTGACTTTATACACGCAATTCTGACTTTATACACAATTCAAATCTGACTATCACACAATTCTGACTTTATACACACAATTCTGACTTTATACACACAATTCTGACTTTATACACACAATTCTGACTTTATACACAATTCAAATCTGACTATCACACAATTCTGACTTCATACACACAATTCTGACTTTATACACACAATTCTGACTTTATACACGCAATTCTGACTTTATACACACAATTCTGACTTTATACACACAATTCTGACTTTATACACACAATTCTGACTTTATACACACAATTCTGACTTTATATACACAATTCTGACTTTATATACAAACAATTCTGACTTCATACACACAATTCTGACTTTATATACAAACAATTCTGACTTTATACACACAATTCTGACTTTATACACACAATTCTGACTTTATGCACACAATTCTGACTTTATATACACACAATTCTGACTTTATACACACAATTCTGACTTTATACACACAATTCTGACTTTACATCTCACAATTCTGACTTTATACACACAATTCTGACTTTATACACACAATTCTGACTTTACATCTCACAATTCTGACTTTATACACACAATTCTGACTTTATACACACAATTCTGACTTTATACACACAATTCTGACTTTATATCTCACAATTCTGACTTTATACACACAATTCTGACTTTATACACACAATTCTGACTTTATATCTCACAATTCTGACTTTATACACACAATTCTGACTTTATATCACAATTCTGACTTTATACACACAATTCTGACTTCATACACACAATTCTGACTTCATACACACAATTCTGACTTTATACACACAATTCTGACTTTATATACACACAATTCTGACTTTATACATGCAATTCTGACTTTATACACACAATTCTGACTTTATACACACAATTCTGACTTTATACACACAATTCTGACTTTATATCACACAATTCTGACTTTATACACGCAATTCTGACTTTATATCACAATTCTGACTTTATATCACACAATTCTGACTTTATACACACAATTCTGACTTCATACACACAATTCTGACTTTATACACACAATTCTGACTTTATACACGCAATTCTGACTTTATACACACAATTCTGACTTTATACACACAATTCAAATCTGACTATCTCACAATTCTGACTTTATACACACAATTCTGACTTTATACACACAATTCTGACTTTATACACACAATTCTGACTTTATATCTCACAATTCTGACTTTATACACAATTCTGACTTTATATCTCACAATTCTGACTTTATACACACAATTCTGACTTTATACACACAATTCTGACTTTATACACACAATTCTGACTTTATACACACAATTCTGACTTTATATCTCACAATTCTGACTTTATACACACAATTCTGACTTTATATCTCACAATTCTGACTTTATGCACACAATTCTGACTTTATATCACAATTCTGACTTTATATCACAATTCTGACTTTATACACACAATTCTGACTTTATACACACAATTCTGACTTTATATCTCACAATTCTGACTTTATATCACACAATTCTGACTTTATATCTCACAATTCTGACTTTATACACACAATTCTGACTTTATATCACAATTCTGACTTTATACACACAATTCTGACTTCATACACACAATTCTGACTTCATACACACAATTCTGACTTTATACACACAATTCTGACTTTATATCACAATTCTGACTTCATACACACAATTCTGACTTTATATCACACAATTCTGACTTTCTATCACGCAATTCTGACTTTATATCACAATTCTGACTTCATACACACAATTCTGACTTTATATCACACAATTCTGACTTTATATCTCACAATTCTGACTTTATATCTCACAATTCTGACTTTCTATCACACAATTCTGACTTTATATCACAATTCTGACTTCATACACACAATTCTGACTTTATACACACAATTCTGACTTTATATCACACAATTCTGACTTTATACACGCAATTCTGACTTTATACACACAATTCTGACTTTATACACACAATTCTGACTTTATACACGCAATTCTGACTTTATGCACACAATTCTGACTTTATACACACAATTCTGACTTTCTATCACACAATTCTGACTTTCTATCACACAATTCTGACTTTCTATCACACAATTCTGACTTTATACACACAATTCTGACTTTATACACACAATTCTGACTTTATATCACACAATTCTGACTTTATACACGCAATTCTGACTTTATACACACAATTCTGACTTTATACACACAATTCTGACTTCATACACACAATTCTGACTTTATACACACAATTCTGACTTTATACACACAATTCTGACTTTCTATCACACAATTCTGACTTTATATCACACAATTCTGACTTTCTATCACACAATTCTGACTTTATATCTCACAATTCTGACTTTATATCTCACAATTCTGACTTTCTATCACACAATTCTGACTTTATACACACAATTCTGACTTTCTATCACACAATTCTGACTTTATATCACACAATTCTGACTTTCTATCACGCAATTCTGACTTTATATCACAATTCTGACTTCATACACACAATTCTGACTTTATATCACACAATTCTGACTTTCTATCACGCAATTCTGACTTTATATCACAATTCTGACTTCATACACACAATTCTGACTTTATATACACACAATTCTGACTTCATACACACAATTCTGACTTTATACACGCAATTCTGACTTTATACACACAATTCTGACTTTATACACACAATTCTGACTTTATACACACAATTCTGACTTTATACACAATTCTGACTTTATATCTCACAATTCTGACTTTATACACAATTCTGACTTTATATCTCACAATTCTGACTTTATACACACAATTCTGACTTTATACACACAATTCTGACTTTATACACACAATTCTGACTTTATATCTCACAATTCTGACTTTATACACACAATTCTGACTTTATATCTCACAATTCTGACTTTATGCACACAATTCTGACTTTATATCACAATTCTGACTTTATATCACAATTCTGACTTTATACACACAATTCTGACTTTATACACACAATTCTGACTTTATATCTCACAATTTTGACTTTATATCACACAATTCTGACTTTATATCTCACAATTCTGACTTTATACACACAATTCTGACTTTATATCACAATTCTGACTTTATACACACAATTCTGACTTCATACACACAATTCTGACTTCATACACACAATTCTGACTTTATACACACAATTCTGACTTTATATCACAATTCTGACTTCATACACACAATTCTGACTTTATATCACACAATTCTGACTTTCTATCACGCAATTCTGACTTTATATCACAATTCTGACTTCATACACACAATTCTGACTTTATATCACACAATTCTGACTTTATATCTCACAATTCTGACTTTCTATCTCACAATTCTGACTTTCTATCACACAATTCTGACTTTATATCACAATTCTGACTTCATACACACAATTCTGACTTTATACACACAATTCTGACTTTATATCACACAATTCTGACTTTATACACGCAATTCTGACTTTATACACACAATTCTGACTTTATACACACAATTCTGACTTTATACACGCAATTCTGACTTTATGCACACAATTCTGACTTTATACACACAATTCTGACTTTCTATCACACAATTCTGACTTTCTATCACAATTCTGACTTCATACACACAATTCTGACTTTATACACGCAATTCTGACTTTATACACACAATTCTGACTTTATACACACAATTCTGACTTTATACACACAATTCAAATCTGACTATCTCACAATTCTGACTTTATACACACAATTCTGACTTTATACACACAATTCTGACTTTATACACACAATTCTGACTTTATACACAATTCTGACTTTATATCTCACAATTCTGACTTTATACACAATTCTGACTTTATATCTCACAATTCTGACTTTATACACACAATTCTGACTTTATACACACAATTCTGACTTTATACACACAATTCTGACTTTATATCTCACAATTCTGACTTTATACACACAATTCTGACTTTATATCTCACAATTCTGACTTTATGCACACAATTCTGACTTTATATCACAATTCTGACTTTATATCACAATTCTGACTTTATACACACAATTCTGACTTTATACACACAATTCTGACTTTATATCTCACAATTCTGACTTTATATCACACAATTCTGACTTTATATCTCACAATTCTGACTTTATACACACAATTCTGACTTTATATCACAATTCTGACTTTATACACACAATTCTGACTTCATACACACAATTCTGACTTCATACACACAATTCTGACTTTATACACACAATTCTGACTTTATATCACAATTCTGACTTCATACACACAATTCTGACTTTATATCACACAATTCTGACTTTCTATCACGCAATTCTGACTTTATATCACAATTCTGACTTCATACACACAATTCTGACTTTATATCACACAATTCTGACTTTATATCTCACAATTCTGACTTTATATCACACAATTCTGACTTTATATCACAATTCTGACTTCATACACACAATTCTGACTTTATACACACAATTCTGACTTTATATCACACAATTCTGACTTTATACACGCAATTCTGACTTTATACACACAATTCTGACTTTATACACACAATTCTGACTTTATACACACAATTCTGACTTCATACACACAATTCTGACTTCATACACACAATTCTGACTTTATACACACAATTCTGACTTTATACACACAATTCTGACTTTATATCACACAATTCTGACTTTATATCACACAATTCTGACTTTATATCACACAATTCTGACTTTCTATCACGCAATTCTGACTTTATATCACAATTCTGACTTCATACACACAATTCTGACTTTATATCACACAATTCTGACTTTATATCTCACAATTCTGACTTTCTATCACACAATTCTGACTTTATATCACAATTCTGACTTCATACACACAATTCTGACTATATACACACAATTCTGACTTTATATCACACAATTCTGACTTTATACACGCAATTCTGACTTTATACACACAATTCTGACTTTATACACATAATTCTGACTTTATACACACAATTCTGACTTCATACACACAATTCTGACTTCATACACACAATTCTGACTTTATACACACAATTCTGACTTTATACACACAATTCTGACTTTATACACACAATTCTGACTTCATACACACAATTCTGACTTCATACACACAATTCTGACTTTATACACACAATTCTGACTTTATATCACAATTCTGACTTCATACACACAATTCTGACTTTATATCACACAATTCTGACTTTCTATCACGCAATTCTGACTTTATATCACAATTCTGACTTCATACACACAATTCTGACTTTATATCACACAATTCTGACTTTATATCTCACAATTCTGACTTTATATCTCACAATTCTGACTTTCTATCACACAATTCTGACTTTATATCACAATTCTGACTTCATACACACAATTCTGACTTTATACACACAATTCTGACTTTATATCACACAATTCTGACTTTATACACGCAATTCTGACTTTATACACACAATTCTGACTTTATACACACAATTCTGACTTTATACACGCAATTCTGACTTTATGCACACAATTCTGACTTTATACACACAATTCTGACTTTCTATCACACAATTCTGACTTTCTATCACAATTCTGACTTCATACACACAATTCTGACTTTATACACGCAATTCTGACTTTATATCACACAATTCTGACTTTATACACACAATTCTGACTTTATACACGCAATTCTGACTTTATATCTCACAATTCTGACTTTATATCACACAATTCTGACTTTATATCTCACAATTCTGACTTTATACACACAATTCTGACTTTATATCACAATTCTGACTTTATACACACAATTCTGACTTCATACACACAATTCTGACTTCATACACACAATTCTGACTTTATACACACAATTCTGACTTTATATCACAATTCTGACTTCATACACACAATTCTGACTTTATATCACACAATTCTGACTTTCTATCACGCAATTCTGACTTTATATCACAATTCTGACTTCATACACACAATTCTGACTTTATATCACACAATTCTGACTTTATATCTCACAATTCTGACTTTATATCTCACAATTCTGACTTTCTATCACACAATTCTGACTTTATATCACAATTCTGACTTCATACACACAATTCTGACTTTATACACACAATTCTGACTTTATATCACACAATTCTGACTTTATACACGCAATTCTGACTTTATACACACAATTCTGACTTTATACACACAATTCTGACTTTATACACGCAATTCTGACTTTATGCACACAATTCTGACTTTATACACACAATTCTGACTTTCTATCACAATTCTGACTTCATACACACAATTCTGACTTTATACACGCAATTCTGACTTTATATCACACAATTCTGACTTCATACACACAATTCTGACTTTATACACACAATTCTGACTTTATATCACAATTCTGACTTCATACACACAATTCTGACTTTATATCACACAATTCTGACTTTCTATCACGCAATTCTGACTTTATATCACAATTCTGACTTCATACACACAATTCTGACTTTATATCACACAATTCTGACTTTATATCTCACAATTCTGACTTTATATCTCACAATTCTGACTTTCTATCACACAATTCTGACTTTATATCACAATTCTGACTTCATACACACAATTCTGAC
Organism: Romanogobio albipinnatus; assembly: GCA_023566225.1. Lineage (NCBI taxonomy): Eukaryota > Metazoa > Chordata > Actinopteri > Cypriniformes > Gobionidae > Romanogobio > Romanogobio albipinnatus. Next base: position 72,059,952 of record CM042240.1, read on the forward strand.
TTTATACACACAATTCTGACTTTATATCACACAATTCTGACTTTATACACGCAATTCTGACTTTATACACACAATTCTGACTTTATACACACAATTCTGACTTTATACACGCAATTCTGACTTTATGCACACAATTCTGACTTTATACACACAATTCTGACTTTCTATCACACAATTCTGACTTTCTATCACAATTCTGACTTCATACACACAATTCTGACTTTATACACGCAATTCTGACTTTATACACACAATTCTGACTTTATACACACAATTCTGACTTTATACACACAATTCAAATCTGACTATCTCACAATTCTGACTTTATACACACAATTCTGACTTTATACACACAATTCTGACTTTATACACACAATTCTGACTTTATACACAATTCTGACTTTATATCTCACAATTCTGACTTTATACACAATTCTGACTTTATATCTCACAATTCTGACTTTATACACACAATTCTGACTTTATACACACAATTCTGACTTTATACACACAATTCTGACTTTATACACACAATTCTGACTTTATATCTCACAATTCTGACTTTATACACACAATTCTGACTTTATATCTCACAATTCTGACTTTATACACGCAATTCTGACTTTATACACACAATTCTGACTTTATACACACAATTCTGACTTTATACACGCAATTCTGACTTTATGCACACAATTCTGACTTTATACACACAATTCTGACTTTCTATCACACAATTCTGACTTTCTATCACAATTCTGACTTCATACACACAATTCTGACTTTATACACGCAATTCTGACTTTATATCACACAATTCTGACTTTATACACACAATTCTGACTTTATACACACAATTCTGACTTTATATCTCACAATTCTGACTTTATATCACACAATTCTGACTTTATATCTCACAATTCTGACTTTATACACACAATTCTGACTTTATATCACAATTCTGACTTTATACACACAATTCTGACTTCATACACACAATTCTGACTTCATACACACAATTCTGACTTTATACACACAATTCTGACTTTATATCACAATTCTGACTTCATACACACAATTCTGACTTTATATCACACAATTCTGACTTTCTATCACGCAATTCTGACTTTATATCACAATTCTGACTTCATACACACAATTCTGACTTTATATCACACAATTCTGACTTTATATCTCACAATTCTGACTTTATATCTCACAATTCTGACTTTCTATCACACAATTCTGACTTTATATCACAATTCTGACTTCATACACACAATTCTGACTTTATACACACAATTCTGACTTTATATCACACAATTCTGACTTTATACACGCAATTCTGACTTTATACACACAATTCTGACTTTATACACACAATTCTGACTTTATACACGCAATTCTGACTTTATGCACACAATTCTGACTTTATACACACAATTCTGACTTTCTATCACACAATTCTGACTTTCTATCACAATTCTGACTTCATACACACAATTCTGACTTTATACACGCAATTCTGACTTTATATCACACAATTCTGACTTCATACACACAATTCTGACTTTATACACACAATTCTGACTTTATATCACAATTCTGACTTCATACACACAATTCTGACTTTATATCACACAATTCTGACTTTCTATCACGCAATTCTGACTTTATATCACAATTCTGACTTCATACACACAATTCTGACTTTATATCACACAATTCTGACTTTATATCTCACAATTCTGACTTTATATCTCACAATTCTGACTTTCTATCACACAATTCTGACTTTATATCACAATTCTGACTTCATACACACAATTCTGACTTTATACACACAATTCTGACTTTATATCACACAATTCTGACTTTATACACGCAATTCTGACTTTATACACACAATTCTGACTTTATACACACAATTCTGACTTTATACACGCAATTCTGACTTTATGCACACAATTCTGACTTTATACACACAATTCTGACTTTCTATCACACAATTCTGACTTTCTATCACAATTCTGACTTCATACACACAATTCTGACTTTATACACGCAATTCTGACTTTATACACACAATTCTGACTTTATACACACAATTCTGACTTTATACACACAATTCAAATCTGACTATCTCACAATTCTGACTTTATACACACAATTCTGACTTTATACACACAATTCTGACTTTATACACACAATTCTGACTTTATACACAATTCTGACTTTATATCTCACAATTCTGACTTTATACACAATTCTGACTTTATATCACAATTCTGACTTTATACACACAATTCTGACTTTATACACACAATTCTGACTTTATATCTCACAATTCTGACTTTATATCACACAATTCTGACTTTATATCTCACAATTCTGACTTTATACACACAATTCTGACTTTATATCACAATTCTGACTTTATACACACAATTCTGACTTCATACACACAATTCTGACTTCATACACACAATTCTGACTTTATACACACAATTCTGACTTTATATCACAATTCTGACTTCATACACACAATTCTGACTTTATATCACACAATTCTGACTTTCTATCACGCAATTCTGACTTTATATCACAATTCTGACTTCATACACACAATTCTGACTTTATATCACACAATTCTGACTTTATATCTCACAATTCTGACTTTATATCTCACAATTCTGACTTTCTATCACACAATTCTGACTTTATATCACAATTCTGACTTCATACACACAATTCTGACTTTATACACACAATTCTGACTTTATATCACACAATTCTGACTTTATACACGCAATTCTGACTTTATACACAATTCAAATCTGACTATCACACAATTCTGACTTTATACACACAATTCTGACTTTATACACACAATTCTGACTTTATACACACAATTCTGACTTTATATACACAATTCTGACTTTATATCACAATTCTGACTTTATATCACACAATTCAAATATGACTATCTCACAATTCTGACTTTATACACACAATTCTGACTTTATACACACAATTCTGACTTTATACACGCAATTCTGACTTTATATCACAATTCTGACTTTATACACACAATTCTGACTTTATATACACAATTCTGACTTTATATACACACAATTCTGACTTCATACACACAATTCTGACTTTATACACGCAATTCTGACTTTATACACACAATTCTGACTTTATACACACAATTCTGACTTTATACACACAATTCTGACTTTATATCACACAATTCTGACTTTATATACACAATTCTGACTTTATATCACACAATTCTGACTTTATACACACAATTCTGACTTTATATCTCACAATTCTGACTTTCTATCACACAATTCTGACTTTATATCACACAATTCTGACTTTCTATCACACAATTCTGACTTTATATCACACAATTCTGACTTTCTATCACGCAATTCTGACTTTCTATCACAATTCTGACTTCATACACACAATTCTGACTTTATACACGCAATTCTGACTTTATACACACAATTCTGACTTTATACACGCAATTCTGACTTTATACACACAATTCTGACTTTATACACACAATTCTGACTTTCTATCACACAATTCTGACTTTCTATCACACAATTCTGACTTTATATCTCACAATTCTGACTTTATATCTCACAATTCTGACTTTCTATCACACAATTCTGACTTTATATCACACAATTCTGACTTTCTATCACACAATTCTGACTTTATATCACACAATTCTGACTTTCTATCACGCAATTCTGACTCTATATCACAATTCTGACTTCATACACACAATTCTGACTTTATACACGCAATTCTGACTTTATACACACAATTCTGACTTTATACACGCAATTCTGACTTTATACACAATTCAAATCTAACTATCACACAATTCTGACTTTATACACACAATTCTGACTTTATACACACAATTCTGACTTTATACACGCAATTCTGACTTTATACACAATTCAAATCTGACTATCACACAATTCTGACTTCATACACACAATTCTGACTTTATACACACAATTCTGACTTTATACACACAATTCTGACTTCATACACACAATTCTGACTTTATACACACAATTCTGACTTTATACACGCAATTCTGACTTTATACACGCAATTCTGACTTTATACACGCAATTCTGACTTTATACACACAATTCTGACTTTATACACGCAATTCTGACTTTATACACACAATTCTGACTTTATACACACAATTCTGACTTTATACACACAATTCTGACTTTATACACACAATTCTGACTTTATACACGCAATTCTGACTTTATACACACAATTCTGACTTTATACACACAATTCTGACTTTATACACACAATTCTGACTTTATACACACAATTCTGACTTTATACACGCAATTCTGACTTTATACACAATTCAAATCTGACTATCACACAATTCTGACTTCATACACACAATTCTGACTTTATACACACAATTCTGACTTCATACACACAATTCTGACTTTATACACACAATTCTGACTTCATACACACAATTCTGACTTTATACACACAATTCTGACTTTATACACGCAATTCTGACTTTATACACACAATTCTGACTTTATACACACAATTCTGACTTTATACACACAATTCTGACTTTATACACGCAATTCTGACTTTATACACAATTCAAATCTGACTATCACACAATTCTGACTTTATACACACAATTCTGACTTTATACACACAATTCTGACTTTATACACGCAATTCTGACTTTATACACACAATTCTGACTTTATACACACAATTCTGACTTTATATCACAATTCTGACTTTATACACACAATTCTGACTTTATATACACAATTCTGACTTTATATACACACAATTCTGACTTCATAGACACAATTCTGACTTTATACACGCAATTCTGACTTTATACACACAATTCTGACTTTATACACACAATTCTGACTTTATGCACACAATTCTGACTTTATACACGCAATTCTGACTTTATATCTCACAATTCTGACTTTATACACACAATTCTGACTTTATGCACACAATTCTGACTTTATATACACAATTCTGACTTTATACACACAATTCTGACTTTATACACACAATTCTGACTTTATACACACAATTCTGACTTTATGCACACAATTCTGACTTTATATACACACAATTCTGACTTCATACACACAATTCTGACTTTATACACGCAATTCTGACTTTATACACACAATTCTGACTTTATACACACAATTCTGACTTTATGCACACAATTCTGACTTTATATACACACAATTCTGACTTCATACACACAATTCTGACTTCATACACACAATTCTGACTTCATACACACAATTCTGACTTTATACACGCAATTCTGACTTTATACACACAATTCTGACTTTATATACACAATTCTGACTTTATATACACACAATTCTGACTTCATACACACAATTCTGACTTTATACACGCAATTCTGACTTTATACACACAATTCTGACTTTATACACACAATTCTGACTTTATACACGCAATTCTGACTTTATACACACAATTCTGACTTTCTATCACACAATTCTGACTTTATATCTCACAATTCTGACTTTATATCACACAATTCTGACTTTCTATCACACAATTCTGACTTTATATCACACAATTCTGACTTTCTATCACACAATTCTGACTTTATATCACACAATTCTGACTTTATATCACAATTCTGACTTCATACACACAATTCTGACTTTCTATCAACAGCAGTCTTTAATCTATCGTGATGATCTTTCACCCAGTCATCAAGATTATCAACTCCACTGTCCTCCCAGTCTCTCCAACCCAGAATGTCCAGCGGCATTCGAGCATCCCTCCCGAACATCAAGTAGAATGGCGAATAGCCGGTTGAAGTGTGAGTCCGACTATTATAAGCCATGACCAACTCCGGGAGATACTGCTTCCAGTTTCTTTTCTTTTCTGGAGGTAATGTCCTTAACATGTCATGCATAGTTCTATTAAATCGTTCGCACTGGGAGTTACCCTGTGGGTGATACGGAGTTGTGCGACTCTTTCCAATTCCATAGACTTTACACAGCTCTTTGATGACATTGGCTTCAAAACATCGACCTTGGTCGGAATGCAGTCGTGCAGGACAGCCGTAGTGCACAAACCAATGCTGTACCAGTGCTTTTGCAGTGGTGTGAGCAGTCTGATTTCTGGTAGGCACTGCCACTGTGAAACGAGTGAACATGTCAGTTAAGACGAGAACATTCTCGTATCCTCCCACAGATTCCTCCAAGAGAGAATAATCCATAGCGAGGACTTCAAGTGGTGCAGACACATTAGTGCAAGTCATTGGGGCCCGAATTTTAGGGAAAACATCCTTTGCGAGAGAGCATCTCTTACACTCATGAATCCAGCTTTGAACGTCCTTGGTCATTGTTGGCCAGTAATAGCTTCGCCTCATGCGCTCCAGCGTGCTTCTTTCTCCAAAATGACCACAATGATCGTGCTGACTCTCATAAACTTTGTAACGTAAGGGTTCTGGAACTACCAACTGACAAATTTCTTCTCCATCTCGAGGATCAAGGATGGTTCGGAACAGCAATCCTTTCTTAATCTGGAGTCGTATGAACTGCCTAGCAAGTTTTTTCGATTCCACATTCATGCCTCGTTGCTCGATCGGACTCAGATTTTTGTTGGTAAGTACAGCGCGGTAGATAGGTGCTATATTAGGGTCAACCTTTTGTTGCTCTTCGATCTCACTCCAGCCATGTCCAGGAACTGTCTTTGTCACGGACACCTGTACCGATGCTTGTACCTTTTGCTGTGATTCAGTAACTGGCCATAAGCATGTGCACACCTCTTCTGAATTCATTTTAATGAAATCTTTAGCAGAATCCTCTTGCTCAGGTTCCTCACTAGATGGGATCCTTGATAACACATCTGCATTTGTGTTTTGTCGCCCTGGCTTGTAGTAGACCTCAAAATCAAACTCCGCTAGCTGAGCCATCCACCTTTGCTCAACAGCTCCTAGATTTGCCGTCTCGAGGTAGCGCAAAGGGTTATGATCAGTGACCACAGAGAATTTGGAGTAGATCAAGTATTCTTTAAACTTTTCGGTCACTGCCCATTTTAGGGCAAGCATCTCTAGCTTGAAAGCACTGTAATTTTGATCGTTCTTTTCTGATCCACGAAGGCCTCGACTCGCATACGCGATCACACGGTCAACTTCTCCTTGCCGTTGACTCAATACAGCCCCAAGACCATTCAGGCTCCCGTCAGTTGTGAGTATGAAAGACTGGCTGAAATCTGGGTATGCGAGGACTGGCGGACACATTAAACACTGCTTGAGTTTGTCGAGTGCAGTCTGGCACTCAGTCGTCCAGTTAAAAGGTTCCATCATTTTCCTTTTGTCTCCCTTACCAACAAGAGCATGAAGTGGCCGGGCCAACTGAGCAAAACCAGGAACAAACCTCCTGTAATAACTCATGAATCCAAGGACTTGTCTCAACTCCCTGACATTCTTGGGTACAGGCCATGTGTCCAATGCCTTAGTTTTCTCTCCATCCACCTGTATTCCTTCACAGGAGATCAGATGACCCAAGAATTTCACCTCAGGCTTTAGCAAGAAACACTTGCTGGGCTTCAGTTTCAAACCATGCTGCCTCAATCTGTTGAACACTATTTCCAGTCTTTGACAGTGGCTATCAAAGTCCTTTGAAAAGACGATAATGTCATCAAGGTAGATGAGTAGTATGTCGAACGTCAGATCACCAAGCACCACCCCCATCAGACGTTGAAAAGTCGCAGGAGCATTGCAAAGTCCAAACGGCATCCTGGTCCACTCAAATAGACCAAAGGGAGTGGTGACGGCGGTCTTTGCTCTGTCTTCCTCACTCATGGCCACTTGAAAATAGCCTGAAGTAAGGTCAAGCGTGGAGAACAGCTGCGCATTTCCTAAGGCGTCAAGTGACTCCTCGATGCGCGGAAGGGGGTAAGCATCTTTACAGGTCACTTTATTCAACCTTCTATAATCGCAACAAAATCGCACACTGCCATCCTTTTTGATTACAATCACAGCTGGAGATGCCCATGGACTGCAGCTTTCTCTAAGAATACCTTGAGATACCAAATCTCGAACATGTCTTTTCACTTCTTGAAATACCTGGGGTGGAATTCTGCGATGTCTTTGCTTAATGGGAGGAGCATCTCCTGTAGGGATATTGTGTGTGACAGCTGTTGTGTAACCAAAGTCACATTCGTTCTTAGAAAACACGTCACTGTACTTTGTCAGTAGGTCCCTGAGTTTTTCACGCTGAGCTTCAGTGAGATCTGCAACATTTGTTTGCACTGCAACAGGCAACTGCTCTGTGGTACTTTCCTCCTCTTTTACCCGATGTTGCTGCACAGCCTTGACATGCAGAGCCCCCTCTTTCTCCTCAAACTCGACCAGCACTTTTGGGACAACCTCATGTGGCTTACACAGTGCTGCTATCCTACAGCGTGGCATGAGTTTGACAGCTCTCTCACTAGAATTCAACACTCTGACTGGGACTTTACCATCGGCTGCCTTGGCGAGCACATTAGCAATCAAAACACTCTTGGGTAAGCTAACTTCTGATGAAGCCTCGACCAACACTTGGCAGCTTACTTTCGGTGGTATTCTACAGCGACCTTCCAAAACACACTCACTGAATGGAGGGATAGTGATTGCTTGCTTCCCAGCAACTTTTACAAAACCAATCTGTTCTCCACAGCTCAAAGCCTCAGTCTGCATCTGAATGTTAGCCAACACTCGCTGAACTTTTGCCTCCCCGACACCATGACTATGCCGGTCCATCTTCTTCATACCCCCCGTGGCCATGAATAGATCTTTGAGGTCACTCAACACATTCATCCAAACAATGCCGGGTAATCCTTTCAACTCTGTTCCATTGGGATTATTCTCTCTTATCACAAACACACACTTTCCATGCAATGTCTTACCCATACACTCAATGTCTGCTTCCAGACATCCTATAATGGGAATGTCTAGTCCATTTGCTGCGGTGAGTCGGACCCAATTGGCAGATGACAGCACAACTTCTCCGAAGTGAGCTTTAAAATGAGACTCCGTGATAGTAGTCACCTCTGACCCTGTGTCCAAGAGGCAAACAGTCCTAATACCAGCAATTATCAGGTCAATGGTAAGACAGTCACCGAAAGCACTTTCACAGAGGGCCTTGGAAACATGCTCTGCATCACAGTCTGCAGTGTGACTTCTGATAACGGATGGACCGGGACTCTCTAGCACCGAGGGAACTTGATCCGCTGCCTTTACCATCTCCACTTTGTGTTTCAGAGGTTGCGCTCCACTTGAGTTCTCTCGGCTCTGATTACAGCGTCGGCTAGTGTGCCCTGGCTTACCACACGTATAGCAGATGTATCTTCCTTCACTGTCTTTTAAAGGTTCACTTTTAGTTTTGCCCTCTTTTTCTACAGATTTCAATTTCTCCTTGCTATTCACCATCTGAAAGAGTTCTTCTTGTCTGGCAGCTATCCGTTGAATAGCTTCATGAAGCTTCTCCAGAGTGAGGGGAGCTGAAGAGCTATCTGTTGCAGTGGTAGCCTGGACGACACCTCGTGAACGAGTACTGCTTCTCAAATTGCATGGAGCTTGCACCTCCTCTTCTTCCGACCAAATAATCGCTTCCTGCATAAGCTGAATAAATGTCAGGTCCTTCTCAGCTTTGACTCTCCTCTTCATCTCACGTCGTAGCGAGTCATCCTTGAGACCTAACACCAGCTGTTCTTTCAGTACATCGTCAGTATCAGGAACTCTAGACTCTAGATTCTGGATGATGCTCAGTTTCTCCTGCAAGTCATAAGCGTAGGAGCGGATGGTTTCTCCGGGCATTTGTTTGCGGTCATAAAACTCTTTCAGTCTGCTGCCAATGGGAAGTTTGTCCCCATAGGTCTGATACAAAGCATCAAAAATCTCATCAACTGATTTCTCTTTTCCATTAAGCATAACCTTGATTGTCATTCTAGCTTCGTCTTTGAGGTACTGCTTAACAAACTCAATTTTGTCTTCTTCAGGAATTTTCATTACTTTAAAAGTGGACTTCATTGAGTTTATCCAATCCTCTATACTTGATTCACCAGGCTTGGAACGGCATCCGCTGAAGTCTGGAAGTTTACGGTCTCTTGGGATGTAAACAGTAGATGGCAGTCGCTGAGCAACTGCCTGTTGATCGATAACAGCTTTAGCGAGTGAAAGCGCTTCTCTCTGTTCGGCTCTGGCCTGCACCAACATATCTGCTTGTTCACCGAACCTCTTTTCCATCTCATCAAACTGCCTTTTTAATTCTTCCAGTTCAGCCATAGCGTTGACTCAAAGACAAGGAATTTACACTTAATTAGAAGACTCGCTAGTTTATCCTGTTCGTGACGCCAGTATGTAGCGGAGGGAAATATGCCACCGCCTTGTGGGGGAAATATTCAGCACTAAACTAAGGAAGACTGAGTGAGTAACAGGATCCTAGTCCCCCCACCCAATGCTTTTAGTCTTGGTACAACTGCTAACCTTGTTGTGTGTGGTGTCTATCGTGTTGCCATGTGTAATGCTCAAGAGTCGGGGAAGTGGGCTTCAGGATTTACTCAATACACGGCAGCCACCTGAAGTGTGTGTATAGAAAACTCAGGAGTTAAACCTAGTTGACTGCAAACCCCGCTCTCCCCAGATCTAACAGGATAGATAAGACGCCCCCACTCCTTAGTATAAGTGACCCACAAATTAACTTAGACAGTTTTAGCTTAGCTAACAAAAACAGCATTTATTTACTGCATGAATTAAAATTATTCTGTTTTCACAGGAAGTGTAAAACACAATTTAAATTGCAGAGAAATCAAAGTGAAATAAAAATGTGGAAAATAATAAAGAGAAAAACAACAAATTTGTTTAAGTTTCAGTTCAATATGTACAAAATCACAATCAGTTTCACTTATTGTTCACTTCAGTTAACTCAACCTTTCAAATGAAGTTCACTTCAATTCGGCTCAAAAATAGAAGATTCGATTCAAAAATCCAGGAAAAAGTTATGTTTTGTCCATTCAAGTTTTGGCATACAAAAGAAAGTCTATGAATCCCTTTTCAGGAAAATTCACTGATCACAGTTCTGCAGGAAACACTCGGGAGAATTATATCGACAATAGTGCATTTAATAGTAGCTCAGCAAGCTAATAATCTACAGAGTCAATTTGGCGTAGGCCCCGTCCGTAGGCATAATCCGAGGGTATCGGATCTGCAATTCCTGCCTGAAGATGAGGGCAGGGGCGCAGCCGACCCCCCGGGAGGTATGGACAGGACCATCCTGGTGGTGGTGGGGAGGATGGGGGTAATCGTCACTTCAGATCTGCGTAATCGTCGCTTCAGTATCTGCGAACTCAAACATGTGTAAGTACCGGGCTTTTATACAGTGAGCATGAGAATATAATTGGGTTAGAATAAAGGCAGTAAGTGACGTAGTAATTGAGTCTTCCCAGCAGAACTTATGCTAGAGCTTTCATTTCTGCAGGAAAGACTCGGGAGAATTATATCGACAATAGTGCATTTAATAGTAGCTCAGCAAGCTAATAATCTACAGAGTCAATTTGGCGTAGGCCCCGTCCGTAGGCATAATCCGAGGGTATCGGATCTGCAATTCCTGCCTGAAGATGAGGGCAGGGGCGCAGCCGACCCCCAAAAGTAGGTGGAGTATGAATACACCGGGACGGGGCCCGCCAACCCCCAAAAGTTGGTAACTGAGTATACCCACCGGTCTAGAATCCTGGGGTTCCTGAAAAATAGAGAAGGAAGTTACTATGTGGTAGAATTAAGATGTGAAGAGATACTGCATGCCTATAGCTTAATAAAAAGACAATTTATTTATTTGTATTATTGTTATATATGTAAATATATGCTTTTATTTATTTATTTATTTATTCATTTTATTATTATTATTTTTATTTTTTATATATATATTTTTTTATATATATATATATATATTTATATATTGCCAGTTCACTCCTATAGGAAAACACAAAGACAAGGCCTCATTGGACCATACAGACAGCCGCCTTGGCAAAAATAATAAACAGGCCTCATTGGACCACACGGCCTCATTGGACCACACAGACAGAGCCGCATTGGCTATAATAGAACGGCCACATTGGACCACACGGCCTCATTGGACCACACAGACAGAGCCGCATTGGCTATAATAGAACGGCCACATTGGACCACATATAGCAGGCCACCTAGGGCCGTACATAAACACACATATTCTGGCCTCATTGGACCACACGGCCTTTATAGACCACAGAGACAAGGCCTTGATCAGCCACCCGGCCTATACAGACCACAGAGACGAGGCTTCTAAGCCACAACGGCCGCTAATGCCACAAAGAGACGAGGTAAGACTGGACTGCAAGTGAACGAAGCCACTTGCTAGAATTTATTTTTTTTTATTTTTTTTTTAAACAAAGAACCTATGCCCCAGGGGGCGACTGGCCACTATTGGCATCTTTTAAGGACAAGACCAAGCCACTAGAGCCACACATATACAAACCACACGAGACTACGGCATCTAAGCCACATAAAACATATGCCCCAGGGGGCCACTGGCCGATCAGGCATCTTTTTAAAGGACAAGGCAAACATATGCCACAAGGCGCCAAGCCCCACATGAACACAAGGCCCACGTGGCCACAAGGCCACTAATGCCACACAAAGACAGACATACTGAATACAAGGCCGCTAGGCCACATTTAACCATGCCATGAAGGCCACAAGACCACGAGACAAGGCCACATTAGGCTACACGGTCACAGTAGACCACACGGAACATAGAATGTTTCCTAAACCATAATCCCACACTTAGACGAGACGTACAGACGATGGCCACTAAGCCACACAAAACGAAGCCATAAAGGCCGCACCCTTGAAGGCCGAACATGGAACAAGGCAACATTGTACCACAGAGACGAGGCCCGCCGGGCCACAAGGCTGCTAAGCCACACTGAATGAGGCCAACGAGACAGAGCCGCTAGGCCACACAGAACATGCCATGCTTGATGGCCACAAGACCACGAGACAAGGCCACATTAGGCTACACGGTCACAGGAGACCACATAGAACAAAAATATCGCATTAAATAAATTTTTTTTTTTTTTTTTTAATTTTTTTTTTTTTTTTTAAGATTATTTAAATGACGAACATGTAACGAAGCACAACGGCTGCTACAGCCACATAGAGACGAGGCCACATTGAACAGAGCCGCTAGGCCACACGTATTAGATGACTAGAAGTCGTTGAGGAGTGCTGGCTAGAATAATAACGGGATGAGGGAAATAAGATTAAGACACCACCACCAGTAGTTGCATAAGAATTTACCTTATGGTTACTGTAGAGCTTGCTGGGCTTGAAGAATGGTTTTAGAATCGGGTCTTATGTATGATTCAAAGGCCGAAAAAGACCATCTACCCAAAATCTTGATGGCCGACGATGGGATTCCTCGTTTAGCTGCTGTAGTAGCTGCCCCAATTCTGAATGAGTGCCGGTATAGGGAGAGGGGGATAGACTGCAGCTTTTAACGACAGAGTTTAACTGGGTTCTAAACCAGTCCTTAGAGAGAGGTGCTCCAATAGATAAAATAAATAGGGAGGGGGGGAGGGGGGAGGGGGGGGGGGAGTGGCCGGAAGTCTTAGACGAACGTGAAGATATTTACCGTGGAAGTGCAGGGACAGAGATTCTTCATCTTAGAATTGTTAATGTGATACCAGAACCTTAGAGTCATTCTAGAATGCTTAAGTAAAAGAGTAAAGAAATTGAGTGAGAAGTGAAGATCAGAATAGGAAAGACAGTAAATCAAACTGCTTAGTTTCTAAAGTGAATTTCCCTGGACACATGAAGCCGAAAGGCTGATAACATGGCTTCTAGCAGATTATCGGTGGAAGTGGAAGATCAACCTTAAAAGCTTTGAATTTACCTGATGTTTGTTAAGACGAGTAGGTAATCTTAGTTTTACCTTTGGAATTATGGGAGAGTTTACTGAACATGCCTGATGGCTTGAGCATTGCTGAAGAAAACCATATTGACCATCATGGAACCCCACATTCATGGATGCCAACTCCGTGCGTTGAGCTATGTTCGTAGCAACACCAATCTGAAAGAATGGCCCATGCACAGTTGAGTTGGAAATCACATTCCTTTCCATCTGCAGTTAGAAGGATTCTAAACCCCTGGCGTAGCTCCCGCTCACATCTTGATAGAACACCATCTAACCGTCAACCTGCTGAGAGAACCCCCAAAAGAAATTAAACCAGAACAGTATGACAAATACATAACATGTGCATGTGATTGAGAACACCGGACGACGCACTTGCAAAAGAAAAAGAATGTTTTATAAGGTTAAGCTTTACTAGCTAATAAAACCATAACTAGCTATATAGGACCCGACACAGCTACCGAACCTATGAAAGAGATCAAAACGAGATTCATCATTTGATAACCCAAGCCTGGATAATACTGTGATTTTTGCCACGTTCGGCAAAATGACGCAATATTGCAATCCTAAAAATTCCTTTGACCCTAGAATAAAATCTGATTTCTTTAATAGTTAGTTGACATGTTCACCAACACCATGATAAAAGTTTTGGCCTGAATGTTTTCGCTAAGTGAATGGGTTGATGTAAAACTCCAGACAAGTCCTTGTGCGTCTGATTAACATCCAGCCTGCCGTAAATGCCCTGAGATCCCACAGGGTGGCATCAGGATCGCAGTCTGAAAAGCAACAAATCATAATGTCAATAAGCGCACCGTGTGTGCCAGCTTTAGTGAAGAGAAAGCTTACTGCGAGACCTCGCCGTTTGCGGTGCAGCCAGGAATCAATAAGCATATGCAGACTGTGTCAACAGGCAACGATATATTTCTCCCCCTGTATATTGTGTTAGTCAAGATAGAATTCAATGCGAGTGTAACCGATCACAAACATGCATTTTCTGTAGCTCAAACAGTAGAGCGCGGCACCACAACGCCAAGCCACAGGCTCGACTCCCAGGAAAAACATGACCCGAAAAATGCCAAATGTGCACCCCGAACGCAACTCAAGGTGCCCCGGACAAAAGCGTCCACCAGATCATAAATATTAATGTCTGTTGAGCACTTGAATGCAATGCCCAATTAAAGCGTTACACAACACAGACAACACTCAATCAGGATTGAATGGTTCAGAGCTTGCCCACCGCCAATTCTGCCTTCTAGTGCATACGCCTGACCAACGAATAGTAGAATATGCAATAGATTCATGATCCGGTGCAGTCAGATTGACCACAGCAGTTTCCACTGGAGTTTATCTGAAATGAAAGCTCTAGCATAAGTTCTGCTGGGAAGACTCAATTACTACGTCACTGCCTTCATTCTAACCCAATTATATTCTCATGCTCACCGTATAAAAGCCCGGTACTTACACATGTTTGAGTTCGCAGATACTGAAGCGACGATTACGCAGTCTGAAGTGACGACGACTACCCCCATCCTCCCCACCACCACCAGGATGGTCCTGTCCATACCTCCCGGGGGGTCGGCTGCGCCCCTGCCCTCGTCTTCAGGCAGGAATTGCAGATCCGATACCCTCGGATTATGCCTACGGACGGGGCCTACGCCAAATTGACTCTGTAGATTATTAGCTTGCTGAGCTACTATTAAATGCACTATTGTCAAATAATTCTCCCGAGTCTTTCCTGCAGAACTGAAGCATTTGACAGTTTAATGCGTTTATAAAAGAGTGCACTCTGCTCACCGTATTCATAAAAGATTTGAATAATTGTGTTCCCGTGCTGCGATTTAGATGCTGTACGATGCATCTTTATGTAAAACGGGTCGGATTGAGTACAGAATTAAATTAGTGCTGCTATCGAATATCAAGTCAAACCTTTTTTTTTGTTTTTTTTGTTTTTTTTTTGTATGCAAACCTTACCCGACATATGGTGCTGAGAGTACAAGCGAGATACAAATTTATATATTCATAATGTAGCCATGGCGTCCTAGCACAGAAGGACCAAGTGAGACATAACACTAAATTGTAATTTCTAGAAATAAAAAGAGATATCCAGATATCAGTAGCTGGATAAAATACGAAGAGTCAAATTAACGGGAGTAAAGCGAAGACAAAAGCACACAATTACTAATATATATATATATATATATATATATATATATATATACATACACATATATATATATAAACATATATATATATATATATATATATATATATATATATATATATATATATATATACACACACGTTTTGATTAACTAATATGTAGCGCATTTTTTCTACAGTTCTTCCTCATTGGGAAGGAAGCCATATCGAATCGCGAAAGGAAGCCATTCCAACACTTGGTGCCCCGTATGATTGAGCAAAATATGTACTCTGCTGGATGACAGCCAAAACACTTCTAAGCTTGAAACTGTTGTCAGTTAAATTGCATATGTGACAAACTCACAGCGCTTGAAAGATGAATCTAATGCCATTGAATCAGAACGGATCAAAGCACGGATGTCGGTGCTGTACCTAGATATGCACATTTGCTCAGCATAGATTTTAAATTGAATTTTAGTGATCTGATAACACTGAACCCGGTCGCGATTCAGCTTAACTTCAGTTCAACATGAAGCCCCGATTAAATGGGTGCATGTTGCTTTTAAAACCAGTGTTTGTTCCTTGCATACGTGGGGAGAATGATAGAGTCTAAATATGCTGAGCATATCTGACCTGTTTCAGTTTTCTAACAAAATACTATATACCTGTAACCGGTGTCATGCGAATCATTTACGAGCACAATGGACACAAGCGAGTCACAACGAACATCACGTTGCACAAGCGGACCGGCAAACACCTGTGCGCGTCTCATAAGATACACGTGTGTGCTCTACACAGACATGCTTGCGACAAAGTTGAAAAAAGAGTAAGATACTACACCCAATCGGCGTCGGAATGCATAACCATATGCATATTACTGTGATAAACGCTGATGTAGTGATGTCGCCACAGCCGTGTCTTTGATAACATGCCCAGATAGTCCTCATGAAGCGATTGATCTGAGTCTGCCGTGAGACTTGCTCTTGTTAGTGAAGCACTCGCGTCTGTTACCGCAGTAGTCCAGTGAACAGATGATAGGCTGACGTGGGCTTAGAACGCCACTGTATGCACATTATTAGTTATCATAGGACCAGCGATCGACCACTACGGAACATCCGGTCGTGAATTGTCGCGTCGGCATCTGCCTAATCGTCACTTCAGATCTGCGTAATCGTCGCTTCAGTATCTGCGAACTCAAACATGTGTAAGTACCGGGCTTTTATACGGTGAGCATGAGAATATAATTGGGTTAGAATGAAGGCAGTAAGTGACGTAGTAATTGAGTCTTCCCAGCAGAACTTATGCTAGAGCTTTCATTTCCATCACAGATAACTGCACGATTGAACAGTTCAGTTCTGATGACTCAATAACAGAAAATGGTAGTTTGCTTACCAGTGTTCAGTAGGAAAACAAGAAAAACAATGTACAGCACCACTCTTGGTTCGTGGATGAGATGCTGAATGATGCACAACGGATGGCAGGGTACTGTTTCTTCACTCATTTAACCTCAGCGATTGTCCTCGCGATCCTGACGACAGCAGCTTGATTCAACGAGGCCGCAATCCCAGCTGATGGAGACGCAATGAGAAGACGAACAACACACGACCCTATCCGACGACTCAGCGAACCTTTCTCTTCTCACGATCAGTAGCACTCGCGGTTTCAAGTTCGTTTGAACTAATAAAACAAAAACTGTTTTAAGCAAAGAAAACACGAGAGTATTTAACTCCTACGTGACTGAAACTTACTAAAACTAACAGGTCTTTTGCCCAGCCTCACGCACGAACACGGCAGAAAACTTGTTTTAACACTCACTTCAACAAGCTTGTTCACATAAACAAAGACTCTGAGGCAACATTATGCAGCTCTTGTGGATGTCGCGGGTCTAAACGTGATTTTTTTATCGCGATTGACTACCCGAGCTCAACATTCACTCTCAGCTCACCGCCGCTCTCTCACACGCTCTCCCCGTGCGCCACTCTCTCTTCGTGCGCAACTCGTCAGAGACCCAAAATGGCGGCGCCCGTGTCAAACGTCAAAATAAAAGTCTTCACAATTTTAATCACTAATTTGTAGATCCCCTACATTCCCCCCTGCTAAACCCTGCCATACCATCGGACTTCCATTCAGCAACTCAGTCCCTGAAAAATATATAACAGAGAATAGCAGGTTAACGTTCTTCACAGTGCAAAACATCAGTACAACAATGAAAAGGTTCAAAGTTACTCAACTAGGAAATATGATAAACATTCACATTAAAATAAACTTCCCAAACATTCAGGTTTTGCCTAGAATTATTTTAAGACATAGTCAGTCCTATACCTAACAGGTAATGTACCTCTGTTATGACGTTGAGAACGTCTAGGTTCAGGAATACGTTCATTTTCACTTTCAGTATCAGATTCACCTGAATTTACTGACCCAAGTACTGACTGACCTACTGAACCATCAGCTGACACCTCATTGTCATGATCCCTAAAACCAGTGTTTAACTCTACTCCATTTCCATCTTCCCCTCGACACCCTGTGTTTGTGTGTGTGTCGGATGCAAATGTAACAACAGGGCCTGCAAGAACATAAGGATCTTCTGAGTCAGTGTATTCCTGTTCTGTATGTTCTCTAGATTTATGTCTAGATGTGCAGGGCAGTGGTGACGACTGAAAAGTGCAATGCTTGAGTTGATCTCTATGTACAACTTTACATGGACCCCCTTTCTCTGGACGAATTGTGTAGACTGGAGTGTCTGCGTGATTCTGTTTCACCACAATGTAAGGTAGGGATTCCCAGTGATCTTGTATTTTCTTCCTTCCCCTATGTGAATGGTTCCG